>CM022298.1:192517635-192926577 GCA_011799875.1 Thinopyrum elongatum
CAACGCCCACACTCTTGGGTTCTACTCCATATACATCTACCATGACTACTCACTATGCCACTGATGGGGACGCGCAGAGAAAACCATCAAAAAATTCCTATTACCACCCAAGATCGACAGGAGAACACACAACAAGATGGAAGTGTTTCTATGACCCTCGTAACTGAAATGAAGCTATAGAATTCTGGTTTGATGTGTTGTACTCTTACGCAGCTCGATCACGGGCCAACCGCTCTAGTGAAGAACGGCAACACCAACTCCGCAGTTTATCACAAAGCTTTCTTCCCTATTACCGTCTCCTCTCCTTGATCTGGAAGAGAAGGCAGAGAGGTCGCTTGTATCACAACCATCACTACCATGGTGGTGGATGGTGGTGTTTGACAAGTTCACAGGGCTTCCGCCAAGCGCTTACTCTCAACAGGACTTTGACCTCCGGATTACGGGATAGAGATGTGGGCGCAATAGCTTGGGTGTGTCACTCCTTGGGTGCTCCTCGCCCGTCCCCTCTATATATAAATTTGAGGACGTGGTTAAAGCCCCTCCAAGCCCTCGCTCATCAAGTGTGAAAGAGGACTTGGACTCCATCCAATCCTATTCCTACTAGGACCCCCTCCCCGTTTTTTCCCTTCCTAATTTCCTGAACCACATGGGCTTTGTGAGGACTTGTGTGCCTACCCCAATGAATGCCAGGGTGCCCCCCTCCCCCCCCTCAGCCATCCCTGGGTCGTGGTGGACCCACTTGTGACTTCCGATCCCTCCGGAATCCTCTGGAACCTTCTAGAAGCTTCACGGTTAACGAAGTACCGCAAAAAACTCATATTTTTCCAGAACCCCAAATATGACCTCCCATATATAAATCTTACCTCTCACCAACATTTCAAGACTTCTCGTGATGTCCAGGGATCTCATCCGGGACTCCGAACAGCATTCGTTACCAATCATCAAATATCCCAATACTACTCTAAGCGTCACGACGTTAGTGTGTGACCCTAGCGGGTTTCGGGAATCATGCATATCATTACCGTCGACAACCTCTCCGGTCAATACCAATAGTGGGACCCGGAACATGCCCATATTGATTCCTACATATTCCACGAAGATCTTTTTAACGGTTGAACCATGATGTTTCAAGGATTTATTAATAATCCCGTATGGCAATTCCCTTGCCGGCTATATTTACTCTGCCCAGATTCGCC
Source organism: Thinopyrum elongatum (assembly GCA_011799875.1). NCBI lineage: Eukaryota > Viridiplantae > Streptophyta > Magnoliopsida > Poales > Poaceae > Thinopyrum > Thinopyrum elongatum. The sequence continues at coordinate 192,518,832 of CM022298.1, forward strand.
TCTTCGATATCTCCATACCTGTTCAATCTCGTTACCCGGCAAGTCCTCTTTACTCGTTTCGTAATACAAGATCATGTTAACTACACTGCTTAGTCACATTGCTTGCCATGCGTCTTTAGATTTGTGTATTACCAGAGGGCCCAGAGATTCTGATGTGGCTTGTAACTCCGTCGGTATTTCCCCAAAGAGGTAAGGGATGATGTAGCACAGCTACGATAGGTATTTCTCTCAGTGATGAGACCAGGTGATCGAACCAGTAGGAGAACTACGCAACACTACATTAACTGGCCCCCTGCAATACAAGAACAAATACTTGCAACCAGACGTAAAGAAGGGGTTGTCAATCCCTCCCGGGTAATAAGATAAATAAAATTATAGTAGATTGGATAAATACGTCGCGGAACGTGAATAAAAGAATAACAATTATTGCAGCAGGTTTTTTGGGTTTTTGGATTAATAGATCTGAAAATAATAGAAATTAAATAGATCTCGAAGGGCAATATGATAAAGAAAGCCCCGGGGCCGTAAGTTTCACTAGTGGCTTCTCTCGGAAAAAATAAGCATATGGCGGGTACACATTACTGTTGGCAATTGATATAACTTCAAATAATCAATGATGATATCCAGGCAATGATCATTATATAGGCATCACGTCCAGATTAGTAGATCGACTCCTGCCTGCATCTACTACTTTACTCCACACTCCGACCACTACCAGCATCATCTAGTGTATTAAGTTCATGGAGAAACGGAGTAATGCAATAAGACGATGCATTGATGTAGACAAGATCTATTCATGTGGAATAGACCCCCATCTTGTTATCCTTAATAGCAATGATACATACGTGTCACTTCCCCTTTCTGTCACTGGGATTGAGCACCGTAAGAATCGAACCCATCACAAGCCCTCTTCCCATGGCAAAAAAATCGATCTAGTCGGCCTAACTAAACCAATATTTCGAAGAACAATACTAGGCTATAAGTAATCATTGCATATAAGAGATCAAAAGACTCAAATATTTCATGGATAAACAAATAGCTCTGATCTTAAACTCGAAGTTCCATCGTATCCCAACAACACACTGCAAAAAGAGTTACACAAATAGATTCCAAGAGACCATTGTATTTAGAATCAAGAGAGAGAGGAAGCCATCTAGCTACTAACTACGGACCCGTAGGTCCAATGAACTACTCACGCATCACGGAGAGGCACCATGAGGATGATGACCCCTCCGTGATGGTGTCTAGATTGGATTTGTGGTTTCTGGAACTTGCGTGGTTGGAATTGTTTTTCGTTGACTCCCCTAGGGTTTTTGGAATATTGGGGTAGATAGATCAAGAGGCGTGCGGTAGGCCACCGAGGTGGGCACAACCCACCACGGGCGCGCCTGGGCCCCAGGCGCGCCCAGTGGGTTGTCCCCCCTCGGGCAACCCCTCTGGTACTTCTTTGGCCCATCCTGTGTCTTCTGGCCCAGAAAAATTCTCCAAAAAGTTTTCGCTGCGTTTGGACTCCGTTTGGTATTGATTTTCTACGAATAAAAACAGCAAAAACCAGCCACTGGCACTGGCACTATGTTAATAGTTGTTCCCAAAAAATGATATAAAGTTGCATAAAAATGATGTAAAAGATCCAAGAATGATATATACACATGGAACAAAAAAAAATTATAGATACATTGGAGACGTATCAGCATCCCCCAGCTTAATTCCTGCTCGTCCTCGGTAGGTAACATGATAAAAAACAAATTTTTGATGTGGAATGCTGCCTAACATGTTCACATCACATATTCTTTTCTTAGTGCATGGACATCTGGACTTTTATATGATTCAAAGCATAGTCTAGTTTTGACATGAAGATTTCAATACTCAAGCATATCAACAAGCAACCATGTCTTTTCAAAATATCAACACTAAAGCAAGTTATCCCTAGCCCATTATGCTCAATCATTGATTCATTCATGAAACACACTCGCATATTAGCTACACCCATGCTCAGTACGATCTATGCCCATTAGTTGGTGCTTTATAAGAGAAGATGGAGTCTTCAAGTAAAAATAAAAATTGCATAAAGTAATAGAAAGGCCTTCGCAGATGGAAGTAGGGATTTGTAAGGTTCCAAGCTCAAAGCAAAAAAGATAGAGATAAAACCTTTTGGGTGCATGCTTTTCCTATCACGAAAATGATCGAGTAGTTTCCCAATACTTTCCATGCTAGATATATCATAGGCGGTTCCCAACGAAAATAAAGTTATTTCCTTTTCCACCATACTTTCACATTCCACGGCTAACCGCAATCCACGGGTGCCGTCCAGTACCAACACTTTCCAAGGAATTTATTATTTGACAACATAAAGTAATTCATTTTTTCATTTCGGGACACTGGGCCTCCCTAATCCCTTTGCGTACTCTCGTGCAATGACAATGATAAACACTCATCTTGAGAATAACACATCTAGCATGGAAAAATATCGCCACCCCCTAATACCGTTTCATGAGCGTACGAGCACAGAAAAAGGAAATTTATTTTGAAAATTAGAGATGGCACATACAAATTTGCTTAGAACGGTAAAGAATACCGCAATAGGTAGGTATAGTGGACCCATATGGCAAAACTACATGATGCGCGCACAATAAAAATAAAAGTAGTAGATTGGAGAAATAGATCTCTCGGGAACGCGAGATAAATAACAATAAATGCCAGCAAGGTATTTTTTGGGTTTTTGGATTAATAGATCTGAAAAATAAAAGAGAATAAAATAGATCTCGAGGCAAATATGATAAATAAGAGACCCAGGGCTGTATATTTCACTAGTGGCTTCTCTCAAGAAAAATAGCATACTACGGTAATTTTTTTTGGGCAATTGATAGAACTTCAAATAATCATGACGAATTCCAGGCAATGATCATTATATAGGCATCACGTCCAAGATTAGTAGACCGACTCTTGCCTGCACTACTACTATTCTCATCCATCACATCAATCACTATTCATTGCATGCCTCATCTCAGTGTATTATGTTCATGGAGAAACGGAGTAATGCAATAAGAACGTAACATGATGTAGACAAGATCTATTCATGTAAGGAATTACCCCATCTTGTTATTCTTAATAGCAACGTTACATACGTGTCATTTCCCTTTCTGTCTTGGTATTGAGCACCGTAAGATCGAACCCATCACAAAGCACCTCTTCCCATGGCAAGAAAAATCAATCTAGTCAGCCGCTCACTAAACCAAAGATTCGAAGAAGAAATACGAGGCTATAAGTAATCATGCATATAAGAGATCAAAAGACTCATAACTTTCATGGATAAAAACATAGATCTGATCATAAACTCGAAGTTCATCGTATCCACAAACAGACCGAAAAAGAGTTACATCAATAGATCTCCAAGAGACCATTTGTGCACCCCGGCTCAGAGAGACCGAACGCCTCGTATTCCACCACCCAGAGATCGAGGAGAAGTCTCTGGAATATGGCACTGCTTGACATAGAACAAATCATCTCTTTTACAAAGGGTAATAAATACACACGGTCTGATGTTACAAAAGATCACATCAGCATGGCGACACTACGCCTGCGATACTACACTTGCTCTATGCTAGCAGCGGAACACTCGTAGCAACGGAATACTTCTAGCAAGCGTGAACAACGATGAAGGTGGTGAACTCCTCCACTCCACAGGTGACTCTGGCTGGGACACGATGCTAGCTAGCACGATCGGTAACCTCGACAAGCAATCAATCATCACCACGGCGCATCACCTGCATTTGGCATGACACCGCCAGGTCAGTACATTGAATGTACTTGCAAGCTCTCACAACAACCAAAAGCATCAAGGCAAGACAATAACATAGCCTTAAACAATTTAATTAAATTAACACACCATGATGCGAAAGCAACTCCTAAGCATGATATGAAACTACTACACAATGCTGATAACCAACATCTCAATCTCCAATGAACCATCTCACACTTTGCTATCCGGCCAAGTAACCATACCATCTCGATCACCTTCGTGATCCACCTGATCAACTCGTGATCAAAACATCCACATGAGCACCTCGTGATCAAAACATCCACATGATCACCTCGTGACCACATCACAAACTGAATGATCATCCTCAAGATCATCTCAACATCATCATCGTCATCCTGCAAACTGTTACTGCTCACAATATCAACATTAAATCATCTATAAGTCATTCCGTCATTGAGTGTTGATCGAACGGTGTGACCTAGTACGAACTTGTGTGCCCCATGACCGGGACGCGCTTATCGATGTTTAAACACACACTCTGCAGAGGTTAGTACATTGTACCCACACCACGGAACCCATGGCCTTGCACTACCATTGGGTGGACCAACGGCATTCCGACAAAACCGATCTATTCCATCAACACTCTCCCAGCCACTCCGAAACTCCCCTTTGGGCTAAGTCCTGGGTGGCCCCAATGTCAACCCGTGACATCCAATGCCACCTACGTGGCCGACACCGTCGTGGCCAAACATAAACGGTCCCAAACGGGGACAAGGATCCTTACAACAACAACGGGCACACAAGGCTTATGCCGTCCTAACCCGGCCAGGTAGCGCCCGCGCTAACCTTCCTCATTGGAAGGCATCGACGAGAGGCATGACAATAACCGCATTAGGGCCTTCCCATAAAGCAAATGTGGTTGCACTGGAAAAGCCCATTTCGGTGGCACCGGACCAACTAAATGATGGAATTTATCCCCAAAGTATATTTGCGATAACTGATACTCCGCGATCATCATATCAACCCGTGATCCACTCATACAATATCCAACAAATAATCCAAGCATAATATCATCATATCAAAATACTCCGAGGTACACATATCCACTACTATCATGATGAATCCAAAATCAATACTACCAATCCAATAACGATATCAAAATATTACCTAAGCATCCCATGAAACATCATATCCAAAATAATACTCCAAGCATAACTCAACTATCAATCATGAAATAATCATAATAGCCACTAATAATCCAAGGCAACAGGTCATCCTCATAAGCTGCAAATATTGATCCAGAACTCCAAGCAACATCATGGCAATAACCAATCAAAACAACTCCAAGAAATGCCATGACAAATCTACATAGCTAATGTAATATTTTAATAAGTTTAAATAATTTAAACCATGGCGTTGCATTGCAATCATGCAAATGGAGGGTGTGGCTTGCCTAGGAGGGATGAATCACTGGGAAGAAGTGCAGAAGTTCGCGGAAAGAATCGGCGGAAAACGTTTCTCCCTCGGAGGGGCTGAATAAGGGCAAGGGCATAATGTCATTTTTGAATGTTAACACATTGTGAAATGATACCAACAGAACGGGCTCGACGGAGACGAAGAAGTGGGCTTGGAATCACCTCAATCGGAGTTGTGAGCAAAAAGATACGGCCGTTCATTTCGTTAGGCAGAAAACAAATAAAAACTTATTCATTTATGCTCTTAACCGATGAACGTTTGCATATAGAGGGTTTCGGCGCGCAGCTGAAAGAGAGAAAGCGCCTTTGCGGAAATACGCCTTTCCTCTGGAAAATGTATTCCTCGCTGAAACAGAGAGAGTACGCTTTCAGATAAAAAAACGTAAACAGCAGAGTACGTTTTACTTATCCACGTCATTGGCGCGGGGTCAACGAACGGAGGGCTGACTGGTGGGGTCGCACATGGTGGTGGGGCCCCCGCCTGGCCAGGTGGAGGGGAGGGGGCGTCGTCTTCCTCCGTTGCCCGTGGTCGACCGAGGCTGGACGATCTCCGGCGACGGTTGCCGGCGCCGTGGGCCACCGTTTTGCGGCGCCCGGACCACCGCTGGGCTCGGAGGCCAAGGCGTCCGATCCAAGTAGGTCGCGGTCACTGGGGAGCTCGGAAACACTAGAACATTGGCCGCGGGTGGACAGTGGCTCGGCCGGAGTTGAAGACGAGGCTGAGGTTGGATCCCCGACGAACAAGAGAAGGGGAAGATGCGCCGTGGCTGGGTGGTCTATTGGTGGTGGTATAACGGAGAGAGAAGCTCGGGAACGCTGGAATTTTAGGCCGAGGCCGACGGTAGGCACGGTGGCCATGGGGGTCTGGGATAGCTCTAGAGGCTCGGGGAAGTATATGGGAAGGGCCGAGGAGAGTGGTGAGGTCGTCGGTGACGAGAAACGGGGACGGGGTGGCCTTATATATGCAGGGAACGGGAGTGCCGAGCTGGGCGTCGCAGCGGACACGTGGCCGGAGCCGCAGATGCGTGGGCACGCGCACGAGCTCAGAGGTAGGCAACGGGGAGGAACATGAGAGGGGTCTCACGGGGCAGAGGAGGCCAAGGGGGCACGGGAGATGACGACGGGCGAGCTCCACCAAATCGCCACTGTTCGCTCGTGGGTACGCGGTCGGCGAGCGCCAGCGAGGAGGTTTTCCGGAGGGAAGAGGGTCCAGAGAGAAGACGACGGCGAGGGAAGACTTAGACATGCTCACGCGCGTGAAGACGACGAGGGGAAGAGAGGCCGGAGCTAGAAAACATCCTGGACGCGGCCACAGCGAGCAGAGTCGCGTGAATTGGCATGCCGAGGCGCAGTCACCACAACGACATGTCACGGGTGGACGTAGGGGATGGAAAACCTTGTCTGGGGTGTTGTCTCTCCACCCTGAGGCTAGAAAGCAAAATCTCGAGAGAATAGGCGCTGTAACTGAGTTAGGCATCGATTAAAGTTTGCTGTAGCAAACTTGGTCAGGTTACTGTGATCAACAGAGAGAGCTAAGGGCCAAATGAGTTTGTCTGGGAGGTTTTGCTTAGGAAGGACTATAATCCTGGAGGTTTTGGAGTACAATGGACCAAAACTAATATAGTTGCCTGTGGCAACTCACATTATGGGCCCAGAAATTTGGATCAAGATGATGCACTCACATGGAGTTCAACTTGAGCTCAAATTTGGCAGGCTTGATGATATGGTCATAAGAAGATGCTGTAAAAATTCATACCAAATGGACAAGCCAAAATGGTACTTGCTTCACAAACATCCTCTCTGTACAGAAACTAGAAATAATTCTAGAGAAATATGGCTTGATGAATTGATCCCAAAATTGTGGAGAGAGGTTTTATGGTCATGAGATGTTCTGGTAAATTTTCAGCAAAAATGAAGCAATATAAAATTACTTGCTTCACAACCTGAAAATATTGATAGAAGCAAAGATTTGGTCCTGTGCTCACTAGCTGATTGGATGGAGCTGAAAATTGTTGGAGTGTGTAATATGAGCACATGAAGGAGTGTGAAAAATTGCAACTCATTTGGATACTCCTAGATAGTACTTCCTTCACAATGCCTTCTGTTTGACAGAAACTTTGAAAAATCACGGAGGAAAGTTGGCTAGGCAAATGAAGTTGATTTTTTGCATAGGCAATTATTTGGATGTAAAAGAATGCCCAAAAAGTTTGGGAGCAAACAAGGAAGATAGTGGGCACTTCCTTCACAAAAGCCACACTGGACAGAAATGAAGAATAAATATTGAGGATTATTTTTGGCTAGGACGGAAAGTTTGTGGCATATTTGAGCAACATATGACCCAAAGGATTATGAGAATTATTTGGGAATTTTGGGAGTGACGAAAATATAGGTTGCTTCACAACCTAGGACAACAGGACTATTCCTTTAATAGAAAAAGGATATTCCTTAGAAAAGAATTTTAGGGTTGGGCTAGAATGGAAATGACATGATCTTGGGAAAGTTTTTGAGAATGATGAGCCACTTGGGAGAAGGAATTGCTGATGATCTCCCAGGTTGCAAGGCCACAGATCCCTCCAAAAAGAAATCAGAGCAAAAACCAATAATCAAAAGGAAAGAAAAGGGCCAAAAACCAGGGTGTTACACAATTGTATTGAGAATCAAAAGAGAGAGAGAGAGAGAGGAAGCATCTAGCTACTAACTACGGACCTGTAGGTCTACAATGAACTACTCACGCATCATCAGAGAGCACCAATGAGGATGATGAGCTCCTCCGTGAATGGTGTCTAGATTGGATCTATGGTTTCTGGAACTTCTGGCGGTTGGAATTGTTTTTCGTCGACTCCCCTAGGTTTTTTTGGAATATTGGGGTATTTATAGAGCAAAGAGGCGGTGCGGGAAGCCACCAGGTGGGCACAACCCACCAGGGCGCGCCTGGGCCCCCAGGCGCGCCCAGGTGGGTTTGTGCCACCCTCGGGCCCCCTCTGGTACTTCTTTCTTTGGCCCATCCCGTGTCTTCTGGCCAGAAAAAATTCTCCAAAAAGTTTCGCTGCGTTTGGACTCCGTTTGGTATTGATTTTCTGGCGAAGTAAAAACAAGCAAAAAACAGCAACTGGCACTGGGCACTATGTCATAGGTTAGTCCCAAAGAATGATGTAAGTTGCTATAAAATGATTGTAAAAACATCCAAGAATGATAATATAACAGCATGGAACAATAAAAAATTATATATACGTTGGAGACGTAACAATATCTTCTCCATCATACGGAGTGACAAATCCCAGTCTTTGATCCATGCCAACCCAACAGATACCTTCGGGAGATACCTGTAGAGCACCTTTATGATCACCCCAGTTATGAAGTGACATTTGGATACACACAAGTATTCCTCTGGTGTCAGGAAGGTACAATCTATGGTTTAAGGAACAGATACTTGACATGAAGAAGCTATAGCAAATAAACTAAACGATCTGATGCTAAGCTTTTGTTTGGGTCTTGTCCATCACATCATTATCCTAATGATGTGATCCCGTGATCAAATGACAACTCATGTCTATGGTTAGGAACCTTAACATCATTGATCACGAGCTAGTCTAGTAGAGGCTTACTAGGGACATCATGTTGTCAGTATTCAGACATGTATTTAAGTTCCTGGTCAATACAATCTAGCATGAATAATAAACATTTATCATGAACAAGGAAATATGTACTAACCAATTTATTATATGCCTCTAGGGCATATTTCCAACATCAGGGTTGTGCATGATAAATACTTTGTGTTAAGAAGATGGAGCATGACAAACTTATATGATTTTGTAGGGATAACTTTCTTTAGCCATGATATTTTGAGAAATCATGATTGCTTTTTAGTATGCTTGAAGTATTATTGTTTTTTTGTCAATATTAACTTTTTTTGAATCTTATGGATCTGAATATTCATGCCACATAAGAAGATTACATGATAAACATTAGGTAGCATTCAACTAAAAAAATTATGTTTTTATATTTACCTACTCGAGACGAGCAGGAATTAAGCTTGGGGATGCTTTATATGTCTCCAACATATCTATAATTTTTTAATTGTTCCATGCTATTACATTATCAACCTTGGTGTTTTATATGCATTATTATGCTATTTTAATATCATTTTTGGGACTAACTATTAACCTAGTGCCCAGTGCCAGTTTCTATTTTTTCCTTGTTTTTTGTCTTTACAGGAAATCATACCAAACAGATGAGCCCGAGGTGGCCACAATCTCGGAGAGCGCACCCTAGGGGAGCGCCCCCCCAAGCTTGTGGGCCCCCTGTGGCACTTCCAACCCTAATTTTTCTTCTATAAATACCAAATATTCCATGTAGACCAGAGGGCACACAAAAAATACTTTTCCGCCGCCGCAAGCTTTTCTGTCCTCGTGAGATCCCATCTTGGGGCCTTTCCGGTACTCCACTGGAGGGGGATTTGATCATGAGAGGGCTTCTACATCAACCTTTCTGGCCTTCCGATGATGTGTGTATTTACCACAACCTACGGGTCCATAGCTAGTAGCTAGATGGCTTCTTCTCTCTCTTTGATCTTCAATACAATGTTATCCTTGAGTTCATGGAGATCTATTCGATGTAATCTTCTTTTGCGGTGCGTTTTGTTGAGATCTGATGAATTGTGGGTTTATGATCAGATTATCTTTGAATATTATTTGAGTCTTCTCTGAACTCTTTTATGCATGATTTATATAGCTTCGTATTTCTCTCCTGTCTATTGATTTGGTTTGGCCACGAGATTGATTTTTCTGCAATGGGAGAGGTGCTTTGTAGTGGGTTCAATCTTGCGGTGCTCATCCCAGTGACAGAAAGGGACATGACATGTATTTTTATTGTTGCCATTAAGGATAAAAAGATGGGGTTTATTCATATTGATTGGATCTATCCCCCTACGTCATTTCATCTTGCTTAAGCGTTACTTTCGTTCTTGTAACTTAATCACTAATGCATGCTGGATAGCGGTTGATGTGTGGAGTAATAGTAGTAGATGCAGGCAGGAGTCGGTCTTCTTGTGTCCGGACGTGATGCCTATATCATATCATTGCCTTGGATATCTTCATAACTATGTGCTTTTCTATCAATTGCTCAATAGTAATTTGTTTACCCACCGTATGCTTCTTTCAAGAGAAAAGCCTCTAGGGAAAACTATGGCCCCGGGTCTATCTTTTATCATATTATTTTCAGATCTACAAAATCAAAAAACCCAAAAATACCTTGCTGCAATTTATTTACTTTTATTTTTGTTTTGCACTTTTGCTTATCTTTTATATATCTCACTATCAGATCTCATCCTTGCAAGTAACCGTGAAGGGATTGACAACCCCTTTATCGCGTTGGGTGCAAGTATTGGTTTGTTTGTGTAGGTGCAATTATTGGAGACTTGTGGTGTTCCTCACTGGATTGATACCTTGGTTCTCACCTAAGGGAAATACTTATCTCTACTTTGCTGCATCACCCTTTTCCTCTTCAAGGGGAAAACCAACGCAAGCTCACGAAGAGCACAGAGCTTTTTAGCAAGTACACCATACTCAACCACATTTAGTCTTCTATGATTGCTAACACCACAACATAATATAGGAGCAAGGGTTTCAGCCAGACACATAGAAAGATAGGGGCTATGATTTTGCCTCCCAACTTATTCACCTCAGGGGTGATGTCAACAGTATAACCTCATGATCACTCATACCCACCTGGATATATGTGCCTAGATTTTTCCACACCACATGATGCTTACAAAAAAATAAAAAGAATAGAGGAGAACACTATTGACTCTTGCATAAAAAGTAAATACCAAAAGTAAAAGATGGCCCTTCGCAGAGGGAAGCAGAGGTTGTCATGCGCTTTCTGTTTTTGGATGCAAAAGCTCTTAATGCAAAGGAATGTCATTTTATATTGCCCTTATGATAGCAACCTTTTATTATGCAGTCCATCGCTTTTATTACTTTGCCATCACAAGTTTGTACAATCTTATTTTCCCTTACAATAAAAGATCAAACATATTTAGGAGCAATTTTATTGCTTTATGCACCGATGACAACTTACTTGAAGGCTCTATTCAATCCATAGGTAGGTGCAGTGGACCTTGTAACATGAAACTGGGTTTAAGGTTTTTTGGATGCACAAGTAGTATCTCTACTGGTGCGGATTTTTGGCTAGCAAAGATATTGGGCAAGAACCACATGTTGGAGATCTTTGACAATATAACTTCTGTGAATTAAGCACAATTCATTACATTGTCTCCTTGTCCAACATCAACAATTTGGCATAAAATACTAATGGGGGCTCACAATCATAAAAGATGTCCAAGATAGTGTATTTGCATGTGAATCGTCTCTTCCCTTATTAATTCTTTCATGAATTGCATCATTGACCAATGCTATGTTTGTCAACTTTGAGTAATTTTACCACTTATACTTTTCCTTATGTAATGTCATTACTTCCATAAGATTAACATATGATCTTTTCATTATTTTCATTGCTAAGATTGAAACATAAAAGTAAAGAAGCAAAACTCAAACTACTCTTTATTGTATAACTCTCAACTCCATTACATAGATGGATAGATCATAAACTAGCACTCGAAAATAGATCATACTAAACTTTTATTCAACTAAATCACGAAATAACTAAGGATCAAACTAAAATGGTAATATAAAAAGTGACGGTGATACGATACTGGGGCATCTCCCCCAAGCTTGGCACAAGCCAAGGGGAGTGACCATACCCTGTACTCAAAGTTCCTTCTTTGGTGATGGTGGTGGTGATGAAGTGGTGGGCTTGTCCAGCCTACTTTGAGGATGAAATTTTCCTCCCTCAAATCATCGACTTATTGCTCAAGCTTCAATACCTTTTACATAATGCCTCCTTGCTTTCCTATAGAAAACTGGATGGGATAAATTGGATCTTAGATTTGTTCACTGTGTTTGGGTGGCTCGACTTTCTTGAACTCCAATGCATATCTCTGGGTGAGGCAGAGGGACATCATATTCATCTGAGCTCACGTCTTTCGTTTCCTTTAGTTGCCATCTGCTTCCTCCTCCGTGGACCATCTGTAGGGGTCTATATCCCCATAGATCCTTGGATTTGCAACATAGTGTGATACATAGCTCTCCCCATCTGAGTCTTGAGACAACATACTTTTGGATTTACCAGGAAAATAGGCACGAAACAAAACAGAGAATATTTTCGTGATGCGGTGGTCAAAACATCTAGGAGTATATATAAAGAATTTTTGTCTTGCAAAATACGTAAACCAAAGGAAACGGAGTCAGGAAGACTTACGAGGGGTACCACTACCCACCAGGCGAGCCAGGGGGGTAGGCGTGTGATACGTCTCCGTTCGTATCTACTTTTCCTAACGCTTTTACTCTGGTTTTGGACTCTAATTTTCATGATTTGAGTGAAACTAACCACGGACTGACGCTGTTTTTGCAGAACTACCATGGTGTTGTTTTTGTGGCAGAAATAAAAGTTCTCAGAATGGAACGAAAGTTTTTGGAGAATTTTTACACAATAAAAAGAAAAATACTGGAGCCAAGAACCACCACCGGAGGGGGGGGGGGGGTACCTGGGGGAGCACAACCCACCAGGGCGCGTCCCCTCCTGGCGCGCCCAGTGGGTTGTGCCCCACCTGGTGGCCCCGCTGACCCTATCTCCGACGCTATAAAATCCTATTTTCGGAGAAAAAAATCGGGGAGAAAGAATTATCGCGTTTCACGCGACGGACCGCCGCCACCGTCCTGTTCTTCATCGGGAGGGCCAGATCTGGAGTCCGTTTGGGGCTCCGGAGAGGGGGATCTTCGATCTCGTCATCACCAACCCTTCTCCATCGCCAATTCCATGATGCTCCCCACCGGGAGTGAGTAGTTCCTTCGTAGGCTCGCTGGTCAGTGAGGGATTGGATGAGATTCATCATGTAGGAGTTAGTTTTGTTAGGGCTTGATCCCTAGTATCCATATGTTTCTGAGATTGAATTTGCTATGACTTTGCCATGCTTATGCTTGTCACTTTGGGCCTGGGTGCCATGATTTCAGATCTAACAACCGTTTATGTTATCACCATTATATCTATGTTCTAGATCCGATCTGCAAGTTATAGTCACCTATTACGTGTTATGATCCGTAAACCCCGGAGTGACAATAGTCGGCATACTTTTCGGTGATGACTGTAGTTTGAGGAGTTCAGCATTCACTATGTGCTAATGCTTTGTTCCGGTTCTCTCTTAAAAGAGCCTTAATATCCTTAGTTTCCTTATGGACCCCGCTGCCACGGGAGGTAGGACAAAAGATGTCATGCAAGTTTTTTCATAAGCACGTATGACTATTTACGGAATACTGCCTACATTATATTTAGAACTGGAACTAGTGCCGTATCGGTCAAGGTTATGACTGTTATATGATGAATATCATCCAACGAATTCACTGACCCAATGCCTATGAATTTTTCCATATATTGTTCTAGCTAAGTTACTATTGCTGCTGTTCTGTTGCAACTGCTATAAAATTATTGCTATCATACTGTTACCGTACCATTCTGTTACTACTACTATCAAATCTATCATATTACTTTGCTACTGATCATATGTTGTAGATAATAAATCTCCAGGTGTGGTTGAATTGACAACTCAGCTGCTAATCCTTGCAAATATTCTTTGGCTCCCCTTGTGTCGAATCTATAATTTGGGTTTGAATACTATACCCTCGAAAACTGTTGCGATCCCCTATACTTGTGGGTTATCAGCGTGCCCTGGTGCCTAGTGGGCACCTGGGTGGCCCCCTCTGGTACTTCTCTTTTCTCCAATAATTTTTATATATTCCAAAATAAATATCCGTAAAATTTTCAGCTCATTTGGAGATGTGTAGAATAGGTATCTCTGACATAGCTTTTCCATTTCCAGAATTCCAGCTGCTAGCAATCTCCCTCTTCATGTAAATCTTGCATATTAGAGAGAAAACATATAGAATTGTTTCACAAAGTGTTATATTGATTAAAACCACTATAAATAACATTGGGAAAACATGATGCAAAATGGACGTGTCAATCACCTTCTCAAACATGCACAAGTCCTAAGAGTACTATTGTCAACTTATGCATTGTGTATAGTTAATTGCTGTGTGCATCATAACTGGATCTCTTCTACCATCACTATTGGCAGAATGCTACTAAGTGACACTACAATCAGAGACCCTTTGACAAAACTGTAGCGACCCGACCTCAAACGGTCAAGCCTCTGTGCATCTGTGCCATCCCTGGATCAGTATGCTGGCACACACAGTACATCAATGTATATATCAAAGTGCATCACATGTATAAATAACGTAAAACTGATATATACCTCATAATTGCAGCGGAAACAAATAGTCGGGTGTGGAGTCCCATCAACGACATCGGCAGGTTAGTGTAGACCGTAACCCTGTACCGTACTCTACTTGTCGGAAGAAAGTATCTGCAACTGATATGTTGCAGCCGTGTAGGTCATACATTGAATGTACCGCAAGATCACAAAAATGAGAAAACAGATGATAAAAACTAACTATATGCAAATTGGCTTTGTGGCTCTGTGTCTGAGTTTTTGTTTTGCGTAAAAGCTGGTTTTATTTTTCCCTACATCAAGGAATATCAGGAGTCTGTACTACAGAGTTTTCTATCATGACATGGTTCCCCGCAACCGATGTCTCATAGCCTAGAACAACATAAGTTGCCCACAATTAAGCTATCAGTCTGGTGTTAAGAGTTCGAGATAGATCCAAGTCCAGAGGCTCAAATTGTCCGTAACCGGGGACACGGCTAATCGTTAGGTTTAAACCCCTGCAGAGGTTTGTACACTTTACCCGCAAGATTCGATCCCTCCCGTTTGTCCTCGCACTTCATGATGTTTGAGAACAGGGTCGAAACATGGTCTTCCGAAGAGTTCCTCTGACCACTGTCTGGTGCCATCCCATCCTACCGTAGTTTCACATCTGCTAGCACCGTCCCAGCCAGAGTCACCACTAAGGTCAACCAACCAGAGCCCATAATGACTTGTGGTTGCACAGGTAAGCTTCCGGGAATGAAGTATTCTTTCGTCTCTTTGAGTCTGGGTGAAGCTTTCCGCAAGATGTCATGGCGCTTCTCCATGCATCCCGGCCATCCACTGGTTTCTCCCACAGGGTGCCCGTCAACCGTCCTTCACCCAGTGGTGTATTGAATTCTTGTTCGAGTCTTGAAGTCTTGAGGCCTCGAAGGTGCAGTCCTTGCAGCGATTCCAGCATGGAGTTGTCATCATTGACGTAGAGTCCTCCATTCTCACACCACTCCCAAACACTCGTACCACCCCGTCTACTATAGCAAGCATTTAAACTACATAACGTCCCGGGCTTGGTAATCAGGGAGATGGGTTCCTACCTCATGCATTCTACTCAACTACAAATTCAATATCACTACTGGGGGATTATGAATGGTGACACTAAATGCAATAAAAACATAGGTATGAAAAGCATGGTCAAAGTGAACTTGCCTGGTAATACTTGATGAAGATTATAACGCTCTCAGAAACTTGATAGAACTATTCGTCACTCTCCGAAGAAAAATCTATACAAGTCAAACATAGCATTCACATAAGCAATCATTCTAGCAAGCAATACTAACACTCAAAATTACAATTAAAACAACAAATAAAAACTCAATAAAAATAAATTCCAACAAATTCCAAAGAAGCTTCAAATAAAACTAGAAAGAAAACTACTAACGAAAATCTATGACTTTGCTACAACATCTAACATAGTTTTGCCCTAAGTAAAAACTTAACAGCAATTAAACACTAAACTAATAAGTTAACAGATAAAAAGTAAAACAACTGAGTTAACAGAAAGTATTTTTCATAAAATTTTATTAGCAAAAAGGAACAAATGAAAAGCTTTTAAGAAACTCAACTATGACCTATACAAGTTTTCATACAAAACTAAATGAAATAAATTTTTAAAATAAAAAATAAATTTTCTTCTTTGAATAACAGAAACAAAACTAAAATTTTCAAAAGTGACAAAACAAATAATTTAAAAACAATTAAAACTATAAAGAAAAGACTAAAAACAAAACTAGAACTAAAACAGTATTGTTTTGCCTAAAACCCTAAATTAAAATTTTCATAAATTTTCGAAAATCAACCTACTGCTAAAAAAAACTATAAGTGACCAGGAGCAAAAAGAATCACTCAAAAATCTATTCTAGAATCAAACTAGAGCCAAAACATGTGTTTGAAGCATATTTGAAATAATTCAAATTTAAACTATTCAAATTTGAAAACTAAGTACACAAACAGAAACTTCAATAAATTTTCGACACAATGCAAAAAGAATCTTTTAATTTGGATCTAAAACATAAAAGTTATTAACAATCTAAAATAGAAACTATTTCTGAAACTAAAACTAAAACAGAAAAAGAAAACGCAACCGAAACGGACAGGGGTATACGTGGCGCTTGCTGGTAGGCTACTGGAGCGTGCAAGATTTTAACTACGGCGGACGGCCTACTTAGGGGATTCGTGGCTGCGGTTAATAAAAGAAAAACCGTCGGCACGGTTCGATCTAACCGGAGTAAACCGAACCAAAAACCGATCTAATTAAAATCAAACCTAACTATTCGATCCGATCTAATCTAAACCGTTTATTTTAGATCGAACGGAGGAGGGAAGCTCCGGTGCTCACCGCGGTGGTGGAGATCTCCGGCGAGGTTGGCAGCTTCGGGCGTTGACAGTGTGCGGCTCCGGTGATCCTCCGCGACGCGACGGCACCACGCGACGTTAGCGGACGCGGCGATCACGGGGGTGGTCGGTGGTGAGCTCGGGGACAACGGAGCCGAGCAGGGCGAGATCGACGGCGGCGGTGGCGGCTCGGGTATCGTCGGGGAGGGGGCTCCGGTGGGTTTAGCGCTCGGGGTGAGTGGTTGGGAAGGTTAGCCAAGGGAGAGCGCGTTGGTGGTCTCAGTGGAGCTCGGGGACACGGAGAGAGTGGCTAGGGCGACAATGGCGTGGTGGCGGAGGCGGAGCTCCGGCGAGCAATAGGCAGCGAGGGAGAGGGTTCGGGGCATCTTTAGGGGCGGAACGAGACAGAGGGGGTATTTAGAGGGGAGGCCGACTTGGGGAGGGGGCGCAATCGGGGAGGATCCCGCGATATCCGGGATACGGCGGCGGCGGCGATGTTGCCGCGGCTTGCAGGAGGAAGACGAGGTGGGGCCGGGCGCTGTGGGGCGGGAGTGAGGGAAGCGAGCGGGCGACCAGGCGAACGGCGGCGGAAGCGAGGCCGTGGGGTCGGTGGCCATGGGCCGGCCTCTGGCCTAGTGGGTTGCGGCGCTAGGTTAGGTTGCTGGGTTTTCTCTTTTTTTTAGGACAAAACAAAAATAACACAAAATATAAAAAATGATATATGACATATAATTAACAAATTGTTCAGAAAAAGAAATCCTAAAACACGGACTATTTTTCAAGTCCAAATAAAATCAACAAAAATTCAAATAAGGCAAATAGTGCTACTGTTGCAAATAAACCCAATAAAAGTCATTTTTAAATACCAAAATGATTCCAAATTCATTTTTCTCCAATTTTCTATTGTAGGGAATCATTTTACTCTATTTTCCATATTTTTTATTTTGGAGAAAAATAATTTGAATAAAAGCCAAATAACTCTAAATTGAAAGTGGATTTCAGAATACCTTCAAAGGGACTTTCAATTTGATTCTTTTAAACTTCCAACTCATATTTCATACAATTTGAAGAAGTCATTTTATCTTCTCTCATGAAAATCATTGAGTTGCATAAAGTTTCTAAATTTGAAATATTTCCAAATGGAATTCAAATATTTTCAAAACTCGTTTCATTTATTTAAATGGAATAAGTCATATCATCTTCACTCTAGGGTTTTGTGATGAAATGAATATGAATTTCATGGAGATCATAAATTCAAAGAGAAATCTTTGGGAAAGTCATTTCATTCCCTCTCATTCGACTTTCAAAAAGTTTCAAATTTCACCCAATTCACACAATCAATCACTCAACAAACAAACAAACAAACATACATATTTTAATTATTATAACATTCCAAAATTTAGAATTTTGGGTTGTTACAAACCTACCACACTTAAAATGAATCTCGTCCTCGAGATTCGAAGAGGCTAGCAAGAAAGGTTAGAGTCTGGGGGTCTTCCGGCAAATCCATTGATCGGAATGGTCTAATGTGCTACCACACTTAAAAGCAGGGTTATGGTTCCGTCGGAACTCATGTACTCCATCCTTTGGGTATGCAATGTCGGTCTTCTCACATCTTTGGAATCTTTCGGTAGAGCATAACGTTTTCTTCAAAATATTGTATCCCTTCTTCATGGTAAGGTTCTTCTGATACTGGGTCTTCTTATCTGACGGGTCTGTCGCCAATACTAAACAACTAGCGAAATCTCATGGTGGCCCACCATTACCGGTTTCTCCTGCAGGAAAATGGTCTGGGTTGAATCTCACCGTATATCCGACGATTGGCAACGGTTGCCTGTACATGGATCAATCGTCCTACCATTCTAGGGTTAAAAAAAAGTTTTAACCTCGTCGTCTCTCTACTATGGGTAAATCACTCAGATTTACCATTTCAAATAGCAAGAGCAAATGATACGAGTAAGTCGGTATGGTGATCAATCCATAACGCACCCGAATCATTACCCTGTATAAGGTTTAGCGAATCTCCCATTTCTAACACTTGGGCATTCTCACAAGCATTGCAGAATTTCTCTTGTCCTCAAACTGGGTTCGGGTAAATCCTTTGGTTCTGCTAGCCAAACAAAATCACAAAATGAGAAAACAGATGATAAAACTATACTAATGCAAATTGGCTTGTGGGCTCTGTGTCTGAGTTTTGTTTTGCGTAAAAGCTGGTTTTATTTTTCCCTACATCAAAGGAATATCAGGAGTCTTTACTACAGAGTTTTCTATTCGACAGGGTTCCCGCCAACCGATGTCTCATAGCCTAGAACAATCATAAGTTGCCCACAATTAAGCTATCAGTCTGGTGTTAGAGTTCCGAAGAGATCCAAGTCCAGAGGCTCAAATGGTCCGTAACCGGGGACACGGCTAATCGATTAGGTTTAAACCCTCTGCAGAGGTTTGTACACTTTACCCCAAGATTCGATCCCTCCCGTTTCGTCCTCGCACTTCATGATGTTTGAGAACAGGACGATCGAAATGGTCTTCCGAAGAGTTCCTCTGACCACGTCGGTGCTCATCCAATCCTACCGTAGTTCTACATCTCTAGCCCTCCCAGCCAGAGTCACCACTAAGGTCAACCAAGCCATAGTCCATAAGCCAGGGACACATAATAACTTCATTATTCTTTCCATTCCACTCTGTCCTCATCCCTCATCTTCTTTCTCTCTCCCTTTTCTCTTTCCTCAATGTCATCCTTCTCTCATCCCTCCATCCTGTTTCCCAGGTGCCCTCCCGTCCTCACCCGTAGTGTTTTCTATCTTGTTTCATTCTTGAATTCTGACTCATCCTCCTTCATTTCCCTGGAGTTGTCTCATTGACGTAGATCCTCCATTCTCACACCACTCCCAAACACTCGTACCAACCCCGTCTACTATAGCTAGCATTTAACTACATACGCTCCCGGGCTTGGTAATCAGGGAATGGTCCTACTCATGCATTCTACTCAACTACAAGAATTCAATATCCTACTGGAGGGATTATGAATGGTGACACTAAATGCAATAAAACATAGGTATGAAAAGCATGGTCAAAGTGAACTTGCCTGGTAATACTTGATGAAGATTATAACGCTCTCAGAAAACTTGATAGAACTATTCGTCACTCTCCCGAAGAAAATCAATACAATTCAAACATAGCATCACATAAGCAATCATCTAGCAGCAATATAACACTCAAAATTACAATTAAAACAACAAATAAACTCAATAATAAAATTCCAACAAATTCCAAAGAAGCTTCAAATAAAACTAGAAAGAAAACTACTAACGAAAATTATGACTTTGCTACAACATCTAACATAGTTTTGCCCTAAGTAAAAACTTAACAGCAATTAACACTAAACTAATAAGTTAACAGAAAATAAAAGTAAAACAACTGAGTTAACAGAAAGTATTTTTCATAAAATTTTATTAGCAAAAAGGAACAAATGAAAAGCTTTTAAGAACTCTAACTATGACCTATACAAGTTTTCATACAAAACTAAATGAAATAAATTTTTAAAATAAAAAATAAATTTTCTTCTGTTGAATAACAGAAACAAAACTAAAATTTTCAAAAGTGACAAAACGAAATAATTTAAAAACAATTAAAACTATAAAGAAAAGACTAAAACAAACTAGAACTAAAACAGTATTGTTTTGCCTAAAACCCTAAATTAAAATTTTCATAATTTTCGAAAATCAACCTACTGCTAAAAAAACTTAAGTGACCAGGAGCAAAAAGAATCACTCAAAAATCTATTCTAGAATTCAAACTAGAGCCAAACAGTGTTTGAAGCATATTTGAAATATTCAATTTAAACTATTCAAATTTGAAAACTAAGTACACAAACAGAAACTTCAATAATTTTCGACACAATGCAAAAAGAATCTTTTAATTTGGATCTAAAACATAAAAGTTATTAACAATCTAAAATAGAAACTATTTCTACTAAAACTAAAACAGAAAAAGAAAACCAACCGAAACGGACAGGGGTATACGTGGCGCTTGCTGGTAGGCTACTGGAGCGTGCAAGATTTTAACTACGGGCGGACGGCCGCTACTTAGGGGATTCTGTGGCTGCGGTTAAATAAAAGAAAAACCGTCGGCACGGTTCGATCTAAACCGGAGTAAACCGAACCAAAAACCGATCTAATTAAAATCAAACCTAACTATTCGATCCGATCTAATCTAAACCGTTTATTTTAGATCGAACGGAGAGGGAAGCTCCGGTGCTCACCGCGGTGGTGGAGATCTCCGGCGAGGTTGCAGCTTCGGGCGTTGACAGTGTGGCGGCTCCGGTGATCCTCCGGCGACGCGACGGCACCACGCGCGTAGCGACGACGGCGATCACGGGGTGGTCGGTGGTGAGCTCGGGACAACGGAGCCGAGCAGGGCGAGATCGACGGCGGCGGTGGCGGCTCGGGTATCGTCGGGGAGGGGGCTCCGTGGGTTTAGCGCTCGGTGAGTGGTTGGGAAGGTGTAGCCAAGGGAGGGGAGCGCGTTGGTGGTCTCAGTGGAGCCGGGGACGACGGAGAAGTGGCTAGGGCGACAATGGCGTGGTGGCGGAGGCGAGCTCCGGCGAGCAAGAGCAGCGAGGGAGAGGGGTTCGGGGCATCTTTAGGGGCGGAACGGAGACGAGAGGGGTATTTATAGAGGGGAGGCCGACTTGGGAGAGGGGGCGAATCGGGAGAGGATCCGCGATATCCGGATACGCGCGGCGCGATGTTGCCCGCTCTTGCGGAGGAGAAGACGGAGGTGGGGCCGGGCGTCTGTGGTGCGGAGAGGGAAGCGAGCGGGCACCGAGGCGAAGCGGCGGCGGAAGCGAGGCCGTGGGGTCGGTGGCCATGGGCCGGCCTGCTGGCCTAGTGGGTTGCGGCGCTAGGTTAGGTTAGCTAGGGTTTTCTCTTTTTTTTAGACAAACAAAAAAATAAACACAAAATAATAAAAATGATATATAGACATATAAATAACAAATGTTTCAGAAAAAGAAATCCTAAAACACGGACATTTTTCAAGTCCAAATAAAATCAACAAAAATTCAAATAGGCAAATAGTGCTACTGTTGCAAATAACCCAATAAAAGTCATTTTTAAAATACCAAATGATTCCAAATTCATTTTTCTCCAATTTTCTATTGTAGGGAATCATTTACTCTATTTTCCATATATTTTATTTTGGAGAAAAAATAATTTGAATAAAGCCAATAACTTCAAATTGAAAGTGGATTTCAGAATACCTTCAAAGGGACTTTCAATTTGATTCTTTAAACTTCCAACTCATATTTCATACAATTTGAGAAGTCATTTTATCTTCTCTCATGAAAATCATTGAGTTGCATAAGTTTCTAAATTTGAATATTTCCAAATGGAATTCAAATATTTTCAAAACCGTTTCATTTATTTAAATGGAATAAGTCAATCATCTCACTCTAGGGTTTTGTGATGAATGAATATGAATTTCATGGAGATCATAAATTCAAGAGAAATCTTTGGGAAAGTCATTTCATTCCCTCTCATTCGACTTTCAAAAAGTTTCAAATTTCACCCAATTCACACAATCAATCACTCAACAAACAAACAAACAAACATACAATTTTAATTATTATAACATTCCAAAATTTAGAATTTGGGTTGTTACAAACCTACCACACTTAAAATGAATCTCGTCCTCGAGATTCGAAGAGGCTAGCAAGAAAGGTTAGATCTGGGGGTCTTCCGGCAAATCCTTGATCGGAATGGTCTAATGTGCTACCACACTTAAAAGCAGGGTTATGGTTCCGTCGGAACTCATGTACTCCATCCTTTGGGTATGCAATGTCGGTCTTCTCACATCTTTGGAATCTTTCGGTAGAGCATAACGTTTTCTTCAAAATATTGTATCCCTTCTTCTGGTAAGGTTCTTCTGATACTGGGTCTTCTTATCTGACGGGTCTGTCGCCAATACTAAACAACTACGCGAAATCTCATGGTGGCCCACCATTACCGGTTTCTCCTGCAGGAAAATGGTCTGGGTTGTAATCTCACCAGATTCCAACGATTCAACTGGTTGCTGTACATGGATCTCGTCCTCCTTGGGTTTTTACCTCGTCGTCTCTCTATGGGTTCTCTTTTCCTTTCATACAGCAAATGATACGAGTGTCGGTTGGTGATCTCAATCCATGCCCCCTCTTACCCTGTATGTTTGCGAATCTCCCTTTCTCCTTGGGCATTCTCCCACTTGCGTTTCTCTTGTCTCACTGGGTTCGTGTTCCTTTTTTCTGCTAGCCAAACAAAACATCTATCGTTTCTTCACCACTCTCGAGTTTTCGTATCCTCCTAAGAAATGTCTGCTGATGGAATCATGGCTTTTTCCAACATTTCTTCTTCTAGGTGGGGGGGGGGGGGGGGGGGTACTCGATCCTTATTAATTCCTGGGCCTGTGGGTTATGTGTTCCTCCTGGGTGTGTCCTATTTCTCCGCAAATCTTGCAGGCACAAGGTTTCTTCATCAGGTTATCACAGTGCTTCCGGATGAGACGTGATCTCAATAGAGTCTTCTTGAATTCCTCCCAAGTTCTTGCTCCGTTACATCCTTGTATGGCTTGATGCATTTTCCACCAGGTTGCAGCACTTTTTGTAAAGTATCGAAGAGCATATTGAACCTCATACTTCCTTGAAATCAATTTTTTGCCGAAGTGATCCTCCATGTTTTTAATCCGTAGCTCTGCCTCCAACTGAGTCATCGGTCCAGAGAATACCAGTCCAACTTCATTCATCATCTATGGGGTCCAAAGGTCTTGGGATGAGATACGAGAGAAGAAAGGCGGGATATACATGCAATACAAACAATTTTTTTTAAAGAAACGGGTTTTATTTTGTGGCTGTCGGAAAAACATCAAACAAATGATAGCTCACAAATCGTCGCATCTAACGTAAGTATATAACAGGGGTTTGGTCTTCTAAAGGTCAAATAAATCTTCAGAGTCTTCAATTTCTTCGAGTCTTCAGAGTCTTCAATTGTAGCTTCAACTCTTCTAATGCAGGGTGAGGCAATCGGTTATCCGATATCTTGTCCTTCTTGGAGCGGCTTCAGTTGATCCTTCGTGTGGTCAGAAGGGTAAAGGGTATATTCTAACTATTTGAGGTAAGAGGGAGTTTGTGGTAAAATCAGAAAAGATGAGAAGTAAGGGTCTTTTTAAAAACAAAGTTTTAGAGATATCCTGTGCTAGGGGCTTTCCGATTTCTAGGGTCACGTCCTACAATCAACATGTGCTCTGATACCATATCTGTAGCGACCCGACCTCAAATGGTCAAGCCTCTGTGCATCTGTGCCATCCCTGGATCAGTATGCTGGCACACACAGTACATCAATGTATATATCAAAGTGCAATCACATGTATAAATAACGTAAAACTGATATATACCTCATAATTGTCAGCGGAAACAAATAGTCGGGTGTGGAGTCCCATCAACGCCATCGGCAGGTTGAGTGTAGACCGTAACCCTGTACCGTACTCTTACTCGTCGGAAGAAAGTATCTGCAACATGATATGTTGCAGCCGTGTAGGTCAGTACATTGAATGTACCGGCAAGATCACAAAATGAGAAAACAGATGATAAAACTATACTATATGCAAATTGGCTTTGTGGCTCTGTGTCTGAGTTTTGTTTTGCGTAAAAGCTGGTTTTATTTTTCCCTACATCAAAGGAATATCAGGAGTCTGTACTACAGAGTTTTCTATCATGACATGGTTCCGCCAACCGATGTCTCATAGCCTAGAACAATCATAAGTTGCCCACAATTAAGCTATCAGTCTGGTGTTGAGAGTTCCGAGATAGATCCAAGTCCAGAGGCTCAAATTGTCCGTAACCGGGGACACGGCTAATCGATTAGGTTTAAACCCTCTGCAGAGGTTTGTACACTTTACCCGCAAGATTCGATCCCTCCCGTTTCGTCCTCGCACTTCATGATGTTTGAGAACAGGACGATCGAAACATGGTCTTCCGAAGAGTTCCTCTGACCACTGTCTGGTGCTCATCCAATCCTACCGTAGTTCTACATCTGCTAGCACCGTCCCAGCCAGAGTCACCACTAAGGTCAACCAAGCCAGAGCCCATAATGACTTGCGGTTGCACAGGTAAGCTTCCGGGAATGAAGTATTCTTCCGTCTCTTTGAGTCTGGGTGAAGCTTTCCGCAAGATGTCATGGCGCTTCTCCATGCATCCCGGCCATCCACTAGTTTCTCCAGGGTGCCCGTCAACCGTCCTTCACCCAGTAGTGTGTATTGAATTCTTGTTTCGAGTCTTGAAGTCTTGAGGCCTCGAAGGTGCAGTCCTTGCAGATTCCAGCATGGAGTTGTCGTCATTGACGTAGAGTCCTCCATTCTCACACCACTCCCGAACACTCGTACCAACCCCGTCTACTATAGCATAGCATTTAAACTACATAACGTCCCGGGCTTGGTAATCAGGGAGATGGGTTCGTACCTCATGCATTCTACTCAACTACAAGAATTCAATATCACTACTGGAGGGATTATGAATGGTGACACTAAATGCAATAAAAACATAGGTATGAAAAGCATGGTCAAAGTGAACTTGCCTGGTAATACTTGATGAAGATTATAACGCTCTCAGAAAACTTGATAGAACTATTCGTCACTCTCCGAAGAAAAATCTATACAAGTCAAACATAGCATTCACATAAGCAATCATTCTAGCAAGCAATACTAACACTCAAAATTACAATTAAAACAACAAATAAAAAATCAATAATAAAACTCCAACAAATTCCAAAGAAGCTTCAAATAAAACTAGAAAGAAAACTACTAACGAAAATCTATGACTTTGCTACAAACATCTAACTTAGTTTTGCCCTAAGTAAAAACTTAACAGCAATTAAAACACTAAACTAATAAGTTAACAGAAAATAAAAAGTAAAACAACTGAGTTAACAGAAAGTATTTTTCATAAAATTTTATTAGCAAAAGAAACAAATGAAAAGCTTTTAAGAAACTCTAACTATGACAATACAAGTTTTCATACAAAACTAAATGAAATAAATTTTTAAAATAAAAAATAAAATTTTCTTCTGTTGAATAACAGAAACAAAACTAAATTTTCAAAGAGTGACAAAAGAATAATTTAAAACAATTAAAACTATCAAAGAAAAGACTAAAACAAAACTAGAACTAAAACAGTACTGTTTTGCCTAAAACCCTAAATTAAAATTTTCATAAATTTTCCAAAATCAACCTACTGCTAAAAAAACCATAAGTGACCAGGAGGAAAAAGAATCACTCAAAAATCTATTCTAGAATTCAAACTAGAGCCAAAACAGTGTTTGAAGCATATTTGAAATAATTCAAATTTAAACTATTCAAATTTGAAAACTAAGTACACAAACAGAAACTTCAACAAATTTTTGACACAATGCAAAAAGAATCTTTTAATTTGGATCTAAAACATAAAAGTTATTAACAATCTAAAACAGAAACTATTTCTGAAACTAAAACTAAAACAGAAAAAGAAAATGCAACCGAAACGGACAGGGGTATACGTGGCGCTTGCTGGTAGGCTACTGGAGCGTGCAAGATTTTAACTACGGGCGGACGGCCGCTACTTAGGGGATTCGGTGGCTGCGGTTAAATAAAAGAAAAACCGTCGGCACGGTTCGATCTAAACCGGAGTAAACCGAACCAAAAACCGATCTAATTAAAATAAAACCTAACTATTCGATCCGATCTAATCTAAACCGTTTATTTTAGATCGAACGGAGGAGGGAAGCTCCGGTGCTCACCGCGGTGGTGGAGATCTCCGGCGAGGTTGGCAGCTTCGGGCGTCGACAGTGTGGCGGCTCCGGTGATCCTCCGGCGATGGCGACGGCACCACGCGACGTAGCGGACGACGATGATCACGGGGGTGGTCGGTGGCGAGCTCGGGGACGACAGAGCCGAGCAGGGTGAGATCGACGGCGGCGGTGGCGGCTCGGGTATCGTCGGGGAGGGGGCTCCGGTGGGTTTAGCGCTCGGGCGAGTGGTTGGGAAGGTGTAGCCAAGGGAGGGGAGCACGTTGGTGGTCTCAGTGGAGCTCGGGGACGACGGAGAGAGTGGCTAGGGCGACAATGGCGCGGTGGCGGAGGCGGAGCTCCGGCGAGCAATAGGCGGCGAGGGAGAGGGGTTCGGGGCGTCTTTAGGGGCGGAACGAAGAGGAGAGGTGGTATTTATAGAGGGGAGGCCGACTTGGGAGAGGGGGCGAATCGGGGAGAGGATCCCGCGATCTCCGGGATACGGCGGCGGCGGCGATGTTGCCCGCGGCTTGCGGAGGAGGAAGACGAAGGTGGGGCCGGGCGTCAGTGGGCGCGGGAGCGAGGGAAGCGAGCAGGCGACCGAGGCGAAGCGGCGGCGGAAGCGAGGCCGTGGGGTCGGTGGCCATGGACCGACCTGCTGGCCTAGTGGGTTGCGGCGCTAGGTTAGGTTAGCTTGGGTTTTCTCTTTTTTTTTGAGGACAAAACAAAAATAAACACAAAATAATAAAAATGATATATAGACATATAATATATCAAAATGTTCAGAAAAAGAAATCCTAAAACATGGACTATTTTTCAAGTCCAAATAAAATCAACAAAAATTCAAATAAGGCAAACAGTGCTACTATTGCAAATAAACCCAATAAAAGTCATTTTTAAAATACCAAAATGATTCCAAATTCATTTTTCTCCAATTTTCTATTGTAGGGAATCATTTTACCCTATTTTCCATATATTTTATTTTTGAAGAAAAATAATTTGAATAAAAGCCAAATAACTCTAAATTGAAAGTGGATTTCAGAATACCTTCAAAGGGACTTTCAATTTGATTCTTTTAAACTTCCAACTCATATTTCATACAATTTGAAGTAGTCATTTTATCTTCTCTCATGAAAATCATTGAGTTGCATAAAGTTTCTGAATTTGAAATATTTCCAAATGGAATTCAAATCTTTTCAAAACCCTTTTCATTTATTTAAATGGAAGAAGTCATATCATCTTCACTCTAGGGTTTTGTGATGAAATGAATATGAATTTCATGGAGATCATAAATTTAAAGAGAAATCTTTGGGAAAGTCATCTCATTCCCTCTCATTCGACTTTCAAAAAGTTTCAAATTTCACCCAATTCACACAATCAATCACTCAACAAACAAACATAAATATTTTAATTATTATAACATTCCAAAATTTAGAATTTTGGGATGTTACAAAATTTGTGTGTGATGCATTAATCACAAACGGTGATGTAAAAAACTATAAAAAAAGATGCAAAACGTTTGCGATGGCGGATACATCAAACACGGTTTAGATTTTTGTTGCGTGTGCGATGCGGGGCATACGGTTCAGTTCAATGAACTGTTTGTGATGAGGCAGAACAACAGAAACGGGCAGCCAGATGAAGGTGTGTGCGATATACGGCATACAGTTTACTCGGATAAACTATTTGTGATGAGGCGGAACAACAGAAACGGGCAGCCAGATGAAGGTTTGTGCGATATACGGCATATAGTTCACTCAGATAAACTATTTGTGATTAGGTGGAACAAAAGAAATGGTCAGATAGATCAAGGTGTGTGCGATAGAGGGCAAATAGTTCACTCGGATGAACTGTTAGCGTTGAGCCAAGAGAACAGAAACGGTTCAATTTAACAAGATGTGTGTGATACGCGACAAACAGGTCTGTAATCAGAAATGTGTGCGAAGACCGATAATAACAGAGACGATTACTGCTAATAAGATGTGTGTGTTGTGCGATGTGATTGCATACAGAACAACAACATATATATATATATATACACACACACACTTATAAGGACATGGTTGCATAACCAAATTAAACATCTAATTACATAGGTGGCTACTACACACATGACATTTGCACACACCAAAGTAAATTATTACATGCATAATTACAAAGGTGGCTACTACACACATGACATTTCCACACACCAAAGTAAACTATATATTACATGCATAATTAACTAGGATAAACGATCATCTGATCATCATCTACTTCTTGTGATGCTTGCCGCTACTGCTCTGCTTGTGGCTCGATCCGTCCTCATCGATTTCAGGAATGAGGCACTTCCTCATGTCAACGTCTGCCAGTGCATCTCGTAGCATGTGTACATGCTCTTGCCCGCGAACCTGAGGTGAGTTTCATCCAGTTGCCGCATCCAGGCCCCGTGCCAGGATACGGAACTTGTTCTGTTGGCATCCTGCTTCATCTTTTCGTAGTAGGGGTCAATGATGGTCGAGGCGACTTCAACCAGGGAGTGCTTCTTCGTGCTGCCCCAGACCTGTAGTGGTCACGGATTTCGACAAGGTTCCATTTTGCATCATGCTTTTATGTTGCTATTTATTGCATTATGGGTTGTTATTACACATTATGGTACAATACTTATGCCTTTTCTCTGTTATTTTACAAGGTTTACATAAAGAGGGAGAATGCCGGCAGCTGGAATTCTGGACCGGAAAGGAGAAAATCTGAGAGACCTATTCTACACAACTCCAAAAGTCCTGAAAATTTACGGAGAATTATTTTGGAATATAAAAAAAAATATTGGGTGAAGAAATACCAGAGGGGGACCCACCAGGTGACCACAAGCCTGGGGGGGCGCACCCTATCCCCCTGGGCGCGCCCCTAGGGCTTGTGGGCCCCCTGGCAGGTCTCCGGTGCCCATCTTCTGCTATATGGTGGCTTTTAACCTGGAAAAAATCATAAGGAAGCTTTCGGGATGAAGCACCGCCGTCTCGAGGCGGAATCTGGGCAGAAGCAATCTAGGGCTTCGGCGGAGCTGTTCTACCGGGGAAACTTCCCTCCGGGAGGGGGAAATCGAAGCCATCATCATCACCAATGATCCTCTCATCGAGAGTGGGGTCAATCTCCATCAACATCCACTACAAAAAAAAGACACATCCATGACATTTTGGGCCGAACGAATTTTTTTCTATCATGCTTATGGCACTTCTATGATGATAATTGTGACAAAACCCGGTATCATCATAGATGTGGTGGGCTCCTACTTCTATGACAAAAAATCATGACAGAAAATGGGATTTTCGTCCTGGGCGGGCCGGAGATGCAGCTGCATGACATTCTTTAGGCCGTCCATGACGGAAAAAATCATGGTAGAAGCAAGGGCGAGGAAAATTTTGAGGAGTTCCCGGTTACGATGGGTGGTCGAGGCCGAGCGATGCACGGAGGGATTGCGCATTTCTCTCGTACACGTACGCGCGTGGGTGCGAGGCGTTGGGCTCTAACTGAACCCGAGTGAGGCGTTCGCTTACTGAACCCGAGCAATTGCACTAGCTACGTTACTGAACCCGAGCAATCGATCGATCCCTGGCTATTAACTGAACCCGATTGAGGGATTCCTTCGCTACTGCTACTAACTGAAGCCAATCGAACCTGCTGCCTTTTGATGGATAGTGAATGTGGGGGTTGGTTGAACGAGTCGAGACGTACGTGGTTGGTGTTGGATGAAAAGTTCCCGGTGGGGGTTGGATGAACAGGACCTTGTGGTAGTAGTAGTAGTAGTAGTAGTAGTAGTAGGCCGTTGCCGCTGGATGAGCAGGACCCCGAGAGGAGGCCGCCACAGCCGAGGAGCTGGTTGGGGGTGGATGAACAGGACCCCGTGGTGGGCTGGTTGAACAGTAGCCGGTGGAGGGCTGGATGAATAGTAGCCCGTGGATGAACAGTAGCTGGTGGAGCCAGGAGGAAGACGCGGTGGATGAACAGTGCAGGTGGAGGCTGAAGGAAGTCGACGGTGGGTGAACAGTAGCTCGTGGAGTCCCGTTTTGTGGTATGCCACACCCCTTCGATGAACAGGACCCCCGTTTCGACCGTAGCACTCCAACACAAGTTCGTTTCCTCCGTCTCCGATGAACGGGACCCCCGTTTCGACCATAGCGCTCCAACACAAGTCCGTTTCCTCCGTTTTGCGGTACGCCACACCCCTCCCGATGATCAGGACCCCCGTTTCGACCGTAACGCTCCAACACAAGTCCGTTTCCTCTGTTTTGCGGTACGCCACACCCCTACCGATGAACATGACCCCCTTTTCGACCGTAGCGCTCCAACATAAGTCCGTTTCCTTCGTTTTGCGGTACGCCACACCCCTCCCGATGAACAGGACCCCCGTTTCGACCGTAGCGCTCCAACACAAATCCGTTTCCTCCGTTTTGCGGTATGCCACACCCCTCCCGATGAACAGTACCCCCGTTTCGACCGTAGCCGGTCGAACAGAAGACCGTTTCCTCCGTACTGCGGTACGCCAGACCCCGTTTCGGCTGTTCCGTCCAAGCCGGTTAGCTCCCGTTGAATAGGATGCATTCCGACCCAGTCTGTTGCCTCCCGATAAACAGGATGCTGTTTCTCCATTTCGACCCGGCCGGTTGGCTGCCCGATGAACAGGACGCCGTTGTTGCCGTCCATTGCCTCTCCATGTACACGAGCCCTGGCCGTACGTATGCGCGAGTACGCGTTCGAGACCCCGCCCGTATGTACGTACATGGCCGTATTTTTTGGCATGTGGCTGTACGTACGTGTACACGGTTTAGAAGGGACTGCCTGAACTTCTATGTCGGGGGCTCTACTACTACACGTGCTGCTGCTTGCTTGGCCACGGTTCATCGTTGTAGAGAGACCGATCGACCAGTATGTACGTACACGTTCGTGACAACGCTACGTACGCTTCGACCAGGTGGGTCCCGACTGTCAGGGAGGATAAGGAGGCACTTCCTAGCGTGCGAAGTTATTGATGGTGGGTCCGAGCTGTCAGGGGGAGGATTCATTTTTTTTCGCGCCTAATATGGAGGCACTTCCTTGCGTGCGAAGATGTAGCTGGTGGGTCCGTCTATCAGCCTCACCGCGTACATGATACGTCTCCAATGTATCTATAATTTTTTATTGTTCCATGCTATTATATTATCTTTTTTGGATGTTTTACATGCATTAATATGCTATTTTATATTATTTTTGGGACTAACTTATTAACCTAGAGCCCAGTGCCAGTTTCTGTTTTTTCCTTGTTTTTGAGCCTTGCAGAAAAGGAATACCAAACGGAGTCCAAACAGAATAAAACTTCACGATGATTTTTCTTGGACCAGAAGACACCCAGGGGACTTGGAGTCCAAGTTAGAAGAGCCACGAGGCGGCGGCAAGGGTGGAGGGCGCGCCCTAGGGGGGGGGGGGGCGCCCCCCTACCTTATGGGCCCCTCGATGACTCCCTGACCTAGGTCTTCCTCCTATATATTCACATATATTCCAGAACCACCAGAGGCATCCATGAAAACACTTTTCCACCGCCGCAACCTTCTGTTCCCGTGAGATCCCATCTTGGGGCCTTTTCCGGCATCCTGCCGGAGGGGGAATTGATCACGGAGGGCTTCTACATCAACCCTATTGCCCTTCCGATGAAGCGTGAGTAGTTTACCTCAGACCTACGGGTCCATAGCTAGTAGCTAGATGGCTTCTTCTATCTCTTTGATTCTCAATATCACATTCTCCTCGATGTTCTTGGAGATCTATCCGGCGTAATCTTCTTTTGCGTTGTGTTTGTCAAGATCCGATGAATTGTGGATTTATGATTAGCTTATCTATGAATATTATTTGAATCTTCTCTGAATTCTTTTATGGATGATTTGATATCTTTGTATTTCTCTTCGAATTATCGGTTTGGTTTGGCCAACTAGATTGGTTTTTCTTGCAATGGGAGAGGTGCTTAGCTTTGGGTTCAATCTTGCGTGATTTCACCCAGTGACAAAGTAGGGGTAGCGAGACACATATTGCATTGTTGCCATCGAGGATAAAAAGATGGGGTTTTCATCATATTGCTTGAGTTAATTTCTCTACATCATGTCATCTTACTTAAGGCGTTACTCTGTTCTTTATGAACTTAATACTCTAGATGCATGCTGGATAGCGGTCGATGTGTGGAGTAATAGTAGTAGATGCATGCAGGAGTCGGTCTACTTGACACGAACGTGATGCCTATATGCATAATCATTGCCTTGGATATCGTCATAACTTTGCGCTTTTCTATCAATTGCTCGACAGTACTTTGTTCACCCACCGTATTATTTGCCTTCATGAGAGAAGCCTCTAGTGAAATCTATGGCCCCCGGGTCTATTTTCCATCATATTAGTTTCTGATCTACTATTTTGCAATCTTCTATTTTCAGGTCTATATACCAAAAAACCCAAAAATATTTTATCTTTTATTTATCTATCTCTATCAGATCCCATCTTTGCAAGTGACCGTGAAGGGATTGACAACCCCTTTATCGTGTTGGGTGCAAGTGTTTGATTGTTTGTGCAGGTATTGGTGATTTGCGCGTTCTTCTCCTACTGGATTGATACCTTGGTTTTTAACTGAGGGAAATACTTAACTCTACTGTGCTGCATCACCCTTTCCTCTTCAAGGGAAAAACCAACGCAAGCTCAAGAAGTAGCAGGAAGAATTTCTGGCGTCGTTGCCGGGGAGATCTACGCCAAGTCAATACTAGTCTCTCATCGACTTGCCAATTTCTGGTTTCGTTGTTGGAGGGATCTACGTTGAGCATACCAAGTACCCATCATAAAACTCTCATCTCTTGCATTACATTATTCGCCATTTGCCTCTCATTTTTCTCTCCCCCACTTCTAAAACAATTTTTGAAAAGATTTGCCTTTTTATTTGCCCTTTTTCTCATTCGATCTTATGTTTGCTTGTGTTTCCATGTGCCTTCTATTTTGCTTGCATCTTCGCTTGCTAAAAATCTATTGATATGGATCCACTCAAAGTTTTCTACTTGGATCATCTTCGATCCATTTGTGCTCGTGCTGAAACCCCAACTAGTTTAGTTGAGGGAAAATCTTTAGATGAGCATGCTCATTTTGTGCATCACCGTTTGTCTGAAAAAGGGAGACTCTTATGGAATCAAATATATTGTTTACTATGTTATGCTTGGAATCTTTGTGAACTTTGTGATTTTACTTGTTGCTCTAAGAACCCTAAAAAACACCTTCCCTACCTATGTGAGTTTAATGATAATGAAATCTTATCTTCTTATGAGAAGGGTGTTTACAGTTACTATGATATCGAACAAATTGAAGAATTTGTTGCTTTTAAGGGTGCTTATGAAGTTGCTTCTTTGATTGAAAAGTATGATATTACTCTCTACAAATCTGAAAAATTTGACATACTTAAATATTGCTATGAAAACTATGCTCATAATGCCTATGTCAAAGAATTTATTGAGAGAATGACCGTTGCTTTGGAAGAAAATAATGATATGCATGAATCTATAGATAATTATGATTCCATTGATTTGATTGAAATACCCCTGGATGAACATGATGCTTGCTATTCTTATGGCCATGATGCCAATATTAATTATGCTATGGAGATGAATTTGCTATAGTCCCTTATGTTAAACATGAGATTGTTGCTATTGCACCCATACTTGATAGTTCCTTGAATCAAAAGCATGGTTGTAATGATGTTATTATAAATTCTATTAGTGTCAATTGTGCTAATGATATGCAAAACCCCAAGCTTGGGGATGCTAGTTTTGCTATGTCCGCTACTTATTGCAATGATCATGATTGGGGTGATAATGCTTCTTATGATCTTGAAAATTTATTTAAGCCTCATGATGAATATGTTTGCTATAATATTGAAAGTGGGTTTGGAAGAGTGTCAACTTTAGGAAATAATGATCCCACTACTTTGGAGATTGATAAGTCTTATGAATTTTTTGATAAAAGTGGGTTGGGAGAGGTCATGACTTTATTTGATGATAGTCCCACTATTTTGGAAGAGTGTCAACTTTGCATGCATGTGGATCATGTTGAGAATATTTTATGTGATAGTTATATTGTTGAATTTTATTATGATCCTACATGTAATTACTATGAGAGAGGAAAATATCGTTGTAGAAATTTTCATGTTACTAAATTACCGCTCGTTATGTTGAGATTGCTATTGTTTCTTTCTTCTTCTTTGCATATGCTAGTTTTTGCTTTCCTTGATAATTTGTTTGCCTATAAGATGCCTATGCATAGGAAGTATGTTAGACTTAAATGTATTTTTCACATGCTACATGATGCTCTCTTCGTGTTTCAATTGCTATCTTCCATGTGAGCATCATCGAAATTATCAAATGCCTAGCTAAGGCTTGTTGGGAGGCAACCCAATTTTATTTTTGTGTTTTTGTTTTGATTATGTTTTTGAATAAAATACACATTATTACCTCTGTAGTAATTGTGTTTTGGTGTTTTAATTAGTGTTTGTGCCAAGTAAGACCTTTGGGATGGCTTACGGTGATAGTTGATTTGATCTTGCTGAAAAACAGAAACTTTTTCATCAGGTCACATAATTTTAGTAATTCACTGGGGCGTGGAAAAACCCTGATTTTTTTTACACAAGATTGATATACAAATTTCCTCTGTTTTCCTAATTTTTAAGAATTTTTGGAGTTAAATAAGTACTATAACAATTCATATCTTCGAAGACTGTTCTGTTTTTGAGAGATTCTATTTTCTTTGTGTTGTTTGCTTATTTTGATGAATCTATGGGTAGTATCGGGGGGTACGAACCATAGAAAAGTTGGAATACAGTAGGTATTACACCAATATAAATAAATAATGAGTTCAAAACAGTACCAAAAGTGGTGATTTTATTTTCTTATACTAACGGATCTCACGAGTTTTCTGTTGAGTTTTGTGTTGTGAAGTTTTCAAGTTTTGGGTAAAGATTTGATGGACTATGGAATAAGGAGTGGCAAGAGCCTAAGCTTGGGGATGCCCAAGGCACCCAAGGTAATATTCAAGGACAACCAAGAGCCTAAGCTTGGGGATGCCCCGAAAGGCATCCCCTCTTTCGTCTTCGTCTATCGGTAAATTTACTTGAGGCTATATTTTTATTCACCACATGATATGTGTTTTGCTTGGAGCGTCTTGTATGATATGAGTCTTTGATTTTTAGTTTTCCACAATCATCCTTGCTTTACACACCTTTTGAGAGGGACACACATGAATCGTGATTTATTAGAATACTCTATGTGCTTCACTTATATCTTTTGAGCTAGGCAATTTTGCTCTAGTGCTTCACTTATATCTTTTTAGAGCACGGCGGTGGTTTTATTTTATAGAAATTGTTGAACTCTCATGCTTCACTTATATTATTTTGAGAGTCTTTCTAAACAGTATGGTAATTTGCTTGGGTTATGAATTTTGTCCTAATATGATAGGCATCCAAGAGGGATATAATAAAAACTTTCATATAAAGTGCATTGAATACTATGAGAAGTTTGATTCCTTATGATTGTTTTGAGATATAAAGATGGTGATATTAGAGTCATGCTAGTGAGTAATTGTGGATTGTAGAAATACTTGTGTTGAAGTTTGTGATTCCCGTAGCATGCACGTATGGTGAACCGTTATGTAACGAAGTTGGAGCATGAGGTATTTATTGATTGTCTTCCTTATGAGTGCGGTCGGGGACGAGCGATGATCTTTTCCTACCAATCTATCCCCCTAGGAGCATGCACGTAGTACTTTGTTTCGATGACTAATAGATTTTTGCAATAAGTATGTGAGTTCTTTATGACTAATGTTGAGTCCATGGATTATACGCACTCTCACCCTTCCACCTTTGCTCGCCTCTCTAGTACCGCGCAACTTTCGCCGGTGCCATACACCCACCTTTTACCTTCCTCAAAACAGCCACCATACCTACCTATTATGGCATTTCCATAGCCATTCTGAGATATATTGCCATGCAACTTTCAACCATTCCATTTTATTATGACACGCTCCATCATTATCATATTGCTTTGCATGATCATAAGATAGCTAGCATGATGTTTACATGGCTTGTCCATTTTTTGATGTCATTTGCTACGCTAGATCATTGCACATACCGGTACACCGCCGGAGGCATTCATATAGAGTCATATTTTGTTCTAAGTATCGAGTTGTAATTCTTGAGTTGTAAGTAAATAAAAGTGTGATGATCTTCATTATTAGAGCATTGCCCCATGTGAGGAAAAAAATAAAAGAGGCCAGAGAAGCCCAAAAAAAAAGAGGCCAAAGAAGCCAACAAAAAAAGAGAGGCCAAAGAAGCCAAACAAAAAAGAAGAGAAAAGAGAGAAGGGGCAATGTTACTATCCTTTTTCCACACTTGTGCTTCAATGTAGCACCATGATCTTCATGATAGAGAGTCTCCTATGTTATCACTTTCATATACTAGTGGGAATTTTTCATTATAGAAGTTGGCTTGTATATTCCAATGATGGGCTTCCTCAAATTGCCCTAGGTCTTCGTGAGCAAGCAAGTTGGATGCACACCCACTTAGTTTCTTTTTGAGCTTTCATAAACTTATAGCTCTAGTGCATCCGTTGCATGGCAATCCCTACTCACTCACATTGATATCTATTGATGGGCATCTCCATAGCCCGTTGATACACCTAGTTGATGTGAGACTATCTCCTTCTTTTTGTCTTCTCCACAACCACCATATTCTATTCCACCTATAGTGCTATGTCCATGGCTCATGCTCATGTATTGCGTGAAAGTTGAAAAGGTTTGAGAACATAAAAAGTATGAAACAATTGCTTGGCTTGTCATCGGGGTTGTGCATCATACTTTGTGTGATGAAGATGGAGCATAGCCAGGCTATATGATTTTGTAGGGATAACTTTCTTTGGCCATGTTATTTTGAGAAGACATGATTGCTTTATTAGTATGCTTGAAGTATTATTGTTTTTATGTCAATATTAAACTTTTGTTTTGAATCTTATGGATCTGAACATTCATGCCACAATAAAGAAAATTACATGGATAAATATGTTAGGTAGAATTCCTCATCAAAAATTCTGTTTTTATCATTTACCTACTCGAGGACGAGCAGGAATTAAGCTTGGGGATGCTTGATACGTCTCCAACGTATCTATAATTTTTGATTCTTCCATGCTATTATATTATCTGTTTTGGATGTTTTAGATGCATTAATATGCTATTTTATTTTATTTTTGGGACTAACTTATTAACCTAGAGCCCAGTGCCAGTTTCTGTTTTTTCCTTGTTTTTGAGCCTCGCAGAAAAGGAATACCAAACGGAGTCCAAACGGAATAAAACTTCACGATGATTTTTCTTGGACCAGAAGACACCTAGGGGACTTGGAGTCCAAGTCAGAAGAGCCACGAGGCGGCGGCAAGGGTGGAGGGCGCGCCCTAGGGTGGCGGGCGCCCCCTACCTTGTGGGCCCCTCGGTGACTCCCTGACCTAGGTCTTCCTCCTATATATTCACATATATTCCAGAACCACCAGAGGCATCCACGAAAACACTTTTCCACTGCCGCAACCTTCTGTTCCCGTGAGATCCCATATTGGGGCCTTTTCCGGCATCCTACCGAAGGGGGAATCAATCACGGAGGGCTTCTACATCAACCCTATTGCCCTTCCGATGAAGCGTGAGTAGTTTACCTCAGACCTACGGTCCATAGCTAGTAGCTAGATGGCTTCTTCTCTCTCTTTGATTCTCAATACCACGTTCTCCTCAATGTTCTTGGAGATCTATCCGATGTAATCTTCTTTTGCGGTGTGTTTGTCGAGACCCGATGAATTTTGGATTTATGATCTGTTTATCTATGAATATTATTTGAATCTTCTCTGAATTCTTTTATGCATGATTTGATATCTTTGTATTTCTCTTCGAATTATCGGTTTGGTTTGGCCAACTAGATTGGTTTTTCTTGCAATGGGAGAGGTGCTTAGCTTTGGGTTCAATCTTGCGTGATTTCACCCAGTGACAAAGTAGGGGTAGCGAGACACGTATTGCATTGTTGCCATCGAGGATAAAAAGATGGGGTTTTCATCATATTGCTTGAGTTAATTCCTCTACATCATGTCATCTTACTTAAGGCGTTACTCCATTCTTTATGAACTTAATACTCTGGATGCATGCTGGATAGCGGTCGATGTGTGGAGTAATAGTAGTAGATGCATGCAGGAGTCGGTCTACTTGACACAGACGTGATGCCTATATGCATAATCATTGCTTTGGATATCGTCATAACTTTGCGCTTTTCTATCAATTGCTCGACAGTAATTTGTTCACCCACCGTATTATTTGCCTTCATGAGAGAAGCCTCTAGTGAAACCTATGGCCCCCGGGTTTTTCCATCATATTAGTTTCCGATCTACTATTTTGTAATTTTTATTTTCAGATCTATATACCAAAAAATCCAAAAATATTTTATCTTTTATTTATCTATCTCTATCAGATCTCATCTTTGCAAGTGACCATGAAGGGATTGACAACCCCTTTATCGCGTTGGGTGCAAGTGTTTGATTGTTTGTGCAGTTATTTGTGATTTGCGCATTCTTCTCCTACTAGATTGATACCTTGGTTCTTAACTGAGGTAAATACTTACCTCTACTGTGCTGCATCACCCTTCCCTCTTCAAGGGAAAAACCAACGCAAGCTCAAGAAGTAGCAGTACACTACTCTTCCGATGGCTATCGTTCGTTGACCACGTTGACCACGCCGTGCGGACAGCACCCAGGCGGTGGACGACGGCGAGGCCTAGGAAGGGAACGACGCTGAGCCAGGGAAGACGAGGCAGGTGGATGCACACGCGGATGGGGGTACGAGGGTTCACTGGTTTGGCTGCGGTGTAAGGTTGACGTCGCCGGAGAATAACAGGCGGTGTGGGTGAGTGGAGGGAAGGCCTGGCCAGTAGTAGTATGGTCGGGCGGTGAGGCCTACACGGCATCACAGCCGACCACGAGAGGCTGGAGTAGGCGGTACGGCGGGCGCAGGTTTGGGCGGCTGGAGCGAGAAGACCAGAGGTTGAAGACGTAGCTTGGCCATTGGATTAACATCCAACGGTCAGTGTAGCTAGAATCGTTTATTGACTAAGTTGACAAAGCCCTGCGTACGTGTTAACTTAGTAGGCCCACAAGTCAGCCTCCAAATCTGGTGGGTCCCAGCTAGCAGGGGGAATCAATTTTTTTCCGTGTAATAAGGTGGCACTTCCTTGCGTGCGAAGATGTTGTCTGGTTTTTTTTAATTTCTTCTTTTTCGAGTTAGAATAAAAAGAAAACAATTTAGCATCTTCGGTACAATCTATATTTTCACAAAATGGATCATAATAAAGCTGGTGGGTCCCAGCAGTCAGGGAGAGGAAACTTTTTATTTCCGTGTAATAAAGGAAGCACTTCCTTGCGTGCGAAGATGTAGCTGGTGGGTCAAACCTGTCTGGGGGAGAAATCATTTGTTTTCGCATAATACGGGGGCACTTGCTGCGTGCGGCCATGGGCCATGTGGGTCCATACTGCAGCCACTCCATGTACATGCCTCTTCCGATGGCTGTCGTTTGTTGACAAAGTTGACCACGCCGCGCCGAGAGAACCAACGCAGTGAACGATGGAGAGTCCTAAGAAGGGAACGACCCGAAGCCGGCGAAGACACAGCAGTGGATGCCCACGCGGAGGGGAGTACGAGGGTTCACTGGTTCGGCTACGGTGTGAGGCTGCCGTCGCTGGAGAAGAACAAGAGGTGTTGATGAGAGAGGAATGGCCTGGACAGCGTTTGGGAGTAGGGTGGGCCGGTGAAGCCTACACGGCAGCACAGCCGGCCATGGGAGGTGGTAGCAGGCGGTACCGCCGGCGGTGGTTTGGGCGGCTGAAGCAAGAATATCCGAGATTGAAGAAGCACTACAGCCGTTGGATGGACATCCAACGACCACTGCTGCTAGAATCGTGTCTTGACTATAAGTTGACAAAGCCTTCCGTACGCCTTAGTAGGCCCACAAGCCTTCCGTACGCGTCACTGACTATAATTCTCAAAAAAAATAGTAGGCCCACAAGTGAGCATCACATCTGTGGCAGAGAACATATAGCCCATTTGCGATTTGTAATAATGTACATGCCATTTTTAAATTCTAATGGAATTTACTACAATCCATTTACAGTCTGTTAAAATTACAGCCCATTTTCTAGCCAGGACAATGATTAATAATTTCAACCAACCGCTCAAAACAGAATTCAACCAAAAATCCCACATTTTGATGGGATCCGAAATATTTTTATTCCGAAATTTCGAGTCAGATTAAATATAATTTCAAAATGAATTTGTATTAGGTAAAAATCTAACAAAATATTGCGCGCGATAAGTAATGAAACTAATTACCTGTTTGGTGCGTTTTTATATATTTACAGCCCAGTTTTTATAATTACATCCCATTTATTATTTCTTAAAGCCCATTTTCTTGTTAGGGTTAATGCATCCCTCCTAGAAAAGATTTACAGCCCAGCGGGGCGGAGAATAATAAGTTGACCTGGGTTGGGTATTCCGCAAAAAAAAAGTATAGCTGGGCTAGCCATTTTCACCTTGAAAAATTAATATGTGGGCTGGATATTTGATCGACATAAAATAATAGCCTGGGCTAGACGGGCCGCAGCTCGCCCAGTTGATACCCTGCTCCTCTGAACAACAACGAAAACATCGCCCAAGAAAAACTCCGCTTACAGCTCAAAAAACAAATATTGTTCGAGCTGCTGGGTCCCAGCTGTCGGCCGCTCCTTGTGCAATTCTCTCGTTTATTGACTACTAGTCAATGTGTACGTGCAATGCACGTTAATTTGAAAGTATATTAAGTGCATGCGGATATTAAGTAGGATATTATTTGCGTGTTATTATGTGATTAGCACTATTTTTGGCATGAAATTAACTGCATGCTAAACGTGTTGAGCGCTCGACATTGAAGCAATCTAGGTCGTTGGATTGACATG
Organism: Thinopyrum elongatum; assembly: GCA_011799875.1. NCBI lineage: Eukaryota > Viridiplantae > Streptophyta > Magnoliopsida > Poales > Poaceae > Thinopyrum > Thinopyrum elongatum. The sequence goes on from CM022298.1 coordinate 192,560,597, forward strand.
ATTTGATGGCCGAGATTAATTGGATCTGCCCCTTTGGGTCTTTTTATATTGGTATAGATATAGATATAGGTTGACAATGGTGTGGGACCGTGATGTCAGAAAACCAGGAGGAAGCAAACAAATTATAGTTGTATATAATAAGGAGGAACTTGCGTACGTACGGCTATCGCCCTGGTGGGTCCCTACTGTCGTCCTCTCCTGATTCCTCATGTTCGTTGATCATGTTGACAACGCTCGGCGCCACGGCGAGCGCAACAACTCGAAGGACGACGGAGAGGGCCTCGCGGGCCCTACTGATGGTCTGATACAACGCCCACTGCTCATTCAGGAAGCCAGGATCATCGGACACCTATGAGCACCTTCGAGAGACTGAGCCGGCATGAAACGGATGATGAGTTGGTTGGAAGATCATATGGTTTCACCTCTAACCTACCTGAGTTGTCGTATAGGCTATGAATGAAACATAAGACGATGAACTTCTTAAGCACAGAAATAGCAGAAGAGGATGATCTTCTTAACATGCAAATAACTCGCATTAGACATGCAAAACAATATGAAGCATTATTCTCAGGAGGCACGGTGAACAGCTCGTGGTGCCGCATGCCACAGCATTCCAAGCTCAACTTTGCAATCAAACTCACAAGGCCTGGCATTTCATAGACAACATTCAAAACAAACTCTTAAAATACCTTACGTAAGTCAACATTCATGTGACTATGCATCTCAGCAGAGTGAATATTTACTTCTGAACTAAACACAGGAATAGGAAAAAATGATCGACGCTGCTCACAGCAAAGGGCGTCCCACTCCAAAATATCAAATGCATGTCTTCTGGCTAACATCAATGAGCAAAATTTGACAAGGTTTTCCAATTCCAATATATTAGACTAATATCTTCTTGCTAACATCAATGATTAAACTTTGACAAGCTTTTCCCATTCAAAATATGTAATGCCTATGATTGTGGAACGGGCAGTGTTTGTCATCAGTTTGCACATTGAAATGGCACATGGAGCCGGATTAACCAGTGTATCTTTTTGTGCAGATCCACTGAAATCAAACAATGTCTTGCGTAGCATGGTGGATTTCGTATTTATATGTTGCAAGGCGTTGAACACGTTGGCGGCTCCATTCAAGTAGATAGTCCGGTGGCTAAAGGTGACGACGAATGATTAGAGAACCATTCGATGTATTGTGCATGATGAGGTATTATGGAGGACATGAACTATCTGAATATTTTGTGCAGTTCCACTGAAATCAAGCTGAGCATCCCTGTCTGCATAAATACAGAAAAAGCATGATGAATATAATAGTGGTACTAGTTGATTAAACATACGCTTACAACTATAATCATCTTCGTTATCTTAACAGGAAAAGATAGCAATACAATAGCTTCAATTAAACATTTATTCAAAACAATACAACAATATAAGTAGCACAACATAACAAAGCACAATCATGTGGACGAAGGCCGATACTGACCTCGTTTGTTGCAGCTGCGTCGGCAACTGACTTGGTCATACCTTTCCTTATGGAGTGAATTTTGCACTCCACGTATTGTTGAGTTTCCCATGCTCTCTGCAGACTAGTCATGTCACCAGCGTCTACTAATACTCTGTAAAGCTTCTCGATCATTCCTTGTGTAATGTAGCGCAAATAGTGACTGCTTCTTTCTGCAAAGTGGAAAGACCAACTGGGCCCAATAATGCAACAGTTTGCCTTAAACACATTGGCTCCTTTTGTGCAGTTCAACTAAAATCAAAGTCGAAATAGAACCGAGCAGAAGTTTTGATATCCGTGTATGCAACAATAGGTATAAAGGAAACAATTACCGAGAAATAACTGCTGATGACTTATACTCTCAGAAGAAAAAAGGCCTACCTTATCTTAATGGTAAACAAAGCAGGAGAGTAGCAATTCTCAAACAGTGTGATTCATTCATATTAACCGAGACATTATCTTAACAATACCTTGTTTCAACATGTATAAAGAACGACAAAGCAGAAAAGTACCATTCCTAAAACAATGCAACTGATTCATATTAACAGAGACATTATCTTAACAATACCTTGGTTAAACATGTAGAAAGAACTACAAAGCAGGATAGTACCATTTGTAAAACACTGTAACTGATATATAATAACAGAGACACTATCTCAACAATACATTTCTTAAACATGTACTCCGGCCGATCCCTAACAGAAATGGTACTCCCGCTGATCCCTAACAAGTGTTGCAGTTTTGAACTAAGATTCAGTAGTTAATTCTGAGAGTGGCATTGCTTAATTTTACCAGTGGCATTAGATTAACAAAAAGCATAAACAGTTCCAGGGAAGAGTGGGCGCAACAATACCATGTGCTTCCATCTACTTATAAAGGGGGTGATGCAGAGTTTGTTGTAACAAAGCAACAAGCATCATGTCTGGGTTGGTCCCATTTTTGTTCACTTAATGGGAAAAGACACCAATTCAATAGCTTCAATTCAACATTTATTTAAAACAGTACCAATACAAGTAGCACAACACCTCAAAGCACACTACATGATCATGTGGATGAAGGCCGGTACTGACCTTTCATAATGCAGTCAAGATCACCTACGAATCTGCCAACATGAATAGGAAATCCAATCTCGTTTTGTGTAGTTCAACTAAATCAAGCAATGTCGCCGGTGTGACATTTAAGTTCGCTATAGCAACAAGTTGAATAGATATCCCTGTTTTAACAGAGGCAAAAAAGAAAACAATTACTGGCCAATAAAGGAGGATGAAACATACGGCGACAAAAAGAAGCATCTACCTTATCTTGATGGAAAACAAAGTAGGACAGTAGCATTTCTAAAACGGTTGCATTGATTCATATTAACAGAGACATTCTCTTAAAACAACATTCGTTAAAAATGTAATTTACTTTTAACAGTGGCATTGCTTCAATTTTTCAGCGGCATTCTTAGATTAACAACAACAAAATAGTTGTATGGGACATGGGACATGCCAGCACCATGTGCGTCCACACGTATAAATGGGTGATGCAGAGTATGTTGCCAAGCAGCATATCTGTGTTGGTCCCATATTTGTTCTCTTTGAACTTTTTTCCTATGTGAGGGCAGCAAATCTAGTCCTGCACAAACTACCCGACCCCCCAGTTTCTTTTCTTTTTCAACAAAGAGATCGGTTCCTTACAGATGTGTGTACTGGGTTACCCCATTTTTCCCTTTTCGACCAACAAAGCGGCTGGATAGCCAGTCTATACTACTTTCCCTCCCTCCTTTCCTCATTGAACCACGTCCTAGATTCATGATCCACCCCACCCCACCCTTCTTTCCTCTTTGAACCAAGACCTAGATTCGACTACAGAATCGAAAAAGATCCGCATGCAGCTAGAGCAATGACAGTTTCAAAGAAAGTTATACCTTAGGGTCGTCGGGATGTGGCTAGGCGTGCAGCGGGAGGCCGGATCTGCCCACACTACGTACGGCAGCGAGGAAGAAGGGGTCGGAGTCCCTACCGCACAGGCGCTGGGTGAAAGAGAACAGCGCAGCCGGCAGCGGATTGCCTCCCTCGCCGAAGGCGACAGAGTGAACGCTGCACCTCCTCCCCTTTCCGGTGCGACGGGATCCGGACGGCTCCTTCACCAGCTGTGAGGGGGGAGAGAGAGACAGAGGCCAACGCAACCTTGTTTAGATCTGGTGAAGAGGGTGAGAGACTGTGAATATAGCAAACCCTAGAAAAGGAACGCTGAGCCTCCAACGTGTATATATATATGTAGTGCAGCGAGAGTGTGGAGAGTGTAAACCCTAGCAAACAAGCGCTGAGGCTCCAGCTTATATAGTACTCGTGTATACTACTAATATAGTGGAGTGGTTTTCTTTTTCTCTCCATAACAATCATTTTAAATTGTGTAAGTACGAAACGAAACTCTTTATTTAACGTACCAGTGAAGAAAACTACTTACGATCAACTAACGATCCACGCGTCCTGGTCGCACTTCCTGTCCTTCACGTGCGGTACACTACCCTCCGTTAAGTGAACAACCACACACACGCCAAATTATCGGAAAGGTGTGAGAGTGTGTACAAATAAAGAATTTTAATTTCAATTATCGGAAAGGTTTGAGAGTATGTATAGTTTGCCCTCTCTCAATAATTATGGTTTGTTGTGTTCGGCCTAAACTTGGTCAAACTTTATAAAGTTTGACTTCAGTCAAATCTAGTATGCAGAGTAAATAAAAACAGAGGGGTACTACGTCTATCCGGGTTTTTAGTCCACACCATATTTTTAATCAAAGTCTGACCACATATTTAGTTAATAGCTGGACAAATAAAATTACAGAGGAGCTGAAGACAAAGTTGTGAGAAGGCTTAGAAATCAATACAAAACTTATGCTCTTAGTACCAACGTCGATGCTTCTTCGAGGAAACATTTGGTTCATAGCCAATTGTGTGATAAAATTGCACCAAAGTGAAAGACGACTGCATCTCCAACGCAACAAGGTGAACTGATGAAGGATATCATCTTTGTGGGTAACAAGCAAAGAGCACTGATGGAAGACAGCTTGTTTTTCGTCAAAAATTGATCAGCTTCACCAGCCGATGCAACCATGAGACGCAACCATGAGCATCGATAGGTCATCGTGATGATGCATCATCCATTTGGCATCAAGTTTGGGTGAGGCACCAATGAAGTTCGACAAATCCTCACTGTGGTCTGTTTCTTCTCGGTAATCAAGCTCGAGGAAGGAAGAACCACGTGGCAGAGGACAATGAGGCGGAACAACAATGGCCATCCAATTTTGTGCAGTTCCACTAAAATTGAGGAAGACATGGCTGGGTATGAAGATACGCATCGCTATTTGCAAAAATATAAAAAAGGGATATAGTGTTGTTACTTTGTTTTGGCAGTGGTATAAGATTAACAGCGACATCTCAATTGTCAATAAGAATTAATGAAAAGTACACCAACAAATAGAAGCATCATGATTATCTTGATGGGAACTAAAGCAGGATACCCGAGAACAAAAGCAGGACAGAAGCATTTATCGACGCCTCTGGATTGATATCAGCATCTATTATATATAAAAAGTAATACGAGAGATAACCAGAGAAAAGAGAATTAACTAGAAAATCCCACAAAAATTAGAATTATCTGGCCGTTAATTTGATATGCAATGAAATCACAACCAATAGATACAAAAAAAATTACCCACCAATGCCATTGTTCCTATTTTTTTTCATGTACAAAAAGATTAAAAATATTACCTACCAGTGCCATAGATCCTAAAAATATGTATTTGGCACTATTTTTTCCATACAAAAATAGATCGTTGATCGCCTAAGAAAAGACAATAGATTTCCATACAACAATAGATAGTTGATATTGATATTTTTCCAAAAAAAAAATTGTTGTTCGTTCTTCCAATCCTTCCGAGGTCCTCACGCCGTCCTGCCGTAGCTCACCTATGTCTCTCTAGGAATCCTCGCGCTCGCTCATCTCTGGGTCCTCATCGTCGCACGTTGTCGCCGATCGCCGTATTGCTTTCAGAGGCCTTGGCGGACGACCCTCCTCCCATGGATGCACAAGTACATCTCTCAGCTGAGGTCCTAATCTTACTGCCTCATGCGGAAACACCATGCAACCCTGTAAGATCGATCTAAGACTACCCTAATAATACTCTAAACAACCCATATCCAGGACCTGCTAGGTACATACAAATTACAATACATACATACCATCTAGCCGTGCAAGACCGATCGCTACACTCTGCCGGCCCTTCGAGATCGCTACACTCTGCTGGTTGGTTTTGGAACGGTAGATCAAATCCAGCCAGATCAACCCGTACGTGTGAAGCTAGCTTCCAAGCAAGCACACATGCACCTTGATTGATGAACAGTAGCCATACATGCATGTACGTACACCTAAACTCAGGCTAGCCTCTAAATAAATGAATAAATGGATCTCGGCAACAATCAAGAGCTAGGTATCTAACACATGTACATCATACAGTCTAATTTTTTTTTTTCAGAATCAACATCAACATAAAACAACAGATGCTATCTACCATGATTATGTGTATGTCGGTAAGAAAGAAACATATGGCACGTGCAGTACTTTGTGGATAGAAGGTGGGTACTCAAGTTTCAGTGCAGGCGTGGAGAGTATTGTAAGGTAAGTATTGTAATCCAAATTTTCTCATACAATAAGCTTGATGTGTGTTGATACAGTGCCATTGCAGCAATGTAGTTTTTCATCCTTGGACATCAGATTGCATCAGCCAGGATTAATTACAAAGGAATAACAGGTGGTCCAGGCGAATTCCGCTACAAAAACATTGAAGGTTTGTTTTTGTAACGGGACTCTGATTGTGCTATGTGTATAGACTAAACTCCTACTATTGTGGGTTTGGATTGATAAATTAGGGGATGGCTACTAGGAGCAAACCAGTGAAGATTTAATATTCAGTCTAATATATATTAGAAAGTCTAGGACTTTAAATCTACAAATTTGATTTAGATAGTTTACTTGAACTGCTAGCATCTTATGTTCTCATGCAAATTGTTGTGATATGCGATGTACCGCAGAATTCATAACTAAGCTATACATGTTCAATTTTTAGGCTAAGAAGCCAAGTTGTTACAGACGAAAATTATCAATAACTTCATAGTAGTTACCCGATTGAGTTTTCCTATTAAATAAGTGCCTATTTTATTGCAAACTACCTTACTATATGTTTGAGTGACCTCTCAACCTCCAGAAACACCTATGGAGTGGACAAACCTATCTCTTAATGAAGACACCCGTGGCGTGACCTGCACAATCTGCTCATTTGGACCTCTTCCCATCATATGTGCAATTTGTACTGGTACTCAATAGAGCCTCTAATTCTTTTTTTATATAACTCATTTGTCCGGCTTCCATCTATGTGACTGTTATGCTGACATGATGACGAAATAAAGTTATGTATTTGTCTTGCTACACTTGCTCTTTAACTACTCCAATCCAGTGATTTCATGTTATCATATGGTAATTACTTTATTCTTAAAAGAAGGAACTAATATTTACTTCTTACACTAAAAACGTGATGATCACTTGTGAGCATGCAAAGAAGCTTCCATTATTTTTTGGTAATCCATCTATTTGACAACTGTTCTACGCAGTTGGTTATACTTAAATTTCAATGAAGTTAAACATGGACCATAATGTTGCATGACTTGACAAACTTAAAGGATAGATAGTCTTGCCACCTTTCCTTCTTCTCGATTCTGGCTTTTATAGTGAGGACGGGAGAATACAAAAATGCCAATGCATTAGGCGGGGCTATTAAAAAAATTGGATCTAAAGAAATTCACCACATATTTAAGATCCCATTCTTCATTGTTTGTTGTGGGTAAGAATAGACATCAATAACATATATCTCTACAGATATATTTCATTGTTGCTACTTTTTATTGCTTTATTGAATTCCAAGAATCCGATTTATATTTGCAACGAAGCAATGGTACCTATGTGCTTGAGAACTACAAAATATATAATTTATGTAGATTCCTATTTTTTTTCTTCAGTTTGTCGTAAATTGAAGAGAATCGTAATGCTCATATGTTGACCCATTGCTCATAATAAAACTACCTTCACAAGCTGCTAGCAAATTTGTACAAGTATCCTCAATACAATAAATTTGGTGAAACAGTACACCCATTTATTTGATAACCATCAGGTGGCTACTAGCTAGCCTGAAAATGTAGTTCACATTACCAATATAGGTATTGCTTTTTTCCCTTTAGATATGTTACATGAATATATATAACTCGGCTCTAATGAAGTTCTTCTGTTCTTATGGTGATAGGGTTTTTGCCGTGCTAGAGTTTTCACATGTAATAGCACATAAGTATATATTTTCGGTTCATGTTGTAACAATAGCAATATATGCAAGCAGGGACAGAGGGCTGGGCCATATGTGTGAGATTTGATCAGGTAATGTGCATTATATTTTTCCTAACTTATAAAGAGTATTTACTGTAGCTTTAGGCCTAAGCACTGGGTTAATGCCCAGGCTGACATAGGTGCAGGTCCGCCAGTTTTTGCAAGTGAAGAGAGAAATGAAAGACAAAAGATCTGATCCAAGTACGACTCTTAAGAAAGAATGTGATGCTATGTTGAGAAATTGTGTTATTTTTTTTCTTACATTCTGGCAAAAGAAGTATCTAATTATTTTCATAGATTTTGAAGAAGTAAGTACAGATATGTACCATTAGATTGATCATGCGTAAGAGTAAAATCAATTGTATTTGATCTCTAATCTGCTATACATAAAAATTAAGTATGAAAAGAAGGCGTAAATATCTCTCTTGATATATGGATTGTAGTACATCGGAGTTCCTACACAAATTGTAATTTGTACTTGATCAATATAATTCTAATCCTAACATATGATAAAGAAAAGGCTACCATACTTGGTCTTGCTTGGTTCCTATCCTTTGTGCTACCTCTACAAGGCCAGACTAATTTTCCACCCAATGTTCCCGGGGTGTACTTTCTTTCAATTAATTGAAGAGGTTTTGGCCTTTTCCCTAGAATTCCTCTCACGTGTAATCTGAAATGTATGGAGTCATATTTAGCTTTGCTACTTTAGATTTTGTGGATTCATTGAATTGACAATGAAAATAACAATCAAAATGTAGGATTTGTCATTGTTGTTTTGCTTCATTTTTTCCCGAGGAAGGGACACTGGGAATATTTAAAATCATATTATTTCTATCATAAAAAATTCTGATATATGATGTGTAGTTGCTCACCACTTCTGTATTTTTATATTATTGGAATATATGTGTTTCTAAATTTACTTACATAAATAAAGATAAAAGTATGTATCTAGCCCGCGCAAATGCAAGTGAGGGCCATCCAGAAGGAAAGCCAGGGGAGCTTCAGAGTGATCCTCACACGCGGTGGATTCACAACTCTATTCTCAAAAGTCTTATATTTGTAAAGTTCATTACATTTGGTCCCGGTTTTATTTACAAAAATCAAATAATATGTTTGCATTATTAAAATTTCAAAAGTTCTAGCCCGCGCATCGAGCGGGCCACCTGACTAGTTACTTAAAAGGGACGTCACTTTAACATGGGCATTGCTTCATTTAACCAGTGATAGTATTAGATTAGCAGCAGCAATAGGAGCATATGGACAATGACCGCACAACCACCATGTACTTTTTGTCGAAAAAACATGTATACCTCCACCGAGGCATAAACCAGGACAACTTTTTGAGTGGCCTTTCCTCTATAATAGTAAAAAATAGGTGATGTTGGACCAGCCGACGAACCTTAACTACTGTACATGGGGGGCTGGGGAGTAGTGGTATAGAAGAAAACCCGCATGCAGCGACCTGGGGAGCTGGACCAGTACAATGAAGCATGAAATCCAAAAGAAATTATACCTCAGGTGGGCGAGATGTCGCTTAGGCGGGCGGGCGGGATCTGCCCACACGACGGCAGCGAACAAGGCAACGGAGGACCTTCGTCCGCGCCAGCGTCGGCTCGGAGAGGACGGTGCGCATCGGCTTCCTCCATCGCCGACGGCGACAACGTCAACGCTGCACCTCCTCACCTCCCGCAGCGGACGGGATTCGGCCGGATCTGTGACCACCGGTGAGGAGAGAGATAGAGTGGACACTGTCATCTTGTTTAGATATGGAGAGGGTGAGAGAGTGAGACGCGAGAAACCCTATCAAACAAGAGGCTGCATATATAATGGAGTAAAAAATCTCTCCATAGCAGTGGTTTTAAATAGAATACGCGTGTTCCCGGAACAAAGAAACGAAAACTGACGGACAAATCTTTTTCTAACGTACCAAGAAAGAAAACTCGATTAATAACACGCCCCCGCTTTCAGGTCGCAGTTTGTATCGCTCACGTGTGGTCCCCGACCCTCCATTATTAAGTGAACAAATTAAAGGGTTGAATTATTACGTACGTAAGCTGCCTCTTCGTGTACAAATACGCTTCATCGTGTACTCGCGGGTATGTCGGAGGCAGAGTGAGTGCGTGTACATTTCTTCTTGTACGTAGTACTCTATTTATCTCACTTCATATTGTTTCTCACTCCTATGATATTCCTATCCTATGAACATAATGAGGCGGTACTAAGTTTGTGTGTGTAGGGAGAACGAGACATCGATGTTGTGTACGAGTAGTCGTGAGAGTCGTCGCTATGTGTGTGAGCGCGCACACACACATAGACATGCATATCCATATTTACGTAAAATTCTTACTTTCATCCCCATCTCCATCTCCAATCATATTTGTCCAACTGGCACATTATTTACGTTATTAATTACGGAGCAATATTTACGTACGTCCAGCCTGACCGCCCTGGCCAACCCGAACCCTCTTCATCACCCACGCGCGGTTCCCGCCCGAAACGGCCAGTGCCGCATTCATGCCCGGCCAGAGCGGATGCGACCTCTCACTGGCGCCGGCATTGAAGCGGCGCGCCAGTCGAGGGAGCGCCGCCCGCGCCGCTTCCCGGTGCACGCGACTGCTCCGCGTTCAAATGTCACCACGGCCGGCCACAACATGCATGTAAAAAAGTTATTGGGAGTCCGTGCTACAGCTAGCTGTCCTCCGCCTCCTCGTCTATCTCTTCCAGTAGTGAAAATAATTAATACTTATAATATGGTATAAAACTAAAAAATTGAGATGAGGCCAATAAACCAGAAAGGAGGAAGTACATTTTACCACATGACACGCCAGGCCACCATACACTCTCACATACTACCTCCGTCCTGATTTATTAGTCCCCTATGTAATTTATGCATGATACTAGTATATGATACTCCCCACTATGAGTAGCCTTATACGCATACAAAAAAGGACCGGAGGGAGTACGAAGCTTTATGATTTTGTTTCATGTATGTATCCTGACTCCAAGGTTGCCCCGTTACAACATTCCACCAAATACAAAGGAAAACTAACACGCATGCTGATGCATCTCAATGATTCACCGATCATAGCCAATATTTACTTCACAACTAAAGACAAAAGTTGTGAGAGTGTGTACAAAAAAAAATTATTGATGGGGTCACTACGCCGTAAACCCTAAACATGATTTAATTTCCTGGCTAAATAGAACCTGGCGAAGGAAAGACGCCTGGCACCCTCAGATCATACGATGCTTTTGTGCAGTTCCACTAAAATCGAGCTGAGCATCCCTGTTGGCAAAGATATTGAAGAAGTGTGATTAGAATAATAGTACTGGCACTGGTTCATGAGACATAAACTCATCACAAATATAAGCCATTAGAAGTAGAGAAAGATCCACATGGAGATGGAGCTACGTGGGGAGCTGCGGCAGTGGAGCAAGCCGGCTCCAAAAGGAAGTTGTACCTGGGACGTCGGGGTGTAGCTAGAAGGGCGGTTGGGAGGCGGCATCAGCCCATACCACTGGGACCCCCGATCGGGACGCACCGACAGTGGGTTTTCTCCCTCGCCGCTGTCAACCGCGTCTACGCAGAACATCGTGCCCTTCCCCCAGCGGCGGGATCAGGCCGGATCTGTGACCAGCGGTGTGGCCACCGTCATTCTATGTTTGTGAAGAGAGCAACCCAAGCAAGCAGGCTTGTAGCTTAGGCTCCTGCTAGTGTGTATATAGTGGAGCAGTTTTCTTTTTCTCTTTATATCAACCATTTTATATTGCGTACGTGTCATTGAAGAGTGAAATGATGGTTGCTTCGTCCGACTAACTTACTGTGTGATTTGACTGCTCCTAAGTGGCCCCTACACGTACTCCCCCTACGTGTATGACCGTTCCTGAGTCTCACTTGTACTTATCTCTATTTTCTTGCATGACACATAGACAAGATGCGCATAGAGGAATTTTATTACTGCACGTTGTTACGTACTACTAGTACCTACTCCCTCCTTCCGGTTCACTACTAGTACTCTCTCCGTCCTGGCTTATTGGTCCCCTTTGTACTCAATTCATGGGCTCGTTTTCCTGAAGAAATTGTCTTTACCAACGTATTAATATCGGGAATGCATGCATGAACAACGAATGATTAAACCTTGCATGCAACGTTTTGACAAAGCATTGACTTATGAACATGTGAATGCAAGGGACTACAACCTCGTGCATGCATGCAACAGTCACATGTACACATGGACGCAAAAACGCGCGCGACACCCTAATGCATGCATGTCCGAGCACACGACGGAACACACACGGTCACGCTCAAGTGCTCAATCTACACGTGCATGCACATACATACTCAGCCAGGGTGAGCTAGTGACCGTATAAACACCGGAAAATGTATATATTGACCGCAATGAGCGTATTATGAAGTCCACTGACCGTATTTTTACAAATATACAGTGACAGACAGTGTATTTATCTCGTTTCAAATTAAGCCATATTAACCGGAAAGGAGGCAGTATGGACTAGCATTACTTTGTTGTGTCCCGTCAACTTGCCGAAGGAGGAGAAGCTTGCAGGACGGGAGAAGCTTGTGCGCGGTGGCTCGCAGGACAAGGAGAAACTTTTGACTAATGCAAGCTCTCCCTCGCTCAGGCGGTGGACGTGCAACAGTTTGGTGTCAGATTGCCAGAAGCATACACTGTACTAGTACCATTATTGTTCGACTTCCCGAAGAGGCGAACAGCCGAGCGCAAAGTTTACTACTCGGAGTACTAGTATTACGTAGTACTACTAGTACTAGTACTATACAGGTATGTACTACTAGGAACCGCATGATGGAGCGTTTGCACTCTTATTTTATTTTAATCTGTGATAAAGCAATCTTCAACACATTTGGTTCTCTTTGAGGGTTCTCGCATGTGATAATGAAAGTTGATTGCATGGAACACTCGCCACAATTCTCGCTTAATTCTGGCTCCTATCCTGTTAGAAATAGGAGCGCTCAGTAATATTTTCTCTTTTTTTGTTTTTCAGCATCTTTGTGCGAACCGTGCTTGCTGCACTTTGAATGTGACCGAGAGCTGGCTTGATGAAACACCTCGCTTCCTTCTTCTTTTTTTGCGGGGTACCTCGCTTCCTAGTGACCAGTCTCTTGGCTGATCGTCCTAAGAATGCTTATATATGAATAAAGCTCTCTCATTTACCCGCAAAAAAGATTAAGCCATATTAACCGGAAAGGAGGGAGTATGGACTAGCACTACTTTTTGGTGTGTCCCGTCAACTCGCAGAACGAGGAGAAGCTTGCAGGACAAGGTGAAGCTCGCTTACGCCCTCTCCGTCTACCTCAAGCCTGGTGGCTCGCAGGACGAGGAGAAGCTTTTGACAAATACAACCTACCCTCGCCCAGGCGGTGGACGTGCAGCAGTTCATTCGGTGTCAGATTGCCAGAGGCATACCCTGTAGTACCATCATTATTTGACTTCCCGAAGAGGCGAAGAGCGAAGCGCAAGGTTTAGTAGTACGAGTAGTACTACTAGTATACAGGTACTAGGAACCGCATGGTGGAGCGTCTGTACTCTTATTATATTTTAATCTCTGATAAAGTACACATTTATTCGGGAGAAGTCCGGAAAACGGCAGCCCAATAGTGCTATTAAAAAACATCGAACATGTAATGATGATATCGATCAACCATGCTCGAATATATCTTGACCTCCGTGCGAGCCCGTCTGTGTGTTCTCGCTCCTCATCTCTCTCAAGGAACAGCGGGTTGGCCATTTTGTCGTCAATTGAGATTGGTTTGCTCACACTCCGGTCCCACATGTCAGTGATATGCCAAGAGGAAGTGCATTGACCAACAGGCCATACGCGTACTTGGTTTTGCACCTTCATACTACTCCCTCCGTCATAGTTTACAGGGCGCGCTTCATTCTCATGCATTTCTCTCCATGCATTTTCACCACCAGAGAGATTTTAGACGTGTTTGGTTTAATGCTCAATTAATTAGGGTGTGGTAACCGCAATCAAGTCCATAATTTTCTCTCGATGTAGGTGTGTACGCGGAGAGGAGTAAGTGCATGCATGTGTGTACCCTGGGTGGAAGCACTGCATGCATGTGTGTACGCATTATTTCCTCTAGTAATAGACGCCGTGCTATAACTACCAATGCTATTTTCAGGCCGATCGCTAGTCGCCTTGGTCCTAGAGATTGTTGAAGCGTGCTCTATAAACAGTGACAGAGGGAGTAGTATGAGCGGATTCAAAGAAGAGCGTATTGATGGTTACTTCTTCCGATCAACTTACAGTGGGAAAGATGGGGCTTATGATTTGACTGCTCATTACTCACTATTACTGCGGCGCAACGACTGGGCTGAGTCTCCCATGCGGTTGTGCACTACTCCCTCCGTTCTTAAATATTTGTCTTTCTAGAGATTTCAACAAGTAACTACATACGAAGCAAAATGAGTGAATCTACACTCTAAAATATGTCTATATACATCTGTATGTGGTAGTCCATTTGAAATTTCTAAAAAGACAAATATTTAGGAACGGAGGGAGTATAATTTGGTGCATGGCACATGGACCCAGATGCTGAAGAGGCTTCTGGCAATGCTATCAAGCTTCCAACATTTGTTTACATAATTGACTTACTATACAAATAATTTTCAAGCGACATGAAATTGTACAATGCTCTGAGCTTTCAGCTTTTGTTTCGTGTGTCTTGCCATCCACGCTCTTTTAGAAAAAATAAAAAACTAACTTCCTTGCTAATGCATCTCAATGATTAGCAGATCAGAGCTAATATTTACATCACAACTGAAGACAAAGTTGTGAGAAGGTGTTAAATTAAAATTGATCCATGCTTTCATTGGCAGCAACTTCCCCCCAGCTCTGTCTAAATCAACAAGGCATGTTGGGAAAAAATTTAGCTGTCAGGAGCATGCAACATGCCGATCATTTTGTGCAGTTCCACTAAAATAGAGTTGAGCATCCCTGTTCCAAAGATATTAAGTGTGATTACAATAATAGAGGACTGTTGATGAAACAATAAACACACAAATAGAAGTCGGTCACCTTTGCAGTCTCTCTTAAGACTAACTAGTTGGAGAAGATTAAGCAAATAGTTGGAGAAGATTAGGCTCGGAGTTGGATGAGGAGGATATAGCAAAACCAATCTTCCTTTGTGCAGTCGCACTGAAATGTAGATACGTTGCCCGTGTGACATTTTAGTAGAACTGCACAAAACACTCTTAAGAAAAAAGTGATTTGTACAGTTCACCAAAAGGTCGCAATAGCAACAAGGTGAAATGGATAGCCCTGTTTGCAAAAAAGAGGTAGAAAGGAAACAATTACTGGCCAATAACGGTTGATGACACATACGACGACAAAAAAGAAGCATATTCCTTGTCCTAAGGGAAGATAACAACACGGTTGTGTTTATCTAAAACGGTGTGAGGACGCGATTGCAATATGGAAAGTACGTCGGACGAGCTACGTTTTGGGCAAAGAACTAGGGAAGATCCACATGCAAGATTTTCCACATGCAGCGACGTGGGAAGATGGGCAGTGGAGCAAGGCCGGAGGGGATACCTGGGGGTCGTCGGGATGTAACTAGGAGGGCAGCGGCGGGCGGGATCTGCCCATACTGAGGCAGCGAGCAAGTGTTGTAGGCCCTACCGCGCCGGAGCTTGGTTAGAGAGAACGACGGGTACCGCAGATTGGGATGTGCTGCCTCGGGGTCATCGAACGGAGAAATGATGCACATCCTCCCTTTCCGCCAGCGGACGGGATGCGGCTGGATCAGTGACCAACGGTGAGAGAGAGAGAGGCCACCGCCGCCTTGTGTGAGATACTCTAAAGAGAGACAAACCCCGGCAGGCAGGCTCCATTGTATATAGTGGAGCGGACTACCTTTTTCTCCATAAAAATCATTTTATATTATGTGTACGTGCCATTGAGCAATATAACTTTATTTAAAAATAACACACCAACGCATCAAGTCGAACTTTGTTTCGTGCACGCGTGGTACACGACCTCCGTAGGTAAACAACCGCTACACGCGCTCAAATTAGCACGTGGGCTGCCATTTCGTACAGAAATGAGCTCCACCATGTACCCGCGCGGGTGTGGCTGGGCACGAAGCGTGAGTACGTGCACCTATTCTCTTCGTGTATGTACACCACCTACGTGGGTTTGTGTGAGAGAGATACAAACATAGAGAGATATAGTGTGTGGGTTCGTGAGTGTTTTTTGGGGGGGGGCGTGAGAGATTGATGACCCACAAGTATAGGGGATCAATCATAGTCCTTTCGATAAGTAAGAGTGTCAAACCCAACGAGGAGCAGAAGGAAATGACAAGTAGTTTTCAGCAAGGTATTCTCTGCAAGCACTGAAATTATAAGTAACAAGTAGTTTGATAGCAAGATAATTTGTAACGAGCAAGTAATGGTAATGGTAACAAAAGTGCAGTAAGGTAGCCCAATCCTTTTGAGGCAAATGACATGCCAAAAAAGTCTCCTATGATAAGCAAAGCGTTCTTGAGGGTACACGGGAATTTCATCTAGTCACTTTCATCATGTTGGTTTGATTTGTGGTCGCTACTTTGATAATTTGATATGTGGGTGGACCGGTGCTTAGGTGCTGTTCTTACTTGAACAAGCCTCCTACTTATGATTAACCCCCTTGCAAGCATCCGCAACTATGAGAAAAGTATTAAGAATAAATCTAACCATAACATTAAACTTTTGGATCCAAATCGGTCCGTTACGGAATAGCGCATAAACTAGGGTTTAAGCTTCTGTCACTCTCACAACCCATCATCTAATAACTACTCCACAATGCATTCCCTTAGCCCAAATATGGTGAAGTGTCATGTAGTCAACGTTCACATGACACCACTAAGGGAATCACAACATACATACCATCAAAATATCGAACACATATCAAGTTCACATGATTACTTGCAACAAGATTTCTCCCGTGACCTCAAGAACAAAAGTAACTACTCACAAATGATAATCATGCTCAAGATTAGAGGGGTATTAAATAGCATAATGGATCTGAACATATAATCTTCCACCGAATAAACCATATAGTAATCAACTACAAGATGTAATCAACACTACTAGTCACCCACAAGCACCAATCTATAGTTCCGGTACAAAGATTGAACACAAGAGATGAACTAGGGTTTGAGAGGAGATGGTGCTATTGAATATGTTGATGGAGATTGCCCTCCCCAAGATGGGAGAGTTGTTGGTGTTGATGATGACGATGATTGCCCCCTCCGGGAGGGAAGTTCCCCTAGCGGAATCGCTTCGCCGGAGGGCAAAAGTGCTCCTGCCCAAGTTCCGCCTCGAGACGGCGGAGCTTCGTCCTGAAAGTCCTCTCTTTATTTTTTCTAGGTCAAAATGACTTATATACGAGAAGAGAGGCACCGGAGGTGGGCCGAGGAGGGCACAACCCACCAGGGCGTGCCTGGGCTCCCTGGCGCGCCCAGGTGGGTTGTGCCCACCTGGTGAGCCCCCTCTGGTACTTATTTGCTCCAATAATTCTTATATATTCCATAAAAATTCTCCGTGAAGTTTTAGCTCATTTGGAGTTATGCAGAATAGGTAGCGTGACGTAGCTTTTTCAGGTCCAGAATTCCAGATGCTGGTATTCTCCCTCTTTGTGTGAACCTTGCATATTATGAGAGAAAAGGCATTAGAGTTACTCCAAAACGCATTATTATACATAAAAACAATATAAATAATAGTAGGAAAACATGATGCAAAATGGACGTATCAACTCCCCCAAGCTTAGACCTCGCTTGTCCTCAAACAAAAACCGAAATCAAAAAACATGTCCACATGCTTAGAGAGAGGTGTCGATAAAAAAAAATACGGACATAGAAGCATCATGTATATTATTATAACAGCAACAAACTTTAACATAAAACTTTATCATACAACTTTTATCATATAGCTTCTCATGAACAAGTAACAATTCATCACAACATCGAAGTATAAAGCATAAACTCTATTGAAAACCAACAAACTGTGTTCTCAGTCAACTTTGCAACTACAATTCATCATCTTTTCAGGAAGGGTCATGTATCGGAGCCTTTAGGCAAGTCCACATACTCAACCATCATATAATCTTCTATGATTGCTAACACTCACCGCATACACATGAGCAAAAAGTTTCAACCGGACACATAGAAAGATAGGGGCTTATAGTTTCGCCTCCCAACATATTCACCTCAAGGGTGATGTCAACAATAATAACTCATGCCACCCATATCCAACTGGATATATGTGCCTAGATCTTTCCTCACCACATGGTGCTTGCCAAAAGAGAAAAATAAAAAGGAATAGAGAGAAATACTTTGACTTTGGCATAAAAGTAAATACATAAAAGTAAAAGATAGGCCCTTCGCAGAGGGAAGCAAAGGTTGCCATGCGCTTTTTGTTTGTATGCTCAATCTCTTAGTGCAAAAGAACGTCACATTATATTGCCCCTTATGATAGCAACCTTTATTATGCAGTCTGTCGCTTTTATTCTTTGCCATCACAAGTTCGTACAACACTCAATTTTCTCTTACACTAAATGATCCAACACTTTTATAAGCAATTTTTATTGCCTTATTGCACCGATGACAACTTACTTGAAGGATCTTACTCAATCCATAGGTAGGTATGGTGGACTCTCAAAACAAGATTTGGGTTTAAGGGTTTTGGATGCACAAGTAGTATCTCTACTTAGTGCGGAATTTTTGGCTAACAAAGATGCGGGACAAGCACCACATGTTTAAGGATCTATGACAATATAACTTCTATGTGAATATGAACAAACATAAATCGTTATGTTGTATTCCTTGTCCAACGTCAACAATTTTGGCATATAATATTTTGATGGGGGCTCATAATCACAAAAGATGTCCAAGATAGTGTATTTGCATGTGAATCTTCTCTTCCCTTATTAATTCTTTCATGAATTGCATCATTGACCAATGCTATGTTTGTAAATCTCCAATAAAACTTTCTACTTATACTCTTCCTTATGTTATGTCATTACTTACCATAAGATTAGCATATGATCTTTTTCATTTATTTCCTTTCTTTTTATTGAACATGAAAAGTAAAGAAACAAAACTCAAACTACTCTTTATTATATATCTCGCACACGATTACAAGGATAGATCACTAAGCAAACACTCGAAAAGAAGGGATCGAACTAAACTTTTATTCGTCTAAAGCAAAAGATAACTATGGATCGAACTAAGATAAGTAAAGGCAAAAGATAGTGGTGGTGATACGATACCGGGGCACCTCCCCCAAGCTTAGCACAAGCCAAGGGGAGTGCCCATACCCGATACTCAATTTTCCTTTGGTGATGAAGAAGGAGGTGGTGGTGATGAAGTAGTAGCAATTTTATCCTCAGGTTTCCATGGCAAGGGCTCACCATCATAAGAGGAGGAGTAAGTCTCGCGGGTCCTGCAACTGGCAGCCAAACTCATACCTTTAAACCTTGCCTCATATTCAAAGACTTGGTTTTGGAGATCGTAGATCTGGCTTTGGAGAAAGTTGATTTGCTCGTTGAAGGTGAAGACGATGTCCTTCATGGACTTGCCATCCACCTTGAGATCACGAGTATAATCCGCGATCATGAGGTGATTGGCATTGAGTCCACGTTCCACCATCCCCTTGCACCGGAAGACCTCCTGCTCCATAGCTTCAAGCCTAGCCTCCACGGATCCCGTCCCTTTGGGGCCTTGCACATCGTGGATGTGGAGCACCCCCTCATGCATCTCGATAGCTTGAGGGTGCTGCATCACCTCCCGTAGATATGGGTTGATGACGTTCTCGAAGAACTTGTCCTTGGAGGAGCTCGAAGCGGCCATGGTGAATTAGATCTGTTAGAAAACAGCAAGGAAAAGAAAATAGAAGATTTCTCCACGATACGGTGGTCAATAGGTTTGGGGGGTATATAAAGATTTTTTTTATCTTGGAGAACAAGCAAACGGAAGAAAAACAGAGTCCGGAAGGTACCCGAGGTGGGCACAACCCACCTGGGCGCGCCTGGCAAGCCAAGCCAGGCGCGCCCTGGTGTCTTGTGCCCACCAGGGGTGCCTTCCTGGTTGTTTCTTATTTTCCTAATTTTTGATATATTCCAAAACTGACAGAAAATATTTTTGCAGATTTTTCGGAGTCTGTTTACTTACCGTATCACGTACCTCCTCTTTTTTCACGATTCTGGAGTGTTCCGGAAGGTTTCTTTTATGTGTTCTTCCGGTGTCATAGTTTGGATAATATTGCTTTCGACATTAATGGGCGTACCTGAGATATAATGTTTTATTCTTTGCCCATTGACAACCTTCGGGTTGGTACCTTCGGCATTATTTATTTTGATGGCTCCAGATCGATAAACCTCCTCGATAACATAGGGTCCTTCCCATTTGGAGAGGAGTTTTCCTGCAAAGAATCTGAAACGAGAGTTGTACAAAAGAACATTTTCTCCAACTTTAAACTCACGCTTTTTGATTCTCTTATCATGTCATCTTTTAACTTTTTCTTTAAATAACTTGGCATTTTCATAAGCTTGGGTTCTCCATTTATCTAGTGAGCTAATATCGAATAACCTCTTTTCACCGGCAAGTTTGAAATCATAGTTGAGTTCTTTAATTGCCCAAAATGCTTTATGTTCTAACTCAAGAGGCAAATGACAAGCTTTTCCATAAACCATTTTATAAGGAGACATACCCATAGGATTTTTATATGCTGTTCTGTAAGCCCAAAGTGCATCATCTAATTACTTAGACCAATTCTTTCGGGACCTATTGATAGTTTTTTGTAAAATTAACTTTATTTCTCTATTGCAAAGTTTAACTTGACCACTAGAATGAGGGTGATAAGGTGAAGCAATTATATGGTTAACATCATATTTAGCAAGCATTTTACGGAAAGCACCATGAATAAAATGTGAACCACCATCAGTCATTATATATCTAGGGACTCCAAACCTTGGGAAAATGACTTCCTTAAGCATTTTAATAGAGGTGTTGTGATCAGCACTACTAGTTGGAATAGCATCTACCCACTTAGTGACATAATCAACAACAACCAAAATATGAGTATACGCATTAGAGGAAGGAAAAGGTCCCATGTAATCAAATCCCCAAACATCAAATGGTTCAACAGCAAGTGAATAATTCATAGGCATTTCTTGACACTTACCAATATTTCCAATTCTTTGACATTCATCATGAGATAAAACAAACTTATGGGCATCCTTGAAGAGAGTAGGCAGATAAAAACCTGATTGCAATACCTTGTGAGCAGTTCTATCTCCCGCATGATGCCCTCCATATGCTTTGGAGTGACATTTCTGTAGGATGTGTCCCTGTTCATGCTCAGGTACACAACGTCTAATAATACCATCTACTCCTTCTTTATAAAGATGTGGGTCATCCCAAAAGTAATGTCTTAAATCATAGAAGAATTTTTTATTTTGTTGGTATGTGAAACTAGGTGGTATGTATTTAGCAACAATGTAATTAGCATAGTCAGCATACCAAGGAGTGTTATGAGAGACATTTATTGCAGCTAATTGTTCATCAGGAAAACTATCATTAATAGGTTGTGGGTCATCAAGAATATTTTCTAACCTAGACAAGTTATTAGCCATGGGGTTCTCAGCTCCCTTTCTATCAGTGATATGTAAGTCAAATTCTTGTATCAAAAGAACCCACCTAATGAGTCTAGGTTTAGCATCTTTCTTTTCCATAAGAAATTTTATAGCAGCATGATCGGTGTGAACAATCACTTTAGAATCAACAATGTAAGATCTAAATTTATCATAAGCAAACACCACTGCTAAAAATTCTTTCTCAGTAGTAGCATAATTGCGTTGGGCACTGTCTAGAGTTTTACTAGCATAATGAATAACATTTAATTTCTTATCAACTCTTTGTCCTAGAACAGCACCAACAGCATAATCACTAGCATCACACATAATTTCAAAAGGCAAGTTCCAATCAGGTGGCTGAACAATAGGTGCAGAAATTAAGGCTTTCTTAAGTGTTCCAAAGGCTTCTACACAATCATCATAAAAAACAAATGGAACATCCTTTTGTAAAAGATTTGTAAGAGGCCTAGAAATTTTAGAGAAGTCTTTAATAAATTTCCTATAGAAACCAGCATGAACAAGGAAACTACGAATACCTTTGATATCTTTAGGACATGGCATTTTCTCAATTGCATCAACTTTTGCTTTATCCACCTCAATACCTCGTTCAGAAATTTTATGTCCCAAGACAATACCTTCATTAACCATAAAGTGGCACTTCTCCCAATTCAGGACAAGATTAGTTTGCTCGCATCTCTGCAAAACTTGATCAAGGTTGCTTAAGCAATCATCAAAAGAAGTTCCGTAAATGGAAAAATCATCCATGAAAACCTCAACAATCTTTTAATAAAAATCAGAGAATATAGCATTCATACATCTTTGAAAAGTAGCAGGTGCATTACATAAACCAAAAGGCATACGTCTATAAGCATAAGTTCCAAAAGGGCAAGGAAAGGTGGTTTTCTCTTGATCAGGTTGTGAAACGGGTATTTGAGAAAAACCAGAATATTCATCGAGAAAACAAAAGTGTGTGTGCTTAGACAATCTTTCTAGCATTTGATCAATAAAAGGCAAAGGGTAATGATCTTTTCTAGTTGCTTTATTTAATTTTCTAAAATCAATTACCATTCTGTATCCAGTAACAATTCTTTGGGGGATAAGTTCATTTTTATCATTAGGAACAACAGTAATACCTCCCTTCTTAGGGACACAATGAATAGGACTTACCCATCATCTATCAGCTATGGGATAGATTATACCTGCTTCCAGAAGCTTCAATATTTTAGTTCTTACCACTTCTTTCATTTTAGGATTTAAACGTCGTTGGTGATCAACAACGGGTTAGCATCAGGTTCCATATTAATTTTATGCTGACAGAGAGTGGGACTAATGCCCTTTAAATCATCAAGAGTATATCCAATAGCAGCTCGGTGCTTCTTCAGAACCTTCAATAATCTTTCTTCTTCATGTTCTGAAAGGTTAGCACTAATAATAACAGAATATATCTTTTTCTCATCAAGATAAGCATATTTCAAAGTGTCGGGTAATTGTTTTAATTCAAACACAGGATCACCTTTAGGTGGAGGAGGACCTCCTAGAGTTTCAATAGGCAAATTGTGTTTAAGCAGAGGTCGTTGTTCGAAGAAAATTTTATCTATTTCATTTCTTTCATGCACATGCATATCATTTTCATGGTCTAGCAAATATTGTTCTAGTGGATCAGTTGGAGGCACGACAATAGAAGCAAGACCAATTATTTCATCCTTACTAGACAATTATTTTTCATGATGTTTTCTACTAAACTTAGAAAAACTAAAAACTCATGAGACTCATCACCAAAACTAACACCGATTGTTTGCTTCTCACAATCTATTTTAGCATTAACGGTGTTCAAGAAAGGTCTACAAAAGATAATGGGACAAAAGTCATCTTGTGGGGAACCAAGAACAAGAAAATCAGTAGGGTATTTTATTTTCCCACACAAGACTTCAACATATCTAACAATCACAAGTGGTGTGATGGTGTCTCTATTGGCAAGTTTAATAGTAACATCTATGTCTTCTATTTCAGCAAGTGCTATATCATTCATAATTTCTTGATATAAGGTAAAAGGAATAGCACTCACGCTAGCACCAATGTCACATAAACCATGATAATAGTGATCTCCTACTTTAACTGAGACAACAGGCATGCCAACAACAGGTCTATGTTTATCTTTTTCATCGGGTTTGGCAATTCTAGCAACTTCATCACAGAAGTAAATAACATGCCCATCTATATTTTCAACCAGGAGATCTTTAACCATAGCAACACTAGGTTCTACTTTGATTTGTTCAGCAGGTTTGGAAGTTCTAATATAACTTTTGTTGACCACAGTTGATACTTTAGCATGTTCCTTTATCCTAATAGGGAAAGGTGGTTTTTCAATATAAGCAGTAGGAACAACTGGATCAACATTATAAATAATAGTTTCATATTTAGCTATCACCGGTTCTTTAATTTCTTATTTAATAGGTGGGTGATATTTAAACCACTTCTCCTTAGGGAGATCAACATGAGTAGCAAATGATTCACAAAAGGAGGCTACTATCTCAGAGTCAAGTCCATATTTAGTGCTAAACTTTTGAAAAGCATCGGTGTTCATAAAAGATTTAACACAATCATACTTAAGCTTAATACCTGACTCTTTACCTTCGTCGAGTTCCCAATCTTCAGAGTTGCATTTAATTCTTTCTAGAAGATCCCACCTGAATTCAATAGTCTTCTTCATAAAGGAACCAGTACAAGAAGTATCAAGCATGGATTGATCATCACGAGAAAGCTGAGCATAAAAATTCTGAATAATAATTTCTCTTGAGAGCTCATGATTGGGGCATGAATATAACATTGACTGAAGCCTCCCCCAAGCTAGAGTGATACTTTCTCCTTCACAAGGCCAAAAATTATATATATAATTCCGATCACGATGAACTAGATGCATAGGATAAAACTTTTGGTGAAATTCCAATTTCAATCGATTCCAATTCCAGGATCCAATATCATCGCATAGCCTATACCATGCCAATGCTTTTCCCTTCAAAGATAAAGGGAAAACCTTCTTCTTAGCTTCATCTCCGGGTAAACCTGCAAGCTTAAATAATCCACAAATTTCATCCACATATATCAAGTGCATATCAGGATGTTCGGTTCCATCTCCTGCATAAGGATTAGCTAGCAGTTGTTCTATCATACCCGAAGGAATTTCATAAGCAATATTTTCAGTAGGTGCAGTAGGTTGAGGGGTAACTAATTGTGGTTCCGGTCGAGGTGAAGATACCCCGAACAAACCTCTCAAAGGATTATTCTCCATAGTAACAAGTGACAATAAATTTCAGCACGTAGTAATTATTTTTCCTTACCAATTTTCACTTACCAAGAGCGCTTCACTCCCCGGCAATGGCACCAAAAAAGAGCCTTGATAAGCCACAAGTATAGGGGATCAAGCATAGTCCTTTCAATAAGTAAGAGTGTCAAACCCAACGAGGAGCAGAAGGAAATGACAAGTAGTTTTCAGCAAGGTATTCTCTGCAAGCACTGAAATTATAAGTAACAAGTAGTTTGATAGCAAGATAATTTGTAATGAGCAAGTAACAGTAACGGTAACAAAAGTGCAGCAAGGTAGCCCAATTCTTTTGGGCAAAGGACAGGCCAAAATAGTCTCCTATGATAAGCAAAGCGTTCTTGAGGGTACACGGGAATTTCATCTAGTAACTTTCATCATGTTGGTTTGATTTGTGTTCGCTACTTTGATAATTTGATATGTGGGTGGACCGGTGCTTAGGTGCTGTTCTTACTTGAACAAGCCTCCTACTTATGATTAACCCCCTCGCAAGCATCCGCAACTACGAGAAAAGTATTAAGAATAAATCCAACCATAGCATTAAACTTTTGGATCCAAATCGGTCCCTTAGGAAATAGCGCATAAACTAGGGTTTAAGCTTCTGTCACTCTCGCAACCAATCATCTAATAACTACTCCACAATGCATTCCCTTAGGCCCAAATATGGTGAAGTGTCATGTAGTCGACGTTCACATGACACCACTAAGGGAATCACAACATACATACTATCAAAATATCGAACACATATCAAGTTCACATGATTACTTGCAACAAGATTTCTCCCGTGACCTCAAGAACAAAAGTAACTACTCACAAATGATAATCATGCTCAAGATCAGAGGGGTATTAAATAGCATAATGGATCTGAACATATAATCTTCCACCGAATAAACCATATAGTAATCAACTACAAGATGTAATCAACACTACTAATCACCCACAAGCAACAATCTATAGTTCCGGTACAAAGATTGAACACAAGAGATGAACTAGGGTTTGAGAGGAGATGGCGCTGTTGAAGATGTTGATGGAGATTGCCCTCCCCAAGGTGGGAGAGTTGTTGGTGATGATGATGACGATGATTTCCCCCTCCGGGAGGGAAGTTCCCCCAGCGGAATCGCTCCGCCGGAGGGCAAAAGTGCTCCTGCCCAAGTTCCGCCTCGATACGGCGGCGCTTCATCCCGAAAGTCCTCTCTTTATTTTTCTAGGTCAAAATGACTTATATACGAGAAGATGGGGCACCGGAGGTGGGCCGAGGAGGGCACAACCCACGAGGGTGCGCCTGGGCTCCCTGGCGCGCCCAGGTGGGTTGTGCCCACCTGGTGGGCCCCCTCTGGTACTTATTTGCTCCAATAATTCTTATATATTCCATAAAAATTCTCCATGAAGTTTCAGCTCATTTGGAGTTTTGCAGAATGGGTAGCCTGACGTAGCTTTTTTGAGGTCCAGAATTCCAGCTGCCGGTATTCTCCCTCTTTGTGTGAACCTTGCATATTATGAGAGAAAAGGCATTAGAGTTACTCCAAAAGCATTATTATACATAAAAACAATATAAATAACAGTAGGAAAACATGATGCAAAATGGACGTATCAGAGATAGACAGGATATGTGTCGATGATATTTCAATCAAAAAATGTAACATATGCAATGTGTGTGAAACAGAGGCCTGGATATATCATATATATAGAGGGGCTATCCACGAGAAGAGAGTTGAGGTATCATCGGCGTGAGGTATCCATAGAATCGAAGAGAGGGATGATGTGTGTGTGTGCGCGATCGATAAAGAGTGCCATCAAATTTGTGTGTGCCCACGTCAAAGATATAGGGTGGCTGGCCTACTGGAACGTGAGAGGGGACAGGTGCAGTTTGTCTCTGTGGCATGGATACCTACCTACAACGCTCAACTATCGGTGTGTGTGGGGGGGTGGGGGGGGGGCAGAGACCTAACTATAGAGGTACAATGGCTGGTATATGTGTGGAGAAGGAGAGAGACCTACCTTATGTATTGAGGGAGATCGATCGGCATCCATGCATATGTGTAGGAGAGGAATAAGGTTGGGAGAGAGACAGAGCTAGAGTGTCGGAGGGGTTGGTGGTGGAGTTGCTTCTCACAAATGGTGGGAGAGGCTTGCTAGCCAAATGGAGGGCACGCCTGCAATATCAATAAGAGAGGGGATGCCTGCCTGTCTGTGCACGTGCGTGTGAGAGACGGGTCAGGAGGCATGCACGAATGATGAGGGGGGACGATAAGGCTGTGGTAAGCAGATGTAACTACATAGGAAGATTAGTCGTCCTTTGTCGGAGAAAGGGAGATACATAACTTGTGAGGTACGTCGATTGATGCGTGGGGAAAAAGAGTTATATTCGGCCTAGTTATATGTAGGGAGATCGATCGGTATACATGCATGTATGTGTTAGAAGCAAATAAGGCCCGGAGAGAAGGATAGAGAGAGAGAGAGAGAGGGATGCAGCTAGGAGGTGGTGCGAGAGGCATACTATATCGAGGGGGAAGGAGTGTGCAAGTACGAGATCGATGAAAAGAGGGGCGGGAGTTAGGCATGGACGGTGAGAAGAGAAGAGGGAAAGCTTGTGTTTGTGGTAGGCACACCTGGCTAGAGAGGCATATCGATCGGTGTGTGCCGGAAAGAAGGAGCTGGGGGGCCTACACACACCATGGGTGAACGACCTAAAGTGAAAAGATGAATGTGCGCGATGGAGCTAGAGAATGCTGAGGGAGGGTGAGAGGGAGGCGGGCGTGTGCATGCACGAGAGAAAGTTAGCGCTAGCTATAAAGATAAGAGGATTGTGTGGGTGTAAAAGATGAATAGAGATCATAATTCATTATAAAAGTGGATTCGGATATTTGAAGAATATATCATAGTGTTTTAAACTGACGCATGCATGAATATATATAATGGTGATACGCATGGTGTGGTTATGAACATGTTATACTACATATAATATATAGAACATTTATTTGAATTTGTGATAATGTGTGGCTTTTGCAGCTCAGGGCTAAATACATGTCATAATGTAGGGGGCGGGGCACTATACTTTGTGTGATAAACACAGTGTACATATGAAACATGGTTTAGATTATGAAGATCTAGTTAGTACATCAAATGTACTATTATTTGGAATCAACATCAAGTGTATTCAAAATTTCGAATTCGAGTTCATATAGTACACATAGTTCATATCTATCTCTATAGTAATCATGTGGTGTGTTGTTAAGATAATACACGAATGATGGTTTAAGTTGGCAACAATCATGATTGTAGATTCTTATTCAAATAGAGAAATGAATTCAAATTTAGTTCGAATTGCAGCGGTAGTATAGACATTTGGAATGCACTAAAATGTTGGTATGAGTAGGTTACATGCATTATACAGCCAGCGAAAAAATTTAATTGGACATAACATGGATTCATAGCTTTGAATAGCATTTGCACAGTAAAACAGGACAAGACTCTCTCTTCGTGTGGTGCGAATAGTTTTATTTTTTTTTGTTTTTTTCGTTGAGGGAAGTGCGAATTGATTTGGTACATACAATATTACACGTTAGACTTGTCCCTAAAATTCAACCCGCGTCTTGTTATATCCCGAAAATTCAGATATCGTGCTCCCAAAACTCGCGCCTTCACAACCCGCGCCTTGCTATCCCGAAATTACAACGCGCGCGAAAACTCCCTCCAGCTGCCAAATCCCGACACGCGAAATCCCCCTTCTAACCCTGAGCCGAAAGGGCCGCTAGTTCAAATTGGTGGGGGTACTTTTGTAACACACCCTACATTTTGGACAAGCGTGTCCCTAAGTCATGGTTCCCCCCTCCCATCACCTCCTTTTCGCCATTCGAAATCCCAGGCCGCCATAACCTCTCTGCTCCAGCCGCGAAACCCCACCCTCCTCCGTCCGCCACCCCACCGCTGCCCAGTCGGAGCCTCTTCCCCGACGATGCGTCCACCGCAACAGCCTGACGTCCCTCATCCACCTCCCCGGACGAGGATCCATCGTCGATCTCATCGTCCCGCCGGTTCAGCCGCCCCATCCTCCACCTCAAAGGAGCTACTCCGATGATTGCCTCGTCTATCACGGCTGATCCATCCCCACAACACCGCCTTAACCCGCTCCACCGAAACCGCAGCATCCTCACCGACTCCTCGGACGAAGCCGAGGCCTACTCGGCGCGACCAAAGAGGTTGTACACTCATTGCATCGCACCTTCTCCTTAACTCGACCTCCCGATGCCGATGGTGCTTCATCCCGCACCCCCATGGCGCGGCTACCTCGAAGCCGGCGCCACGGGTGACATCTCCACGGTGGCTCTCCCCCAGTGCAAGGCCCCTTCGGTGGTGGCGTCCATACCAGCCGGATCTGCTGCTGCTGCTCCGGCGCTCGCTCGCTCACTCGCTCGCGCTGCTGCTGCTGCTCCGGCTCTTGCTCGCTCGCGCTGCTGCTGCTCCGTCTCTCGCTCGCTCGCGCTGCTGCTTTGCTCTCCCCCTCGCTCTTGCTTCTGCTCTGCTTTTGCTCTCGCTCGCGCTGCTGATGCTGGTACATGGGCTGCTGCAGCTAGGCGAGTTGCTGCTCTGGCTCTAGTTTGTGCTGCTCCTCCAGGCACTGCTGCTCCGGCTGCTATCTGCTACTGTGTTCCCCGTCGATCGCCTGCTGATTTAGATCACTGTTTCTCTACTACTAGTGCTCGAGCGGCCTAAACTACATGTGAAGCGCCTCTCTGCTACCAGTGCGTTCAGTTTCAACAGTAACATTCAGATTCCACAGTAAATTTCAGTTTTGACAATTAAGTTTAGAGTTAACAGTTTTTACCTCATCTGTTGTACTCAGGTGTTTTTTGGTGATGTAAATTTTACATCTATCACTTTTTGGTAATGTATTTTACATCATCTATTGGAGATGCTATTAGAATCCCACTTGAGATTAACGATGTCTGTCTTGTACTGCTTTAGCCTCGATGTCTTACGGCTCACCAGAGCTGCTCCTACGATGGAACCATCCATCACAACAGAGCAGTGCCCTGGACGCCGTCTACTGATTCCTCAGATCTTCCTCCACACCTCCGACAGCCACCTCTGCCGCAACTTCTTCAGCGAAAAACCCAATGATGCTGAGGTCGACACGGCGACGGCAAAGAGGTTGTACACTTGTCGCATCACTTATTACTCTACATTCATGTCGATCCATTAGGGCTATTTTGGTTCAAAGGAAAAAGTGAAGGAAAAACATAGCAATAGGAAATTTTCCTATGGCACTCAACTATTCAATTATTCATGCATTTTGTTGAAAGGAATGGAGCAAAACATCCACCTGGACCTACTTTTCAAAATCCTATGCATGAAAACAAGACCAAGTGCATTAGTGGCAGAATAACATTCTAACTGTACACGCTTTCATATGGTTTCACTTTAATTTGGCCATGTTTCTTTGCATTCCTCTTCTCTTCCAATTCCTGTGAACCAAACACCCAAGTTGACAGAAATCCTGTGTTTACAAATGCTCTGTTTCCCACGTGCATTCCTATCCTAGTTCGGTGTTTTTCCTATCCCTGCGTTTTTAGAATCCTGCAAGCCAAAGGAGCCCTTACAGAATTACTTTAGTTACAGGTAGGTGTCGAAGAAAACTTTTGTGTGGTTTGTCCCGCTCCTGTCGCGACGTCGTCCACCTCACCTGAGCTGCTCCATTGATAGAAGCATCCACCAAACCAGACATCATGACTCCTGACCGTCTTTCGCCGCCTTAGATCTCCTTCCCAGCCGCCGGCACCCACTGCAACTGCATCACCATCATCGACTCAGCAGATGAACCTGAGGAGTACACGGGTCCACAAGAGAGGTCGCACTCTTTTGTTTCTGCTTATGTTATGCATTGCTTACTATTACCTGCTACTTTATCGTCCTATTCACCTCTTAGACTCCAAGTCAGGTCCAAATTAATGTTCAAACTTGAGTTTTAAAATTACTTGTGGGGCACATATCGAGGCAACAATGAATAGTATCTCTGTCTATTATCTGGTTCACCTAGGGTATGCCTATGTTGTTCATCTTGGGTGGGAAACAAATAGTAAAGCAATCATCATCTGTCTTTTTATTAAATTAAAGCTATCATCAGCCTGCTATCATTATTTTTGGATTCATCCACTGGTTGTTACCATCACTCTAGATTTCTGCATGCTCTCCTTACATAATCTCACTATATTTTTTTCGTATGCATGTCAGATATTGTACGCAGTCATGCTGAACATGTGGAGAAAAAGAGAAGAGTTTTGCGTGGCAATACAATGTCATGCAGATATCGCTCCATGGTGGGTTCAATGGCAAACCTCCCCCCCCCTCTCCAGATTGTAATCCAGAGGAAGATATCTGTTCTGAGGCGGATTCAGACACAGCTGACCACTCCTATTTACCCCCCAAGGTGTTTGCTCTAACTTGGCATGATGATGTTGGTCATATCATGCATATGTTGCCTTGCAGTGCCTACTTTCGACATCATATATGTCATCTGCTTAGTTTAGACATGTTCTGTAATGCCACCTGTTTAGTTTCTATATCATATATGGGAATTGTGCAGTCTCATCTCTTTTAGCCAGCCATAATATATGTGAAATATGCAATGCCGTCCTGTTTAACCAGGCATCATATATTTGAATGATATCTTGCCCATCCTTTTCTTCATTACATTTCCATTTGTCGACAATGTTTGTACATTAAAGTACTCTTCCTGTGAATCAGCCATTTGAGTGGGTGATGGAAAAATCTGGAGTGAAAACAAGGTCTTCAGAGCAGACAGTGCTACCTGTCGAAGCAGATCTCTTGCTGGGTCCCGATAGCTCCTCAAAGATGGATTCAGAGATAGATGACCAGTCCTATTCCCCCACCGAGGTATATGCTCTAACTTGGCACGGTTATACTGCTCATATCATTCATATGGTGTCTTGCATTGCATAGTTTAGACATCATATACACAATATTCAACACCATGTTCTTAGTTCAGACATCATATATGTGAATGCCCTCTGCTTAGCATATAAATCACATATGTGAATTAAATCATGCGATCCTGATTACTTAGATAACATGTATGTGAATTATGTCATACGAACCTGTTTACTAAAGACATCATATAATTATCTCATGCCATCCTGTTTAGTTAGTCATCATATCTTTGAATTATGTCATGCTATGCTATCCAGTTTAGATAGACATCATATATGTGAAATTATGTCATGCTATCCTTTTTAGTTAAACAATATACATGTCAACTATTTCATGTCCTCTTTTTTCCACACTATCTATTGCATCTGTCTCTCATACAATGTCTATACATTCAACTATGTTTCCTGTTTATCAGCCATTTGAATTGGAGCGCGTGATGGCAGTATCTAGCGGAGTAAAAACACGGTCTTCAAATAAAACAGTGCTACCTCTTGGTGGAGATAGCACCCCAGTTGTACATGCACGAGAACCAGCCCTACCACACAAAACCCAGACTCTCACATATTGTACCCCTACTGCGATGGACAGAGAACCAGCTTCACCCAATCTAACCCTAACCCCAGCAGATAGTAACCCAGTTACTGTTGACACAGCACCATCTCCACCACACAGCTTCCAAACAAGAGCAGTTAGTAAGGCAGCTCCAGTGGCCAAAGCGCCAGTACTACCACGGCGAACCCCAACTCAACCAGTTAGTACACCTATTCCTGTGGAGGAAGCACAACCAGTCATTCGTAGTTTAGCATCTATCGCATTTGATGTTGTTAAATCCTATGTGCGTATCTTCCCATTATGGAAATATTATACTGAAGATAAAGGAAAATGCCAGTTGCAGGTGTTCGTCTAGGAGTTATGTGTAAGTAATGTTATTCATGGCAATTACTTTGCTTTGTCCCATACATTCTACCTCCATGATGGTTATAATACAGCAAATTTTCCCATTTTTCTCTATAGAGAAGGACCGATTTGGAAACTCAGGATGAGGTAACCTGCGCTAATACCTCTGCTATCTTCAAGAATGCTTGGTGGTAGTATCGGAATTACCTGAAGAAAACGTACTTCACTGGCAAAGAAACTCATCAAATTCCCTTACATTCTCCTGAGAGACATTTACTGGACGATGACTGGGAACGCCTTGTTCTGTACTGGTCCTGAACCAAGAATGTGGTAAGGTCTATGAGCTCATTTTTTATTTTTAAGTACTATATGCCTGCGTCTTACTGTACTCTGTTCGTGTAGAACAAGTGCTTAAACCTGAAGAACAAATGTTCTCATTTAAGATTCCATTGCTATGGTACATTCTGCTTTGCTCTTGTATCACTATATTTACTCATACAAACTTATTTTTAAATTGAAGGATCCAATCAAAACTCCAATGGCACAACACGTATGTTTACGCATGTTTCTTTAACAAGTTTGCTCTTATAAATAGCTCTGTTGATTTCAATTTCAATTGTGTATACAGTTGACCTCTCATATCATGCACATTACTAGCATCACAACAGAGCCAATAGTGTTGTTGTACATGTAGACCCGTGGTACCCATCTGAAATCTTGTTGTGCCGTGTAGTTTCCCACGCTTTGTATTCTTTCAGTGCTGCTTTGTCTTGAACTGATATGATTTGAACCGTGTCTCTATTTTGATTTGGCAAGAAAATGCAATGACCATAGGACATAGATATATGTTTGTTTGATGCTTTTATTATGTACTACTCCCTCCGTCCCAAAATAAGTGACTCAACTTTGTACTAAAGCTAGTGCAAAGTTGGGACGGAGGGAGTACTTGGCAATAGAAGACTTGGTAGTTTAATCCTGTCCACCTTACTAATGAACTGGTTCACCGAAATGAGTTTCATATACTAGTACATGCTAAACCTATTATGTGTCTGCTTGTTTCTTCTTTTAGAATGCTGATAGAATATTGGGGAAGAGTGCCTTATTAAGCAATGGTAAAGGAAGTAATGCAGATAAGGTTCAGGATAGTGAGACATCCTTATTGGTCTCCAACAAAGCTGATAAAATAGCTAAGGAAAACTATCTTGAAGACAGTGAGGCAACCCCAAAGTCCTGTCTTGGTGTAGTGTTCAAGTTAGTGGCCACTACCGCTGGCACATGCTATTCAAACTCACTGTCTGAATCAGTTCGGTTTCTTGAGTCTCAACTACAAGCTGAAAGACATCGATCAGTTGTGCTGCGACAAGAAGCCGAAGGACTGTGGAAGTCCCTGAAGAATTCAGATGCATACTTTCTGGTGCAACAGCAAGCGTTGGAGGATTTTAGTGCCAAATAGGAGAAAGATAATAAGCTTGCTAAGCTTATTGCCAGCATGGTGGATACCAAGGATAACGTTTCTTGAACTCTTCCGAAGTTGTTTCAGTTATGGACTTGTTTTGCTGCCGTGTTTATGTGCACCAGTGGCCAATTTAGACGGCCAGTGTATGTAATATGCTGCTTTGTTCCCTATATTTGCACTGGTGGCGAACTTTGATTCCCAGTGGATGTAATATGTGTAATAGCCGTAATAGCCCAGCGTTAGTTGCTTGCTTATTTATTTCCTTATTGTCTTGTTTAGTTGTTTGCTTGTAGTCCAGTTCTTTTTCCATGTTTTTCTAGTGGCCACAATAACCTATTTTTATAACTAGGCCACAATAACCATGGCAACACACGGACTGTTGTAACCATAGTCCTGCTACCTGCTGTAGTGACCATGGGCCTCCTACGGGCCGTAGGATCCATGGGCCTTCTACGGGCTGTCTCATCAATGGGCCTTCGACAGGCCGTATAATCATTTCGCCAAACATGGGCCATACTATTCATGGACCAATAACGGTCCGCAAACGGGCTAGAGTGGAAATCGTATGTTTATGGCCCGACCATAACGGGCCGTTAATAGGCCGTATTTGATGATGCTATGAAAACAGCCCAACGGGTTAACGAGCCGACTGTAACCATGGGCTCAATTTGGCCCACAAGCGAAACAGGCCAGTAATGGACTGTAAGTAACCGAATTCTGGAAATGAGCCCAAGAATAAATGGGCCCTTAAAAGGCTGAAAGTTAACACGGGCTGGAAACGGCCGACGGAATAATGGGCCGTTAATGGGTATAAAGCGATACATTGTTCATTATGGGCCAGTTTCATCTCGGGCCTTTAATGGGCCCAGAGTTACAAAGGGCCTCGTATGGGCCGAAAGACGTCATGGGCCATACATGGGCCGGAAGTTACAATGGGCTGGAATCATATTGGACGGCCCAGATGACGCTACTGGGCCTAATTCGGATAGGCGATAACGAGCCATGAGTTAGTGGGCTGTAAATGGGCTATATGCGAACAGGCCGTTAACAGGCTTTCCGTGGGCCAGCCCGCTACCTTTTGACCAAGTCAAACGGCCCGGCCTTTTCACGGAAATGGGCCACTGTTGGGCCGTGCCACGTGTCGATGTATCATAGGCGCCTCCGGTCCAATGAGTGGATGACATCTGTCCCAACGGTGAGCCGACATGTGGTTCCTCTTGCCATTGAGAATTTCACACGTGGAAAATCCCCATTGGTCCGGGCTGTTAACGGGTTATCGGATTCAAACCAGAACCCGATAGCTTAACGGCGACCCGTTACGGTGGATGCCACGTGTCGATTACCCTTGACGAAAGCACTTCCATGACGCGCCATTTATCATCATGGAAGTGGACACTTATGTGATGATAATTTTGGTATTGTCATGGAACACTTCTGTGACGCCCCTGTCTTAATCATGCACTAATCATACACGCAAATGCACACGATCAAGCCTAAGGACTCACTTGAAGATATCACAACACAACTCTAGACACAAATTAAAATAATACAAGCTTTATGTTACAAGCCAGGGGCCTCGAGGGCTCGATTACATAAGCTCGCTTACAAGCGTCAGCGGAAGCATCAGATATCTGAGTACAGATATAAAAGATAAAGCAGATAGGCCTTTAAAAGGCGAGGCAAAGAAAACACTATGATCGAAAAGGCGCAGGCCTCCTGCCTGGGACCCTCCAATCCTACTCCTGGTCGTCAGCCAACTCGTAGCAATAGCCACCCTCGGAGTAGTAGTAGTCGTCGGCGGGGGCAGCTGACTCAGGGGCTCCGTCATCTGGTTGCATCAAATGGATATGGGGAAAAAGAGGAAGCAAAGCAACCGTGAGTACTCATTCGAAGTACTCAGCAAGCAAGGATCTACACTACATATGCAACATTATCAAAGAAAGGCTGTATATGTGGACTGGGCTGCAGAAATGCCAGAATAGAGAGAAGGTCTAGTCCTATCGAAGACTAGCATCTTCAGCGGTCTTGCAGCATTAGAAGAGTGCAGAGCAGCATAATATATAGTAGTAGTGTTATCAACCTCATCCAGAGATCCTTCCTCGACTCCCTGCGAGAAAGCAATCCCAGAGCCATACTATCCATTTCTCATCACAAGTATCTAGTTCTAGTTGTATCGATCGGGAAACAACTCCGAGCGTCCGTTACTGAGGATCCGGCTATGCATAGATTAGTTCTTCCCTGCAGGGGTGCACCAACTTACCCACCACGCTCGCTTAACTCCGGCCGGACACACTTTTCTGGGTCATGCTCGGCCTCGGCCAAATGACACACCACAGCCCTACCTAGAGCTCAGCAGAGAGGTCCCCGCCGGTCTACATCCTAAGCACTCAGGGGTCTTGGGCCATCACCCTTTGCACTTCGGGTCGTTGTGCGCAGGGTGGATACCAGCACCACCTGTGAAGTGGATGGCACGATCCGACCGTGCCACAATGCTGAACTGGACGTCTGACAGAGCTTTCGGCTGATGCATATGATGCAGAGTGCCCATAACTTTCCCGCGTGATGGTTAGTGCTATCGGGCCAGAGGCCCACTCGGATCAAATATCCAAATCGTTAGTGTTTTGATAGTGCGGTAACTAGCAGAGACTCACGATCGATGTGACCCCGTCGCCCTGTCTCGAGGACTTGCGGCAAGGGCTAAGAATGCCCGGCCACGCCTCGTATTTATCTCTCGGGTACCCTCCAGGTCAACCTGACTTTCCATCACTCGCGGGTACCCCTCAGGGTCGACCCACCTTTCCAAATAACAGTTGTAAAGTCCAAGTATCCGTGTGTCCGTAACATCAGGGGAATCCAAGGTATCACCCTCGTTGGATTGCTACTCGATGTATCTGTCAAGATGAACTCGGAGGAATCACCCTCGATGGGTTCACACTTGAGGTGTTGCACGACAGCGTCGTTATCAGGAGTGGTGAAGGAGGAATGACCCTCGGTGACCATGACCAATTAACTACCCTACAAGGTTAACATCAGAAGTGCTAACGAGGTATCACCCTCGGCACTCGATAGTAACCCAGTAGTGTCGTACAACTAAGGGGGTGATGTGCGGTGTCAGGGCCTGGTTGTCGATCACGTTGACCGAGTCATCTGATAATCCAGCAGGGGCAACTGGGTCAAGGTGGGGCCTCTGGTGGGTCTCGATCCAGCCTATACTAAGCAGTTCAGGATAAGCAGGCAGGTATCAATAGCAGTTACAAAAACAGGCTATGCATCAGAAATAGGATAAACAGTAGCAGCAGCAATTTCTAATGCAATCATAAGAGAGAAAGAATAGGCGATATCGGCATGTTCAAAGGGGGGTGCTTGCATGGTTGCTCGGCGGCAAAGGCAGGGTCGTCAGTGGGGTCATCGATCTCCGGAGCTGCGTCAGTCTCGGGGACTACGTCGGTACCGAGATCTACCAAGAAAGAAGAGGGGGAAGAAATAGATAAATACGCGGCAAACTTATGCAACACAGAGCATGCTATGCTTACATGCAGTGCAGGGTTGCCTAAAGACATGTCTAAATCATTTTAGTTATTTTAGGATTTAAGTTGGAATTATTAACCGGTGTATATGCACTATTCATCTACCGGAAACAGGCTAAAAGTTGCGGGTTCACCTCCGTAGAGGGTCCCAATATGAAAACAGATGGCACGATTGAATTCATCTCGTCGTTCTGAGCAACTTTCATGTACAAAGTATTTTCATTCGAGCCACGATTTATTTTCTATGATTTTCTAAAGTTTTAATCATTTTCTGGAATTTATTTAATTAATTTAAATCAACATTATCCAGAATAGTATGGGATGACATCAGCATGATGTATGTGTGATGTCAGCACTCAACAGTGCGGTTGACTGGAGTCAAACCTGACCTGTGGGTCCAGTGGGACCCACTGGTCAGTGACTGTGGCTTTAACAGAGGGGTTAGATTAACTAAACAGGTTAATTAGTGGGTGAGACCTACTGTCAGTGAGTGATTAGCATTTAAATTAATTAATTAATTAATTAACAGATTATCTATTTAACTAAAATCGTTTAATCAGGCAGGACCCACATGTCAGTGACATGGGGACGACCACGTCAGCGGCTGACCGGGTCAATGGGTCAACGGGGCCCACCCGTCAGTGACACAGGGGGACCCACATGTCAGGCCAGCTCAGCGACGGCCAGTGACTCGTCGGAATCACGTCGGCGAGCTCGTTCGTGGCGGCGCGTCCTCGGGCATCGTCGGAAATCACCCACAAGGCATCATTTTGATCGCGGTTGGGCGCGTTAGAACGGCAAGACAACGGCGCGTCGATTGGTGGTGGTTTCATGGGCTGCGGTGGCCGAAGACGAGCGGTACGATGTCGCCGATGACGGGGTATTTCGGGCGAGCAACGGCAATGGCGATGCGGTGCGCCATCGGACAAACGGAAGGGCTAGTCGAGCCCTACTCGACGTGGCGAGTTCAACGGAAACATGCCCGTGACCATTTGGTCACCGGAGTCTCGCCGGCGACGAGATCCGCGGCGGAGCGTTCGAGCATCTACAATGCAAACACTACGGCGATGAAAACGCGTGGGGAGAGAGGGGAAAGGACGGCAACTGCTCACCGGGCCCTGTAGGTGTGCTCAAATGGGCTCGGGGAGGCTTGTCGTCGCCGGAACCATCGCCGGAGTTGAAGATGGCCGTAGGGGAAGAAGAGGTCGCCGAGCTCGACTCGGTGGCTCTTAGTTTGAACGGCTGGGCGCAGTCGACGGAGGAGACGATGGCGGAGCCTCAAGACATCTCAGCGAGGCAAGGCGATGACGGAGGGCGCGGGATCGACGGAGGACGGCGATGAGCTGTCGGGCGAGATGGGGAAAAGAGAGAGGCGAGGCGCGTGCGAGCGAGTGAGGGGGCTAGGGTTGCGGGGGAGGACAAGAGGGGATCAGGGGAGTACTTAACCATGACAGGGAGCCGCGCGATGCGCAACAGCGCGACGGGCGTCGCCGTATCGGCAGGCGCGCGCGACAGCGCGCGGTGAGGAGGACGACGCGGCTAGGTGGGCTGGGCTAGCTACTGTAGCTCGCAGGCCTAATTGCACAGTAAGCTTCGGCCTTTCTCTTTTTATTTTTTGTCTGTTTTCTTTATTCTTTTCTGTTGCATTTTC
Organism: Thinopyrum elongatum; assembly: GCA_011799875.1. Taxonomy (NCBI): domain Eukaryota; kingdom Viridiplantae; phylum Streptophyta; class Magnoliopsida; order Poales; family Poaceae; genus Thinopyrum; species Thinopyrum elongatum. The sequence goes on from CM022298.1 coordinate 192,599,964, forward strand.
TTTTTACTCCATTTGACTTTTGTAAAATATGTGACTTAGCCACATAAATTCAATGCAATATTATGCACTGAACTGAAAAGTTTGGAGACCAGAAGAATTCATTTGTATTTTTCATAAATGTATTGGCAATAAAAATTGCTGGGATAGCATTGTTTTAAATGCTACTACCCATTTTTGCAAAGGAGTGATGTTGTTTTCCTTAAAAAATAAATGTTATGGAATTTTTGGCAGATGGTGAACATTTTTCTAGCAACTTTTGAGCAACTTCATTTTGCACTTTGAATTTGAATAGAATTCAGAGAAGAAATTTGAAATGAGATATTATCCCAACATGATTATCATTGCAAATCACAGTAGCTTAGCATCATCATGATGGATTACTGTAGCACCATTACATAGGGGTGTTACAACTTCTACGACAGCACATGTATGACTATCTTGATTCTCTCATAAAATCGTCATGGATGTACATGCATGACAGAAAACGTGATCTACTGTGACAAACACGTATCATCACGGAAGTGTATTTTTTTTGTAGTGATCTTCACCAGCACCATCTCCTCTCAAACCCTAGTTCATCTCTTGTATCCGATCTTTGTCTCAAAACCTCAGATTGGTACCTTTGGGTTGCTAGTAGTGTTGATTACTCCTTGTAGTTGATGCTAGTTGGTTTATTCGGTGGAAGATCATATGTTCAGATCCTTAATGATATTTACTACCCCTCTGATTATGAACATGAATATGCTTTGTGAGTAGTTAAGTTTGTTTCTGAGGACATGGGAGAAGTCTTGTTATAAGTAATCATGTGAATTTGGTATTCGTTCGATATTTTGATGAGATGTATGTTGTCTTTCCTCTAGTGGTGTTATGTGAACGTCGACTACATGACACTTCACCATGATTTGTGCCTAGGGGAAGGCATTGGGAAGTAATCAGTAGATGATGGGTTGCTAGAGTGACAGAAGCTTAAACCCTAGTTTATGCGTTGCTTCCTAAGGGGCTGATTTGGATCCACATGTTTCATGCTATGGTTAGATTTATCTTAATTCTTCTTTCGTAGTTACGGATGCTTGTGAGAGGGGTTAATCATAAGTGGGAGGCTTTTCCAAGTAAGGACAGCACCCAAGCACCGGTCCACCCACATATCAAATTATCAAAGTAACGAACGCGAATCATATGAACATGATGAAAACTAACTTGACAACAATTCCCATGTATCCTCGGGAGCGCTTTGCTTTATATAAGAGTTCGTCCAGGCTTGTCCTTTGCTACAAAAAGGATTGGGACACCTTGCTGCACCTTTGTTACACTTGTTACTTGTTACCCGTTACGAATTATCTTATCACAAAACTATCTGTTACCGATAATTTCAGTGCTTGCAGAAAATACCTTGCTGAAAACTGCTTGTCATTTCCTTCTGCTCCTTGTTGGGTTCGACACTCTTACTTATCGAAAGGACTATGATAGATCCCCTATACTTGTGGGTCATCAAGACTCTTTTCTGGCTCCGTTTGCATGAAGTGAAGCGCTTTTGGTAAGTGGAATTTGGTAAGGAAAATTTATATTACGTGCTGAAATTTACTGTCACTTGTTACTATGGAACATCATCCTTTGAGGGATTTGTTCGGGGTATATTCACCCAGACCGGAAGAGCAAAGAGTTTCCCCTCAACCTACTGAACCTACTGAAAATATTTATTATGAAATTCCTTCGGGTATGATAAAGAAACTGCTAGCTAATCCTTATGCAAGAGATGGAACATTACATCCTGATATGCATCTAATCTATGTGGATGAAGTTTGTGGATTATTTAAGCTTGCAGGTTTGCCCAAGGATGAAGTCAAGAAGAAGGTCTTCCCTTTATCTTTGAAGGAGAAGGCATTGACATGGTATACGCTATGCGATGATATTGGGACTTGGAATTACAACCGATTGAAATTGGAATTTCATCAGAAGTTTTATCCTATGCATATGGTTCATCGTGATCGGAATTATATATATAATTTTTGGCCTCGTGAAGGAGAAAGTATCGCTCAAGCTTGGGGGAGGCTTAAGTCAGTGTTATATTCATGCCCCAATCATGAGCTCTCCAGAGAAATTATTATTCAGAACTTTTATACTCGGCTTTCTTGTAATGATCAATCCATGCTCGATACTTCTTGTACTGGTTCTTTTATGAAGAAGACTATTGAATTAAAATGGGATCTCTTGGAAAGAATTAAACACAACTCTGAAGATTGGGAACTCGACGAAGGTAAGGAGTCAGGTATAAACCTTAAGTTTGATTGTGTTAAATCTTTTATGGATACCGATGCTTTTCGTGAATTTAGCACTAAATATGGACTTGACTCTGAGATAGTAGCTTCTTTCTGTGAATCATTTGCTACTGATGTTGATCTCCCTAAGGAGAAGTGGTTTAAATATCATCCTCCCATTGAAGTGAAAATAGTAGAACCCATTAAAGCTGAAGATGAAACTATTACTTATAATGTTGATCCTGTTATTCCTACTGCTTATATTGAGAAACCACCTTTCCCTGTTAGGATAAAGGAACATGCTAAAGCTTCAGCTGTGGTTCGTAAGAGTTATACTAGAACACCAACACCTCCTGAACAAATTAAAGTTGGACCTAGTATTGCTATGGTTAAAGATATCTTGGTCGATAATATTGATGGGCATGTTATTTATTTCTGTGATGAAGCTGCTAGAATTGCTATACCCGATAAAAAAGATAAACATAGACCTGTTGTTGGCATGCCTGTTGTTTCTGTTAAAATAGGAGATCATTGTTACCATGGCTTATGTGATTTGGGTGCTAGTGTGAGTGCAATTCCCTTGACTTTATATCAAGAAATTATGAATGATATTGCACCTGCTGAAATAGAAGATATTGATCTCACTATTAAGCTCGCCAATAGAGATACTATATCAACAATTGGGATTGTTATACCCTACTGATTTTCTAGTTCTTGGTTCCCCACAAGATGATTTTTGTTCCATTATATTTGGTAGACCTTTCTTGAACACTGTTAATGCTAAGATACATTGTGAGAAAGAAACCGTTAGTGTGAGTTTTGGGGATGTGTCTCATGAGTTTAATTTCTCTAAGTTTCGTAGACAACCCCATGATAAAGAATTGCCTAGTAAAGATGAAATTATCAGTTTTGCTTCTATTGCCGTGCCTCCTACTGATCCTTTAGAACAATATTTGTTAGACCATGAAAATGATATGTTCATGAATGAAAGAAAGGAAATGGATGAGATTTTCTTTAAACAAATGCCTATTTTGAAACACAATTTGCCTGTTGAAACTCTTGGAGATCCTCTACCACCCAAGAGTGATCCTGTGTTCGATCTTAAACAATTACCTGATACTTTGAAATATGCTTATCTTGATGAAAAGAAGATATATCCTGCTATTATTAGTGCTAACCTTTCAGAGCATGAAGAAAAGAAATTATTGAAAACTCCGAAGAAGCACCGTGCAGCTATTGGATATACTCTGGATGATCTTAAGGGCATTAGTCCTACTCTATGTCAGCACAAAATTAATATGGAACCTGATGCTAAACCTATTGTTGATCATCAGCGACGGTTGAATTCTAAGATGAAGGAAGTGGTAAGAAATGAAATACTAAAGCTTCTGGAAGCAGGTATAATTTATCCTATTGCTGATAGTAGATGGGTAAGTCTTGTTCACTGTGTCCCTAAGAAGGGAGGTATTACTATTGTTCCTAATGATAAAAATGAATTGATTCCGCAAAGAATTGTCACAGGTTATAGAATGGTTATTGATTTTAGAAAGTTAAACAAAGCTACTAGGAAAGATCATTATCCTCTACCTTTTATTGATCAAATGCTAGAAAGACTATCAAAACATACACACTTCTGCTTTCTAGATGGTTATTCTGGTTTTTCCCAAATACCTGTGTCACAAGAGGATCAAGAAAAAACAACTTTTACTTGCCCTTTTGGTACCTTTGCTTATAAACGTATGCCTTTTGGTTTATGTAATGCACCTACTACCTTTCAAAGATATATGACTATTATATTCTCTGACTTTTGTGAAAAGATTGTTGAGGTTTTCATGGATGATTTTTTCGTTTATGGAACTTCTTTTGATGATTGCTTAAGCAACCTTAATCGAGTTTTGCAGATATTTGAAGAAACTAATCTTGTCTTGAATTGGGAGAAGTGCCACTTTATGGTTAATGAAGGTATTGTCTTGGGGCATAAAATCTTCAAAAGAGGTATTGAAGTTGATAAAGCTAATGTTGATGCTACTGAAAAAATGCCGTGTCCTAAAGATATCAAAGGTATAAGAAGTTTCCTTGGTCATGTTGGTTTCTATAGGAGGTTTATTAAAGATTTCTCTAAAATTTCTAGGCCTCTTACTAATCTCTTGCAAAAGGATGTTCCATTTGTTTTTTATGATGATTGTGTAGAAGCATTTCAAATACTTAAGAAAGCCTTGATTTCTGCACCTATTGTTCAACCACCTGATTGGAACCTACCCTTTGAAATTATGTGTGATGCTAGTGATTATGCTATTGGTGCTGTTCTAGGACAAAGAGTTGATAAGAAATTAAATGTTATCCATTATGCTAGTAAAACTCTAGACAGTGCTCAAAGAAACTATGCTACTACTGGAAAAAAATTAGCGGTTGTATTTGCTTGTGATAAGTTCAGATCCTATATTATTGATTCCAAAGTAACTGTTCACATCGATCATGCTGCTATTAAATATCTTATGGAAAAGAAGGATGCTAAACCTAGACTTCTTAGGTGGGTTCTCTTGCTGCAAGAATTTGATTTTCATATTATTGATAGAAAGGGAGCTGAGAACCCCGTAGCAGACAACTTGTCTAGGTTAGAAAATGTTCTTAATGACCCACTACCTATTGATGATAGCTTTCCTAATGAACAATTGGCTGTCATAAATTCTTCTCGTAGTACTCCTTGGTATGCGAATTATGCCAATTATATTGTTGCTAACTTTATACCACCTAGTTTCACATACCAACAAAAGAAAAAGTTTTTCTATGATTTAATACATTACTTCTGGGATGACCCACACCTTTATAAAGTAGGAGTAGATGGTGTTATTAGACGTTGTGTACCTGAGCATGAACAGGAACAGATCCTACGCAAGTGTAACTCCGAGGCCTACGGAGGACACCATGCTGGTGATAGAACTTCACACAAGGTATTACAATCTGGTTTTTATTGGCCTACTCTTTTTAAGGATGCTCGTAAGTTTGTCTTGTCTTGTGATGAATGTCAAAGAATTGGTAATATTAGTAGACGTCAGGAAATGCCTGTGAATTATTCACTTGTTATTGAACCATTTGATGTTTGGGGATTTGATTATATGGGACCTTTTCCTTCCTCTAATGGGTATTGAGGGAGTCCTCGGGTGTCCGGGCTATTTGATATGGGCCGAACTGATGGGCCGTGAAGATACAAAGTGGAAGACTTTCCCCCATGTCCGGGTAGGACTCCCCTATGCGTGGATGGCAAGATTTGTGTTCGGATATGTAATTTCCTTCCTCTATGAACCGACTCTGTATAACCCTAGGCCCCTCCGGTGTGTATATAAACCGGAGGGTTTAGTCCGTAAAGACAATCAGAATTCTCATAGGCTAGATAGCTAGGGTTTAGCCATTACGATCTCGAGGTAGATCAACTCTTGTAACCCCTATACTCATTAAATACAATCAAGCAGGACGTAGGGTTTTACCTCCATTAAAAGGGCCCAAACCTGGGTAAACATCGTGTTCCCTTTGTCCCTTGTTACCTTCGATCCTCAGACGCACAGTTCGGGACCCCCTACCCGAGATTAGCCGGTTTTGACACCGACATTGGTGCTTTCATTGAGAGTTCCACTGTGTCGTCGGCAGAAGGCTCGATGGCTCGTTTGATCATCGACAACGATGCTGTTTCCGGGGAAACTTTCCTCCCTGGTCAACTTTTTGTGTTTGGCGGCTTCTCTCTGCATGCCAATTCAACTGGTCACCTTGAACAGATCGACAGCTACGCTCCTGGTCACCAGATCAGGTTCGGGAGCCTAAATTACATCGCTGATATCCGAGGAGATTTGATCTTCGAAGGATTCTCGGCCTCAACCGCTGCTCCTCATCTATATGAAGGAGGCCCATCGGATCCACCACCAGGCTCCGTTCAAGGATCAACTATCGTCCCTGCCCTGGCCTTAGATCCAGAGCGGACCACCCTATCCGAAGATGGGAGTATGAACACCACCGGACCCTCTCCTACTACGGAGCTCCCTGCCGGAGACCCAGAGGTGACCATATTATCGGCAGGCCTGGAATCAAACAGGGCTCTCCCTGTCATCGGGAAGCCGGACTCACCTCCGGATGTTAACTTCGAACTCTTGAGGCCTGCGTCCATTGAGCACGGTCAGGCGGTGATTTCCAGACCCAGCTCCTCAGGCTCTCAGTCACCCGTCCAGCTATCGCTCCTAAACGAGGCTCTGGACTTAATGCGATCTGTCGCCATAACGGAGGTATCACTTCTGAACTATGCCCAGCCCGGACTAGGGGCCGAATGCGGGGAATTTTACGTCCCACCCACCACCCACTTGATAGCCACTGTCGAGGACTTAACCGACATGCTAGACTACACCTCCGAGGACATCGACGGCATGGACGACGATGTCGGAGCCGAATCAGGCCAAAACCCACCCATCACTGGGCGTTGGACGGCCACTTCCACATACGACATGTACATGGTGGATACACCCAAAAAGAAGGACGATGATAGCACTCAAGACCTGATCGAGGACAAGCCTGTCGAAGCACCACCTAAACGCCGATGTCAGCGGCCCCACTCACGACTGCGTCGCAAAAAGGAAAGCATTACCGACACCGGAGACAATGACACTCCGGAGAACGCCGAAGACTCTGACCACCTCATCGAGCCTGCTGTTGAGCAGGATGAGCGGGAAGAAGGACAAGTCAACCCAGACGAACCTGTCGATCATGAGGATTCGGAGGATAGTAATTATATGCCGGCCTCCGAGGAGGATGTTAGCCTCGGTAACGAAGATTTTATCATACCAGAGGAACCCCTCGAGCAAGAAATCTTCAAGCGACGGCTCATCGCCACTGTGAGGAGCCTGAAAAAGAAACAGCAACAGCTTCAAGCTGAACAGGATACGCTCAACGATAGATCGACCAAGGTCCTAGCCGCCGAAGAATACGGCCTCGAGCGCCCAATATAAAGCTACCCAAAGCGCAGGCTACTACCCCAATTCGACGATGAGGCCCTGGAGCCAATTCCGTCAAGATACAATCATGCTGATGAACTGGACCGACCACCACGTGGTCAGGACAAAGCGGCTAATTACGCCGAATACCAGCCCGCACCACCTCGCCGTAAAGGCAGAGAGGCAGCGGCTCTGGGTTACACGTATGACTTACGTCAGGACCTGGACAATAGAGCCGGCCAGACCAGATCAATCTACGGTTCAAGGGGACGCGCTCCAACATGAGACGACGGCCATCAAGCCTGGCGCGACAAGCATCACCAAGTTCGGGCCGAGAACCGAACACGGATGTCATTCGAACTCCGCCGTAATGTTCCCCGATATAGAGGTGCCGCACACCCCATGTGCTTTACCGATGAGGTAATGCAGCACTAGTTTCCAGAAGGGTTTAAACCCGTAAACATTGAAGCATACGATGGAACGACAGATCCCGCGGTATGGATTGAAGATTTTCTCCTCCATATACACATGGCTCGCGGTGACGATCTCCACGCCATTAAATACCTCCCCCTACAGCTAAAAGGACTAGCACGACACTGGTTGAATAGTCTCCCAGAAAACTCTATTGGCAGCTGGGAAGACTTGGAGGACGCTTTTCGAGACAACTTCCAAGGTACTTATGTCCGGCCACCGGACGCTGATGACCTCAGTCACATAGTCCAGCAACCCGGAGAGTCAGCCCGCAAACACTGGACTCGGTTCTTAATTAAAAAGAACCAAATCGTCGACTGTCCAGACGCCGAAGCCTTAGCGGCCTTTAAACACAGCGTTCGCGATGAATGGCTCGCCCGACACCTCGGTCAGGAAAAGCCAAAGACTAGGCAGCTCTTACTGCACTTATGACCCGTTTCTGCGCGGGCGAAGATAGCTGGTTGGCTCATAGAAGCAACAGTGCCAGCGACCCTGGCACCTCTGAAGCCAGGGACGGCAACGGAAGGCCACGATGTAACAAAAACAAGCATCGGAACAACAATGAAGAAACTGAAGATACGGCGGTCAACGCCGGATTCAGTGGCTCTAAACCCAGTCAGCGAAAGAAGCTGTTCAAAGGAAACAGAGACGGTCCATCTAATTTGGACAAGATACTGGATAGGCCATGCCAGATTCATGGCACCCCAGACAAGCCTACCAACCACTCCAACAGAAACTGCTGGGTTTTCAAACAGGCCGGTAAGTTAAATACCGAACACAAGGGGAAGGGGCCTCAAAGCGAGGACGATGATGAGTCCCGTCCACCGAACACAGGGGGACAGAAGAAATTTCCCCCCGAGGTGAAAACAGTGAACATGATATATGTCACACATATCCCAAAGAGGGAGCGCAAGCGCGCACTAAGGGACGTCTACGCCGTAGAGCCTGTCGCCCCAAAATTCAACCCATGGTCGGCTTGCCCGATCACCTTCGATCACAGGGACCACCCGACCAGTATCCGTCATGGAGGTTCAGCGGCCCTGGTGCTCGATCCCATCATCGATGGATACCATCTCACTAGAGTCCTTATGGACGGCGGCAGCAGTCTAAACCTGATCTATCAAGACACTGTCCGTAATATGGGCATTGACCCGTCAAGAATTAAGCCCAGCAATACTACCTTTAAAGGAGTAATACCCGGCGTGGAGGCCCGTTGCACGGGCTCCTTAACATTGGAAGTAGTCTTCGGTTCGCTGGATAACTTTCAAAGCGAAGACTTGATCTTCGACATTGTCCCTTTTCGCAGTGGCTATCACGCGCTGCTCGGACGAACTGCTTTCACCCGCTTCAATGCGGTCCTGCACTATGCTTGTTTAAAGCTCAAAATGCCCGGACCGCGCGTCATTATCACAGTCAATGGAAATATGGAGCGCTCCCTCCGAACTGAGGAGCACACCGCGGCCCTGGCAGCCGAAGTACAAAACGGCCTCATCAAGCCAAATAATTCATCGGTCACTAAGACACCTGACACTGCCAAGCGAGCCCGGTCCACTCTGTAGAACGACAGCTCGGTGAATCCAGAGTTTGAATAGCAGTTTCGCCTCCGCCGATCGCCCCATAAAACAGCAGCATGCGTACCGCGCGTGCATAATTACGCACTTAAATACCTTGGGCAGCGACGGAGGCACACTGCGGAGAAGGTCTATAGTGCGGCTTAACCCTATTCGGACCTTAACCTTTTTCTCTTTCTTTCTTTTTTTATTCCTCTTTTGTACTACAGGTTCATTAAAAACCTACCTACCCTACGGTCGTGCAAGGGCCCCTTTTGAGGCCCCCCTTTTCGTATAGACAACAATCGACCTCTCCTCTCAAAGGATTTTTCACCAAGGGGAAATGGCGCAGACGTGCGGCAGGGCACCATTGGGGTCTTCAAGACTACCTTTTCTTTTAGGCCCTGTATAAAGCTTCCCCTCGTGTACAAACTCTCGGCATGTCAAATAGCCTTGATATTCATGGCATTATCTGTAATAGCACGTCTTGACATATTAATCAGGGTATAGAGGAAACAGTTGATCGCCAACTTGTGTTCGGTCTTGGTTTATTTTTCCATCTGTGATCCCTCCTTGCTTCAGATTGCCACATATGCTTTGTTCCGGCCTAAATGCCGGGGGCTCTATCCGGCCATGCATATTTTCAAAAGTCCAAACACCTATAAGGTACTCTTCGGCGTCCCGAGTATTGCATTATATGCATCAGCTCCGAATCATGTCTTTGGTCTATAGTTGGGTTGCCCGGCTCCTGTGATTGCCACCTTACGTTTCGCTAGTTCGGCTAAGGTGGTAAAGGGAGAACTACTGCGATTGTGTTTCTGGTTTGTCCGGTTAAATACCTTAGTAGAGAAAGCCAAAAACTGACTGTCATGATACGGCGAGAGCTGGTCGGCGATTCGGTGACTTAATACAAATCCTTAGTGATTTACCCCGTGTTATACGAAGGGCTGGTTTTCGCCCAGTCATGCTACAAAGGCACCCTAGTTCGGATTGCCGCATACGCACTAGGGGCTAGTACTTAGCCCCACCGTCAAACTCCTATGGCTAAATGAAAGTAATAAAGCCGCATAGTCTGATTGCCTGGTTCATTGCGCGAACACCTCCTTTACGGACCAAGACGTTGGATAAAGTGTGATCGCGCGCTCCACCGAACACCCCCGTAGCATCTACGAGGGGGCTGAAGCCGACGACTGGCAAACTTTCAGAATTAAAACGGCCGCATAGGAGGAAAATAACTCAGGACAAAAGGCATAAATATATGACAAGCCTTGGTTCACAAAATAAAGTTTTTACAGCCCGGATACATTTACTCAAACATCACGTCCTTTGAGCATTGGCCCTCTACTATTCGGGCACCCTCTAGGACATCTCCAAAGTATCTTTCCGGCTTGCGGTGGTCCTTGCCTTCGGGTGGGCCTGCGGTCACGACGTCGGTGGCCTTCATCTTTGCCCAGTGCATCTTGACACGAGCAAAGGCCATCCGCGCACCCTCTATGCACGCCGAGCGCTTCACATCATCAACTTGAGGCAGCGCATCGAGGAGTCGCCTCACCAAACCCAAGTAGCTGCTAGGAATTGGTTTGGCTGGCCAAAGCCGGACTATGAGATCCTTCATGGCCAAGCCGGACACCCTATGCAGCTACGTCAGCTGCTTCATCTGGTCGTTCAGGGGCATCGGATGCTCCGACGCCAGGAACTGTGGCCAGAACAGCTTCTCAGTCGAGTTCCCCTCTTGGGCTCGGAAGAACTGTGCGGCATCAGCGGCACTCCTTGGAAGATCCGCAAAGGCGTCTGGAGAACTCCACAGTCGAGTGAGCAAAGCATATCTTTGACCTCCAAATACACTCTACAAAAGAAAAGGCCTATCGGCCGCTATCTGTTTGGCCTGCCGGATCTCTTCACGAGCACTCCAGGACTCGACCCGCGCCTCTTTAGCCTCCTGGAGGGCTTTGGCGAGTTCGGTCACTTGGTCCGAAGTCTTCTCCTCCAAGGCCTCACACTTGCGGATGGCGTCCTTCAGCTCTTGCTCCACTTCGGCCACCCTATCTTCGTGCTGGCGACGGGCGTCCTGTTCGGTCTTTAGTTCCGCAGCCACTATGTCAGCGGCTGCTTTATTCGCCTTCGCCTCCTCCTTGGCCTAAGCAAGGGCGCTTTTGAGGGTCTCGACCTTGGCCGCGCCAACTACGCACATAATCACAGCAGTACATGAGTTAAACTCTGAATTTCATATCAGGTATATGCTCAAACTCTTTCAAAACACACGCATACCTTGCGTCTCATTGAATCGCTTGTTGATGTGATCTATTTCATCATCAGCCAGCCTTAGTCTCCGATTAAGTTCGGAAACTTCAGCGGCCTGGGCGGTTGCCGCCAACATGGAAGCCTGTTATACAATAGAAAAGTACGTCACTTCTTCCGAATACTATGTGATCCTCTGTCCGGCTTTTTCAAAACCAGACAGAGTCTCAGGGGCTAGTATCTATGCACAGGTATATCCCTTTATAAATAGCGTCTAGAGCATTACATCGCATACCTCGAAGCCTGTTAGTAGGCTGGTGAAGGCTTCGTTCAGCCCGCTCTTGGCGGACTGAACCTTCTCTACCACCACACCCATCAGGGTGCGGTGCTCGTCCACGATGGAAGCACGTTGTAGTGCTTCCACAAGAGTATTCGGCGCCTCCGGATTAGTGGAGGCCGCCATCGGAGCTAATGCTCCCCCTCCTTTGAAGGGGGCTGCTCGCCTGACTCCGGAGCCACGTTGGTCTCCGGAATGATGTCCAGCTGGGGGCCGGATTGATCAGGGCCCCCGCCGTCGGTCGCCATGGGGATCGCCCCCCCCCATGTCTTCGACAGCCGAGGTATCACCCTCGGGCGCCTTCTCGGTAGCCTCGCTCAACCCTCCGCGGCCAGGAGAGGTCCTTCGGGACAACACCTCGGTGTCATCCGCGGTGATGGGCGTAGGGGCTCACGGTGGCGTCTCACGCTCTGCCATCTCGGGCAGTAGAGAACTCCCTTCAGATAGTGAAGGGTTGGGGAGGTCGCGAGTAGGGCTGAAAGACACACGGTGTAATATGTTATATTATAAAAACATAAAAGATCGAAGACAAATAATAGACCCTTTTGGTACTTACAATTCGGCCTGGGGCTTCACCCTGGGAAGTCTCTTGGGGACTGGTTCGGCCTCCGAATCCGAACCATCCGAGAGGGCTATCTTCCCCCTCTTGGGCGCCTCCTCCTCCAGGTCTGTGGAGGTCGCCCTCTTCTTCTTCTTCCCCCTAAGAGGGGAGTCGCTTTCCACTTCCTCCTCCTCTTCTTCCTCATCTCCCTCGTGGGAGGAGAGGACTTCGGTCTCTCTGAACACTCCGCCCGAAGGGCCCTTGTGGCGGCGGCCGCCTTTGGCCTCCTTGCCCTTCTTCTTCTTGGCCTTCTTCTCCGGCGCCTGATAGGGCGCCGGGACCAGCATCCCTGTCAGCTGGGGTGTGGTCGGGTCTTCAGGCAGTGGTGCCGAACACTTAATCCACTCCGCCTTTGCTATCCAGTTCTGTACGAAGGACAGAGAATTCATTATGTCTAAAACTTATTGACCGAACAGATATTCGGGAAAATCATACTCACCGGTGTAGCCGGATTCTCGATGTCAAGACCGATGTCTTCGGTCTTCTTCGGCCATGTTTTTTGGGCCTTGAAGAGCAGCTTCCAGATGTCTTCGTGCATTGTGCCGAAGAAGCGCTTCAAGGTTCGTGGATCTTCCGAATTGAACTCCCACATGGGAGAGGGCCGGAGTTGGCAGGGAAGAATCCGGCGGAAGAGCATCACCTGAATCACGTTAGTGAGACTGGTGTTCTTGCCTATCATATTGGTGATGCGCTTTTGCAGCATTAACACTTCCGCCTTGGATCCCCAATCCAGACCCTTAGCGGTCCACGAGGTAAGTCATGTGGGGGGTCCGGATCTGAACTCAGGAGTAGCCGCCCACTTGGCGTCGCGGGGTTCGGTGATGTAGAACCACTCCTGTTGCCACACCTTGACGGTCTCCACGAAAGCCCCTTTGGGCCACACGGCGTTGGGGAGCTTTCTTACCATGGCACCGCTGCAGTCCGCATGCTGCCCGTCAACCACCTTCGGCTTCAGATTGAAGACCTTGAGCCATAGGCCGAAGTGTGGGGGGATGCGGAGTAGTGCCTCGCACACGACGATGAATGCCGAGATGTGGAGGAAAGAATTCGGGGCTAGATCATGGAAATCTATCCCGTAATAGAACATAAGGCCCCGAACGAAGGGATGGAGGGGAAACCCTAGTCCACAAAGGAAATGTGGGATGAATACAACCCTTTCGCCGGGCTCCGGAGTGGGGATGACTTAATCCTTGGCAGGGAGCCTGTGCGCGATCTCCACGGACAGATATCCCGCCGCCCGGAGCTCCTTGACGTCCTTCTCGGTGACGGAGGAGGCCTCCCACTTGCCCTTTGAACCAGATCCCGACATGGCTGGGGAGGTTGGTTGCGGTGGGAAAGATTGAAGTTTGGGCGCTGGAGCTTGAAGATGGGAAGGCAGGAGAAGATGGCGTAGGGAAAAAGAGGGATCTTTATCCTCTTATATAAGCGGTGAATATCAAGCGCCCCCTCCCTTTAAGCCTTAAAGCTCGCCTGTTCCCAAGGGGTCGTGCGGATGGCACGGTTGGATTACCCAAAACCGTATTGATGAGGATCCTGTAATGGGCGGGCACGATCTCTGTTTTGACAAGACATGCCAATGGAGGCTGTGCCTCGAAACGCGAAGCGGGAGGCGTGAAAACGGTTCAAAATGTTAAGAGGCCAGACGTAACGTTTCGCCAAAAAGTTGTCAGTGAGAAGACACTGTTCTGTTTGATATCTTGCCTTCGCGGCTAAGGGTTGTAATAATTATACAGAGCCGGATATAGTAATTTTGTTCAGAAGATTGCTTTGAAGTATTCGAGAGGAGGAACCCGCCTTGCAATGCCAAAGACAATCCGCGTGCCGAACATATCGTCATTGAAGACTGGTTCAGGGGCTACTGAGGGAATCCTGGATTAGGGGGTCCTCGGGTGTCCGGGCTGTTTGATATGGGCTAGACTGATGGGCCGTGAAGATACAAAGTGGAAGACTTTCCCCCGTGTCCGGGTAGGACTCCCCTATGCGTTGATGGAAAGATTTGTGTCCGGATATGTAATTTCCTTCCTCTACGAACCGACTCTGTATAACCCTAGGCCCCTCCGGTGTGTATATAAATTGGAGGGTTTAGTCCGTAAAGACAATCAGAATTCTCATAGGCTAGATAGCTAGGGTTTAACCATTATGATCTCGAGGTAGATCAACTCTTGTAACCCCTATACTCATCAAATACAATCAAGCAGGACGTAGGGTTTTACCTCCATTAAGAGGGCCCAAACCTGGGTAAACATCGTGTTCCCTTTGTCCCTTGTTACCTTCGATCCTCAGACGCATAGTTTGGGACCCCCTACCTGAGATCAGCCGGTTTTGACACCGACAGGTATACACATATTTTGGTTGCTGTTGGTTATGTTACTAAGTGGGTAGAAGCCATTCCAACTAGTAGTGCTGATCATAACACCTCCATTAAAATGCTTAAAGAAGTTATTTTCCTGAGGTTTGGAGTCCCTAGATATTTAATGACTGATGGTGGTTCACACTTTATTCATGGTGCTTTCCGTAAATTGCTTGCTAAGTATGATGTTAACCATAGAATTGCATCTCCATATCATCCTCAGTCTAGTGGTCAAGTATAATTAAGTAACCGGGAAATAAAGTTGATCTTGCAAAAGACTGTTAATAGATCCAGAAAGAATTGGTCTAAGAAACTTGATGATGCATTATGGGCTTATAGAACTGCTTATGAAAACCCTATGGGTATGTCTCCATATAAAATGGTTTATGGAAAAGCATGTCACTTACTTCTTGAACTAGAACATAAAGCTTATTGGGCAATTAAAGAGCTCAACTATGATTTCAAACTTGCTAGTGAGAAGAGGCTATTTGACATTAGCTCACTTCATGAATGGAGAGCCCAAGCCTACGAAAATGCCAAATTGTTTAAAGAGAAAGTTAAAAGATGGCATGATAAAAGGATACAAAAGCGTGAATTCAATGTAGGTGACCATGTCTTGCTATATACAATTCTCGTTTAAGATTTTTTGCAGGAAAGCTTCTCTCTAAATGGGAAGGTCCTTATATTATCAAGGAAGTTTTTCGTTTCGGTGCCATCAAGATCAACAATGTCGAAGGCAATAACCCAAAGGTGGTAAACGGGCAAAGAATCAAACATTATATCTCAGGTACTCCCATATATGTTGAAACCAATATTATTAATACCATAACACCGGAGGAGTACATAAGGGATATTTACCAGAACGTTCCAGACTCTGAAAAGGAATAGGTATGTGATATGGAAAGTAAACCGACTCCAAAACTTTTCACATAGCAATTTTACTCCATTTTGGAATATTTAAAAAATTAGGAAAATAAAAAGTAGTCCGAAAAGTGCACGAAGAGGCAACAAGCCTTGGGGGCGCGCCCGACCCCCTGGGCGCGCCTCCCAGGCTTGTGGCCGTGTGCCCTCCGGACTCCGTTTTCTTGTAGTACACTCATTTTGGTCGGTAAAAATTCATTATATAATCTCCCGAAGGTTTTGACCACCGTATCATGGCAAAACCCTCTGTTCTTGTTTCGTGCTGTTTTCCTGGCAGATCTGAAAATATGTCATCTCAAGATTCGGAGGGAGAGAGCTATGTCGCTGATTTCATCGCAAACCCAAAGGCCTATGGGGAGGTGGAGCATTACGGCTGGACTACGGAGGAGGAGGAAAACTCCGACATGGAGAGAACAAGGGACGATAGGTCCGACGAAGACGAAGATCCACTACCTCAACCTGGCGATATGCACGTGGAATTCAAGAAGTCATGCCTTCCTAAGGTCCAATCTATCCCACCATGTTTTCTACAGGACAGCAAGGCGGCATTATGCAAAAAGATATTGAGACTCGAGCTCGAGAATGATGATCTAAGGGAGGAAATTTTTAGCCTCAGACGCAAGTTGGAGAAGAAGAATGCATCAACTCCATCATCACCACCTCCGAAGAAAGAGACCTAAGTACATGGGTATGGGCACTCCCCTTGGCAACTACCAAGCTTGGAAGAGGTGCCCCGGTATCGTATCACCATCACATCTTTACCTTTATCTTTTTCTTAGTTCGATCCTTTTGGTTATATCTCAGTTTAGTAGAATAAAGTTTTGGTATGATCTAGCTTTGACTTTTGCTTTGTGTTCCCTCTATGTAATCGAGTCCGAGAGTTATATAACAAAGATTAGTTTTGAGTTGAGGGCTTTGCTTTCTGGCTATGATCTTGAGTAAAAGAAATAAAGAATAAAAGAAATAAAAATATTATATAATGATCTTATGGGAAGTGATGACTTCACATATAAGGAGTATGTCGCATAAAATTTGTTGGGATTTGACAAACATAGTTTTGGTCATTGTTGCAATTAATAGGAAGTAATAAAGAAAGAGAGGTCTCACATATAAATACACTATCTTGGACATCTTTTGTGATTGTGAGCACTCATTAAAATATTATATGCTAAAAGGTTGATGTTGGACATGGAAGACAACACAATGGGCTATGTTTCCTTATATCCGAATAGAAGTTATATTGTCATGGATCCTCCAACATGTTGAGCTTGCTTCTCATCCTATGCTAGCCAAATCTTTTGCACCAAGTAGAGATACTACTTGTGCATCCAAAATCCCTAAACCCAGTTTTGCCATGAGAGTCCACCATACCTACCTATGGATTGAGTAAGATCCTTCAAGTAAGTTGTCATCGGTGCAAGCAATAAAAATTGCTCTCTAAATATGTATGATCTTTTAGTGTGAGGAAAATAAGCTTTATACGAACTTGTGATATGGAAGAAATAAAAGCGACGGACTGTAATAAAGTTCTTTATCACAAGCGGCAATATAAAGTGACGTTCTTTCGCATTAAGATTTTGTGCATCCAACCATAAAAGCGCATGACAACCTCTACTTCCCTCTGCGAAGAGCCTATCTTTTATTTACTTACTGCCCTTATACAAGAGTCACGGTGATCATCACCTCCTCTTTTTATACCTTTTCTTTTTGGCAAGCACTATATGTTGGGGGAAGATCCAAATATATATATCCATTCGGATGTAGGTATTCATAAACTATTATTGTTGACGTTACCCTTGAGGTAAAAGGTTGGGAGGCAAAATTATAAGCCCCTATCTTTCTCTGTGTCCGATTGAAACTTTGATCTCATAAGTATCACGTGAGTGTTACCAATTGTGAAAGACTAAAAGATGGTTGAGTATGTGGACTTGCTATACAAAAGCTCTTACATTGACTCTTTCCGATGTTATGATAGATTGCAATTGCTTCAATGACCAAGATAATAGTTTGTTGGTTTTTAATAAATTTCTTGTTTCATACTTTACCTTGTGAATGAATCGTTACTTTAGAATAAGAAATTATATGACAATATATGTTGCCGTTCTAAAGATGATCATGATGCCCTCATGTCCGTATTTTATTTTATCGACACCTCTATCTCTAAACATGTGGACATGATTATCGATTTCGGTTTCCGCTTGAGGACAAGCGAGGTGTAAGCTTGGGGGAGTTGATACGTCCATTTTGCATCATGCTTTTATGTTGATATTTATTGCATTATGGGATGTTATTACACATTAGGGTACAATACTTATGCCTTTTCGCTCTTATTTTACAAGGTTTACATAAAGAGGGAGAATGCCAGCAGCTAGAATTCTGGACCGGAAAGGAGCAAATCTAAGAGACCTATTCTGCACAACTCCAAAAGTCCTGAAAATTTACGGAGAATTATTTTGGAATATATAAAAAATATTGGGCGAAGAAATACCAGAGGGGGACCCACCAGGTGGCCACAAGCCTGGGGGCGCGCCCCTAGGGCTTGTGGGCCCCCAGGAAGGTTTTCGGTGCCCATCTTCTGCTATATGGTGGCTTTTGACCTGGAAAAAACCATAAGGAAGCTTTCGGGAAAAAGCGCCGCCGTCTCGAGGTGGAACCTGGGCAGAAGCAATCTAGGGCTCCGGCGGAGCTGTTCTGCCAGGGAAACTTCCCTCCGGGAGGGGGAAATTGAAGCCATCGTCATCACCAATGATCCTCTCATTGAGAAGGGGTCAATCTCCATTAATATCTTCACCAGCACCATCTCCTCTCAAACCCTAGTTCATCTCTTGTATCCGATCTTTGTCTCAAAACCTCAGATTGGTACCTGTGGGTTGCTAGTAGTGTTGATTACTCGTTGTAGTTGATGCTAGTTGGTTTATTCGGTGGAAGATCATATGTTCAGATCCTTAATGATATTTATTACCCCTCTGATTATGAACATGAATATGCTTTGTGAGTAGTTAAGTTTGTTCTTGAGGACATGGGAGAAGTCTTGTTATAAGTAATCATGTGAATTTGGTATTCGTTCGATATTTTGATGAGATGTATGTTGTCTTTCCTCTAGTGGTGTTATGTGAACGTCGACTACATGACACTTCACCATGATTTGGGCCTAGCGGAAGGCATTGGGAAGTAATAAGTAGATGATGGGTTGCTAGAATGACAGAAGCTTAAACCCTAGTTCATGCGTTGCTTCGTAAGGGGCTGATTTGGATCCACATGTTTCATGCTATGGTTAGATTTATCTTAATTCTTGTTTCATAGTTGCGGATGCTTGTGAGAGGGGTTAATCATAAGTGGGAGGCTTGTCCACGTAAGGACAACACCCAAGCACCGGTCCACCCACATATCAAATTATCAAAGTAACGAACGCGAATCATATGAGGATGATGAAAACTAACTTGACAACAATTCCCATGTGTCCTCGGGAGCGCTTTGCTTTATATAAGAGTTCGTCCAGGCTTGTCCTTTGCTACAAAGAGGATTGGGCCACCTTGCTGCACCTTTGTTACACTTGTTACCCATTACGAATTATCTTATCACAAAACTATCTGTTACCGATAATTTCAGTGCTTGCAGAAAATACCTTGCTGAAAACCGCTTGCCATTTCCTTCTGCTCCTCGTTGGGTTCGACACTCTTACTTATCGAAAGGACTATGATAGATCCCCTATACTTGTGGGTCATCAATGGTGTACAACACCGAGAGATCCGTGTGGCACCCCGGCTCAGAGTAAACCGGAACGCCCCGTATTCCAGCCCAAGGACAAGTCTTCTGGAATACGGCACTGTTGGCATAGAACAAATCAGCTCTTTATTACTATGGATATGGTTACAAAGGCTACATGGATTACATCGGCACGGCGACACTACGCCTGCCCGGGGTAGCTCTATGCTAACAGCGAAGTAACATCTCTCGGCAGCGGAACAGCGATGACGGTGATGGACTCCACTCCGCAGGGACTCTGGCTAGAACACGTATCCTAGGTCGCAAACTCAGGATCCTCGACAAGCAAGCAATCATGGCATGACCTGCAAACTAGCATGACACGCCAGGTGAGTACTTTGAATGTACTTGCAAGCTCACAACAAACATCAGCATTAAGGCAAGACAACATCATAGCAGTCAAAATTAACAAGCAGGGTTATCCAGCAAGATAACTTCTGAAGTAAATGCAGTAAGGTAAAGCATATTTAATTTTGTACTCCAAATAATCTCAGGATGCAATCCAAACCTGTGCCAAATCCCAATTCCCAAGCATGAGGTCATCCGACCACTCAACTCATAGCCATCCCATGGCTATCATATCATATACCTGATTCTGTCTGCACCACAACTCAAACATACTCTCTTCCGGGTTGTCTCACAACCCTCAGAATACTCACGATCCATTGAGTACTTCTAATCATACGACGAGTTCTTCCATCATCATCATCACTACTATGGTTGACCACCTAGTGAGGTCTGGGCGGACTGTCCAATACCGTGGACACGGCTATTCGAATAGATTTTACACTCTGCAGAGGTTGCGCAGTTTACCCACACCATGGAGCACTGACCTCGTGATCCCATTCGGGTGGACCAGCATTGCTCCAACGAAACCTGCCTGACCCGTGACTCTCCCATCGTACCACTGGCAATCGCACTCCCTCGGAGTCAAGCCTTGGGTGGCCCCTTGTCACCTCGTGACACCTGCCACCATCGTGGCCAAACTATACTGTCCCAAACGGGGACGCTGGCACAAAACTCAACTGGGCTCACAAGGTTATCGCCGCCTACCGGGCCAGGGTAGCGCGCACGCATAACCTTCCCTGTCGGGCGGTACCGGTGAAAGAGCACGCGATCAGACCAAGTCAAGGCCATCCCATACCGGCAAATGTGGCTGCACGGATAAGTCCGGACAGGTGACTCAAGGTCAACCGACTAAATATCTCATCTCCAAATAATATTTCCGTCATAGCTGACCTTCCGATAACCGGTATGCTTAAGCCACTGCTATTACTCATCTTCACGAACTACCGGATGAACTCCAAAATAATCATAGATAGTGATCTCAACATCATAGCATCAACGAGTGTAAACTACTAGTCACTAGTAATCCGGTACTCCACATGGTAGTCACCTATCCGAGAATTAACTCGAATATTGCATAGTCCAATTCATTTCACAAATAACTCATACTTGCTATTAAAGTAATTAGTTAAACTATGATATTGCAATGCAATGATGCAGATGAGAGTTGTGGCTTGCCTGGGGATGAAGGAATCATCGGGAAGGAGTGCGGAGAGGCCGCGGAGTTGATTGCCGGAAACAGTTCTCTCTCGGAGGGGGCTGTTTACGGGCAAGGGAAAAATGGTCATTTCCATAGTGGGACCACATAGTGAAAATGATACCAACACGATGGGCTCGAAGAGACGAAGAAGTGGGCTTTGGAATCACCTCGATCGGAGTTACGGATAAAAAGTTATAAGGGTTTTTCTACCAAGGACCTATCTGTAATAAAATCTTCACAAACAGGCCCTCAGCTGAAAAACCGAACGCGCCTTCTCTGAGAATACGTTTTCCAGAGAGAAAAACGAATTTTGGCCTGAAGAAGAAGCGGAATGCGCTTTCGGTAAGGGAAGGCGTACTCATCCGAGTACGTCTCCACTTATTCCCGCGCGGGCCCCAGTTAACTCTTCCTCTGTAGCTGACGGGTGGGTCCCGCCGCTGACTTCCCTCTCCCTCCCCTGTCTCCTTCTATCTCGCGACGGGCAGGAGACAGAGGCACGGCCGCACAACGCCGGCGCCGGCCCGGCCAGCTCCGGCCACCCCCTGCGAGAGGGCGGGCTCCGGCAGACTCAGGGAAGAGCGCCGCGTTCGGGGGAGGCCAAAGGAGCGGTGGGGGACGATCATGGCGACGGTGCAGTGGGGAACCGAGTGTAACACCCCCAGTGGTTAACTACAGTAATCCCCTTTTGATTATGCCATGTCATCATGATCAACAGTGCCCAATCATCATTTGCATCATATTGCATTTAAACTCCTAATTCAAACTCCACATTAAATTAAAGTGGAAGATAAAAGTTGCTTAACATAAAAACTAAAATGTTCAATAAATAGCAAATATTCCAGAGACTATTCTAAAATTGAAACCAACAATAAATAAATTAATTAGGTGGCTCAAACTTTACCAAAACAGTAAGGTTTAATACATTCTATTTATTATAAAATTTGTGTGAGGTCCAGTTGACTCCAAACTAATTTTTGACAGTGGTAGAGGATGCCTAGTAATTAATGGAACAAGTATCATGTTTTACAAAATTGAATTTGAGGCCTAACTAATTACAAAAACAGAAAATGTGAATAAATAAAAGAAAAATACAAAAAGAAATAAAAAGAGAAAATAAAAAAAAGGAACCCCTCCCAACTGGGCCTCGGCCCAGCAGGCCACCAGGCCGCCAGGCCAGCCCAGCTGCGCCTGCATAACCCCTCCCCCCCACCCCCGAAACCCTAACCCCCACCTAATCCTCTCTCACTCCCCCACTCCCTCCCCGATCTGGATCGGGCGCCGGCCCGACGCGCCCCTCGCCCGCGCGCTCGCCCCTCCTCGCCCCCGACGCGCTCGACGACCGCGCCCCGCACCCGACGCGCCACCGCCGCCGTCGCCTCTCCGCCACCACGCCGCTATGCTCCTCGTCCTCCCCCTCGAGCTCGCGCCGCTGCCTAGTCCCTACAGCTCGCGGTGAGCTCCGCGCCGGCCGCCCCCTCTTTCTCTCGGTCGCCGCCGCCCCGCTCGCGGTCGCAACGGTCGCCGTGCACCGGGCCGCGCCCCGGCCGCATCCGCGCCGCCCCGCACCCGCGCGCGTGCCCCACACCCCCTCCGGCCTCGCCCCGCTC
This sequence comes from Thinopyrum elongatum, assembly GCA_011799875.1. Lineage (NCBI taxonomy): Eukaryota > Viridiplantae > Streptophyta > Magnoliopsida > Poales > Poaceae > Thinopyrum > Thinopyrum elongatum. Next base: position 192,622,578 of record CM022298.1, read on the forward strand.
GTCCCTGCCGCTGCATGCACACGCGCCCGCGCACGCGCTGCCGCGCTGCTGCCGCGCCCTCGCCACGCCCCCGCCGCGCCCGTCACACGGGCCCGCGCCCCGCCACCCGCACGCCCACGTCCGTGGCCTCGTGCCACTGACGGGTGGGGCCCCGCCGCCCCTGTGCCACTGGCCGGTGGGCCGAACCCCCTGTGACGCTGACAGCACGGGCCCACGCCCTAAAAACGAAATTAGAAAAATAAATAAGTGAAAATAAAAATAGAATAATTAAAATTAATAATTAATTAGTTAATTAATTAGGTTAATTAACCCTGTTTAGATTAATCTAATTTAATTAATTAGTTTAATTAAATAGTAATTAGTTAGTTAATCACTAATTAACCTAACAGTCTATGACAGGTGGACCCCATGTGTCAGATGACTGCTGACGTCAGCATGAGGTCATGCTGACATCATCAACACTGTTTCGGATAATGTTTATTTTATATAATTAAATAAATTCCAGAAATTAAATAAAACTTTCGAAAATCAAAATAAATAATCCGTAACTCCGATGGAAAAACTTTGTACATGAAAGTTGCTCAGAACGACGAGACGAATTCGGTTACGCGGTCCGTTCGTACGTCACGCGTCCCTATCTATCCGAACATGGAACCGTCCTCCTCCGGATCTTCTGTCCGATAATTCCAAAGACCCGGGAAATATCGTCAGATATTCTCCCGCTTCGTCTGATACGTGTAGTACTGCGTTAGACTACCCCTAGCACCGTGTATCGTATTTGTCATGCTCATGTTTGCTGTGTATTTATACCATTTCCTCCCCCTCTTCTCTCTCGTTAGACCCCGACATCGACGTCGTCCCCGAGACCGACGCAGCTCCGAAGACTGACGCCACCTTTGACGACCTTGCCCTTGCCGCCGAGCAACCAGGCAAGCCCCCCCCTTGAGCATACCGATATTGCCCATTCTAATTTCTCATGCTTGCATTAGAATTGCTGCTGCTACTGCTTTACCTATTCTGATGCATAGCCTGTTTATTGTAACCTGCTGTTGATAATTACCTGCATATCCTAAACCGCTTAGTATAGGTTGGGTAGAGACCTATCAGTGACCCCACTTATCCTGACTGCCCCGCTGGATGATCCGAAGACCCGATCAACGGGATTGAAGACCAGGCCCCGGCACCGCACCTCACCCCCTTAGTTATAACGACACTGCAGCGTTACCACCGAGTGCTGAGGGTGATACCTCGTATAGCACTTCTGATGTTAACTCTGTAGAGTAGCTATTCGGTCGTGGTCATCGAGGGTGATTCCTCCTTCACCACTTCCGGTAACGACGCTGTCGTGCAACACATCAAGTGTGAACCCATCGAGGGTGATTCCTCCGAGTTCACCTTGACGGATACATCGAGTGGGAATTCAATGAGGGTGATACCTCGGATTCCCCTGATGTTATAGGCACACGGATACTTGGACTTTACACTGTTACTTGGATAGGCGGGTCGACCCTGAGGGGTACCCGCGTGCGCCTGAGAGGTGAGTGTTGTGAAGACGGGTGCATGTATGGTGCCCGAGTGATGAATACAAGGCACGGCCGGGCATTCTTAATCCTTGCAGCAAGTCCTCGAGACGGGGCGACGGGGTCACATCTTTCGTGAGTCTCTGCTCGTTACCGCAAGCCCAAGGTACTAGCGATTTGGATATTTGATCCGAGCAGGCCTCTGGTCTGATAGCACTAACCATCACGTGGGCATAGTATTGGCGTTCTGCATCGTAGCATTAGCCGACAGTTCTATCAGATGTCCAGTTCAGCATTGTGGCACGGTCGGATCGTACCGACCCTCCGAGGCGGTGCTGGTATCCACCCTGCACACAACGATCCGGAGTGCACAGGGCGATGGCCCAAGACCCCTGAGTGCTTAGGATGTAGACCGGCGGGGACCTCTCTGCTGAACTTTAGGTAGGGCTGCGGTGTATCGTTTGGCCGAGGCCGGGCATGACCCAGGAAAGTGTGTCCGGCCGGAGTTAATCGAGCATGTTGGGTAAGTTGGTGCACCCCTGCAGGGAAGAAAACTTCTCTCGATAGCCTGTCCTACGGTAAAGGACACTCGGAGTTGTATCCTGATTGATACAATTTAGAACTGGATACTTGGATACTATGGCTCTGGGATTGCTTCTCGCAGGGAGTCAAGAAGGGATCTCCGGACGAGGTTGATGAGTGTATGGCTCTGGGATTGCTTTCTCGCAGGGAGTCTAGAAAGGATCTCTGGGTGAGGATGAGACTTAATGATACTGCTACTTTATATTGATCTGTTCTGCTCTCTTCTATTGCTGCAAGACCGATGAAGATGCTAGTCTTCGATAGGACTAGGCCTTCTCTCTATTCTGGCATTTCTGCAGCCCAGTCCACATATACAGCCTCTCTTTGAAAATGTTGCATATGTAGTGTAGATCCTTGCTTGCTGAGTTCTTCTGAGTACTCACGGTTGCTTTGTTTTCCTTTTCTCCCCATATCAGTTTGTCGTGACCAAGATGACGGAGCCCCTGAGACAGCTGTCCCCGTCGACGATCGCTACTACTACCCCGAGGGTGGTTATTACTTCAAGCTTGCCGTCGACCAGGAGTAGGATCGGAGGGTCCCAGGCAGGAGGCCTACGCCTTTCGATCGTAGTGTTTTATTTTGCCCCGCCTTTCTAAAGGCCATTCTGTTTCTGTTTCATATCTGTACTTACATATCTGATGCTTCCGCTGACGCTTGTACGCAAGCTTATGTATTCGAGCCCTCGAGGCCCCTGGCTTGTAATATAAAGCTTGTATGACTTTATTTATGTTTTAGAGTTGTGTTGTGATATCTTCCCGTGAGTCCTTAGGCTTGATCGTGTGCATTTGCGTGTATGATTAGTGCACGATAGGCCGGGGGCGTCACAAGTTGTTATCAGAGCCGACTGACTGTAGGAACCCCCCTTTCCAACTCCTTGGCCGAAGTTGAGTCTAGTAACCGAAAACTATTTTACTAACTTGGCTGTGTGGCTTACGGGCCCACGTCGCCAATTGGGTGGTATTAGTATCTTTTACTCCTCGACCTTTACTCTGGGACTCTGATCTCTCTTCTATTCGGGTTAAATTTTTTACTAACTCCAACATTAGGATCTCGTAATCATATTCTCCCGGAGAGCTGGATATTCGCAACTGGTCCTTTCCTTGGAACGATTAGTCTGATAATCATCATTTTCCTTTCCATTGGTTTGTTTAACCTTTCCTTTACAAGTATCTTACGCTTCTCACACTGTCATTTGACACTTTTGGAATCTCTCGGCAAAATGTGTCGTGTTCAGCGGCAACATTTTGACTTCTTTCGAGATGTTAAATGAATTCTTGAACAGCAATTCCATCCTTGCCTCTAGTGGTCGGTGATCTCATCGTCAACCTCTTTGACTACCTGCCCACGAATTGCTGTTAACCCAGAACGAGTTCAAGCTATTCTTGACTGGACTCCTCCGAAGAACGTCAAGCAAGTGAGAAGTTTTCTTTGCCTTGCAAGCTATTGCCATCGATTTGTCGAGAACTTTTCTAAGATTGCTAAGCCCCTGACTGATCTGCTTCACAAAGGCGTTAAGTTTGAATGGACAGAAAAATGTCAGGAAAGTTTTCAAACACTCAAAGACAAGCTGACATCTGCCCCAGTACTATCTCCTCCAGATACCCGCAAAGACTTTGTGATTTATTGTGACGCATCCCATGAAGGATTAGGCTGTGTCCTAATGCAAGAGCGTAAAGTGATTGCTTATGGCTCTCGTCAGTTGCGCCCACATGAAGAGAATTATCCGGTACATGATCTAGATCTAGCTGCTGTGATCTATGCATTGCAGTTGTGGCGACATTACCTTCTCGGTAATCGTTGCGAGATCTACACGGATCATAAAAGTCTGAAGTACTTGTTTACTCAACCATCTCTAAACCTCCGTCAGCAAAGATGGATGGAGGCCATTGCGGACTATGATTTGGGTATTTCCTATACCCCTGGCAAGGCTAACGTGATGGCTGATGCCTTAAGCCGCAAGTCCTATTGCGACAACCTCACGGTTAGGCGAGTACAACCTCGTCTTTTTGAAGAACTGTGCAAGCTGAATCTGCGTATTGTTCCACAGGGCTCTCTAAATAACCTTGTGATACAACCAGATCTTGAGAAAGCTGTTAAGAATGCGCAAGCTAAAGATGCTGAAATTGATCTGATGAACAAAAATCTCTACCTTGAAAAGTACAGGGATTTCTCGCTGTTTGAAGATGGAACCTTGTATTTCAGAAACCGCATTGTGGTACCTCGCTTCGAGCTCATGACTGACAAGGTCATGAAGGAGGCACATGATACACCGCTGTCTATTCATCCGGGTAGCACCAAGATGTATCGTGATCTCCGTCAAAGGTACTGGTGGTCTAAAATGAAGCAGGATATTGCTCGATATGTTGCTGAATGTGATGTGTGTCGTCGCGTTAAAGCAGAACATCAGAAACCAGCTGGAATTCTGCAACCACTTCCTATTCCTCTATGGAAATGGGATAAGCTTCAGATGGATTTCGTTACAGGACTTCCCAGGTCACAGAAGGGTCACGATGCTATTCTTGTCGTCGTCGACCAACTCTCTAAAGTTGCACACTTTCTGCCTGTCAAAGAGACTATCACTGCTAGTCAGTTAGCAGAGTTGTATATCTCCAGGATTGTTTCACTCCACGGTATTCCGAAGGAGATTAGTTCGGACCATGGCGGTCTTTTCACTTCCATATTCTGGGAAAGTTTCCAAACAACTATGGGAATTCATATTACCTGGAGTTCAGCTTATCACCCCCAATCCCAAGGCCAAGTCGAACGAGTCAATCAAGTGCTTGAAGACATGTTGCGGGCTTGTGTTATATCGTTCGGCAAGAAGTGGGAAGAATCTCTCCCGTATGCCGAGTTATCTTATAACAACAGCTATCAAGCCAGCTTGAAAATGGCTCCCTTTGAAGTTCTATATGGGCGTAAGTGTCGAACCCCTCTGAATTGGTCAGAAACTAGGGAACGACCGCTCGTGGGTCCGGATATTATTCAACACGCCGAAGAGCAAGTCCGTATTGTCCGGGAAAATATCAAGGTGGCTCAGGACCGCCAGAAGAGCAACTATGATCGCAAACGATGGGGTTTGACTTATCAAGCTGGTGATCAGGCTTATCTTCGTGTCACTCCTATGAAGGGCACTCACGGTTTTGGAATCAAGGGCAAGTTAGCTCCACGCTACATTGGTCCTTTCCGTATAATTGCTAGGCGTGGTCAGGTGGCGTATAAATTGGAGTTACCGCCGCAATTCTCTCATATTCACGACGTCTTCCATGTGTCGCAACTTCGTCGTTGCTTCAAGGATTCTCCGCACCGAGCAGTGGATCACGAGATGCTCGAATTGCATGATGATCTTTCATATAAGGAGCATCCGATCCGCATTCTCGATGAAGCTGAACGTCGAACCCGTCAGAAGGTTACCAAGTTCATCAAAGTGCAGTGGTCAAATCATACTGAAGATGAAGCCACTTGGGAACGCGAGGATAATCTTCGTGCGGAATACCGCGAACTTTTTCCTTCTACCTCTTAATTCTCGGGACGAGAATTCTTGTTAGTAGAGGAGATTTGTAACACCCCCAGTGGTTAACTACAGTAATCCCCTTTTGATTATGCCATGTCATCATGATCAACAGTGCCCAATCATCATTTGCATCATATTGCATTTAAACTCCTAATTCAAACTTCACATTAAATAAAAGTGGAAGATAAAAGTTGCTTAACATAAAAACTAAAATGTTCAATAAATAGCAAATATTCCAGAGACTATTATAAAATTGAAACCAACAATAAATAAATTAATTAGGTGGCTCAAACTTTACCAAAACAGTAAGGTTTAATACATTCTATTTATTATAAAATTTGTGTGAGGTCCAGTTGACTCCAAACTAATTTTTGACAGTGGTAGAGGATGCCTAGTAATTAATGGAACAAGTATCATGTTTTACAAAATTGAATTTGAGGCCTAACTAATTACAAAAATAGAAAATGTGAATAAATAAAAGAAAAAGACAAAAAGAAAACAAAAGAGAAAATAAGAAAAAGGACCCCCCCCCAACTGGGCCTCGGCCCAGCAGGCCACCAGGCCGCCAGGCCAGCCCAGCTGCGCCTGCATTAAACCCCCCCCCCCCCCACCACCCCGAAAACCCTAACCCCACCCTCCTCTCATCACTCCCCGCTCCTCCCCGATCTGGATCGGGCGCAGGCCCGACGAGCCCCTCGCCCGCGCGCTCGCCCCTCCTCGCCCCCGATGCGCTCGACGACCGCGCCCCGCGCCCGACGCGCCACCACCGCCGTCGCCTCTCCGCCACCACGCCGCCGTCCTCCTCGTCCTCCCCCTCGAGCTCGCGCCGCTGCCTAGTCCCTACAGCTCGCGGTGAAGTCCGCGCCGGCCGCCCCCTCTTTCTCTCGGTCGCCGCCGCCCCGCTCGCGCTCGCCACGGTCGACGTGCGCCGGGCCGCGCCCCGGCCGCGTCCGCGCCACCACGCACCCGCACGCGCCCACGCGCCTGCTCACGCGCCTCGCCCGCCTCACGCGCGCGCCCCACACCCCCTCCGGCCTTGCCCCGCTCGCCCCTGCCGCTGCACGCACACGCGCCCGCGCACGCGCTGCCGCGCCCTCGCCACTCACCCGCCGCGCCCGTCGCATGCGCCCACGCCCCGCCACCCGCACGCCCGCGTCCGTGGCCTCGTGCCACTGACGGGTGGGGCCCCGCCGCCCCTATGCCACTGGCCGGTGGGCCGAACCCCCTGTGACGCTGGCAGCACGGGCCCACGCCCTAAAAACGAAATTAGCAAAATAAATAATTGAAAATAAAAATAGAATAATTAAAATTAATAATTAATTAGTTAATTAATTAAGTTAATTAACCCTGTTTAGATTAATCTAATTTAATTAAATAGTAATTAGTTAGTTAATCACTAATTAACCTAACAGTCTATGACAGGTGGACCCCACGTGTCAGATGACTGCTGATGTCAGCATGAGGTCATGCTGACATCATCAACACTGTTTCGGATAATGTTTATTTTATTTAATTAAATAAATTCCGGAAATTAAATAAAACTTTAGAAAATCATAATAAATAATCCGTAACTCCGATGGAAAAACTTTGTACATGAAAGTTGCTCAGAACGACGAGACGAATTCGGATGCGTGGTCCGTTCATCCGTCACGCATCCCTATCTATCCGAACATGGAACCGTCCTCCTCCGGATCGTCTGTCCGATAATTCCAAAGACCCGAGAAATATCGTCAGATATTCTCCCGCTCCGTCTGATACGTGTAGTACTGCGTTAGACTACCCCTAGCACCGTGTATCGTATTTGTCATGCTCATGTTTGCTGTGTATTTATACCGTTTCCTCCCCCTCTTCTCTCTCGTTAGACCCCGACATCGACGTCGTCCCCAAGACCGACGCAGCTCCGGAGACTGACGCCACCTTTGACGACCTTGCCCTTGCCGCCGAGCAACCAGGCAAGCCCCCCCTTGAGCATACCGATATCGCCCATTCTAATTTCTCCTGCTTGCATTACAATTGCTGCTGCTACTGCTTTACCTATTCTGATGCATAGCCTGTTTATTGTAACCTGCTGTTGATAATTACCTGCATATCCTAAACTGCTTAGTATAGGCTGGGTAGAGACCTATCAGTGACCCCACTTATCCTGACTGCCCCGCTGGATGATCCGAAGACCCGATCAACGGGATTGAAGACCAGGCCCCGGCACCGCACCTCACCCCCTTAGTTGTAACGACACTGCAGCGTTACCACCGAGTGCCGAGGGTGATACCTCGTGTAGAACTTCTGATGTTAACTCTGTAGAGTAGCTATTCGGTCGTGGTCATCGAGGGTGATTCCTCCTTCACCACTTCCGGTAACGACGCTGTCGTGCAACACATCAAGTGTGAACCCATCGAGGGTGATTCCTCCGAGTTCACCTTGACGGATACATCGAGTGGGAATTCAATGAGGGTGATACCTCAGATTCCCCTTATGTTATAGACACACGGATACTTGGACTTTACACTGTTACTTGGATAGGCGGGTCGACCCTGAGGGGTACCCGCGTGCGCCTGAGAGGTGAGTGTTGTGAAGACGGGTGCATGTATGGTGCCCGAGTGATGAATACGAGGCGCGACCGGGCATTCTTAACCCTTGCAGCAAGTCCTCGAGATGGGGCGACGGGGTCACATCTTTCGTGAGTCTCTGCTCGTTACCGCAAGCCCAAGGTACTAGCGATTTGGATATTTGATCCGAGCAGGCCTCTGGTCTGATAGCACTAACCATCACGTGGGCATAGTATGGGCGTTCTGCATCGTAGCATCAGCCGACAGTTCTGTCAGACGTCCAGTTCAGCATTGTGGCTCGGTCGGATCGTATCGACCCTCCGAGGCAGTGCTGGTATCCACCCTGCACACAATGACCCGGAGTGCACAGGGCGATGGCCCAAGACCCCTAAGTGCTTAGGATGTAGACCAGCGGGGACCTCTCTGCTGAACTTTAGGTAGGGCTGCGATGTATCGTTTGGCCGAGGCCGGGCATGACCCAGGAAAGTGTGTCCGACCGGAGTTAATCGAGCGTGTTGGGTAAGTTGGTGCACCCCTGCAGGGAAGAAAACTTCTATCGATAGCCTGTCCTACGGTAAAGGACACTCGGAGTTGTATCCTGATTGATACAATTTAGAACTGGATACTTTGATACTATGGCTCTGGGATTGCTTCTCGCAGGGAGTCGAGAAGGGATCTCCGGACGAGGTTGATGACTGTATGGCTCTGGGATTGCTTTCTCGCAGGGAGTCGAGAAAGGATCTCTGGGTGAGGATGAGACTTAATGATACTGCTACTTTATATTGATCTGTTCTGCTCTCTTCTATTACTGCAAGACCGATGAAGATGCTAGTCTTCGATAGGACTAGGCCTTCTCTCTATTCTGGCATTTCTGTAGCCCAGTCCACATATACAGCCTCTCTTTGAAAATGTTGCATATGTAGTGTAGATCCTTGCTTGCTGAGTACTTCTGAGTACTCACGGTTGCTTTGTTTTCCTTTTCTCCCCATATCAGTTTGTCGTGACCAAGATGATGGAGCCCCTGAGATAGCTGTCCCCGTCGACGATCGCTACTACTACCCCGAGGGTGGTTATTACTTCGAGCTTGCCATCGACCAGGAGTAGGATCGGAGGGTCCCAGGCAGGAGGCCTACGCCTTTCGATCGTAGTGTTTTATTTTGCCCCGCCTTTCTAAAGGCCTTTCTGTTTCTGTTTCATATCTGTACTTACATATCTGATGCTTCCGCTGACGCTTGTACACAAGCTTATGTATTCGAGCCCTCGAGGCCCCTGGCTTGTAATATAAAGCTTGTATGACTTTATTTATGTTTTAGAGTTGTGTTGTGATATCTTCCCGTGAGTCCTTAGGCTTGATCGTGTGCATTTGCGTGTATGATTAGTGCATGATTGAGCCGGGGGCGTCACACCGAGGCGGGCGCCAGCGAGGGGCGCGGGCAACTCCTGCCGTCTCCGGCCATGGGGAGGGTACCGGCGGGACCGGGGCGGAGTTCCACACCCGCCTGGGTAGGGTAGAAGCTCTGGGGAGGGACGGAGAGGTGGCCCCATGCGGTGGCCGCGGGCAGGGCGGCGGCTGCTCGTGGGCGTGCGCTTAGGGGTGCTCTGGCGATGAGGAAAGAGGCGGGGTGGACTCGCCGGAGTGCAGGGAAGCTGGTGGCGGTGGAGAGAGGGAGGGAGAGGCGCGGCACTGCGCCAATTTGAGGGAGGCCGAGGCGGCGGCTATGGCGACGGGAAAGGACTCCGGTGAGCTTGGAGGGCAAGGGAGATGTGGATGAGCTACGGAGAAGCACGAGGGGGCTATATATAGCCACGGAGAAGACTCTGGAGTGAGCTAGCTGGCGAGGGGATGCCTGTGGGCACGCGGTACCGCAGCCGCGTCCCAACAGTGCTCGACCGCGTCGGCACAGCCGGCCAGATCTAGGAGACGAAGCGAAGAAGGGTCTAGAGGGCACACGCGTGCGGTGGGGAGTTCTCCAGCGCTCGCGGACGAGCTGGGGCTGGCCGGAGGTGGCTTCCCGAAGGGACCAATGCACAGAGCACCGCGGCTGCCGACTAAACTCGTGGTCACCACTGTCACCACATGTCCGCGGCACCTAGCCACTGCCAGGCCTTGTCAACGCGGTGCATCAAAGGTTGGGAAGTGCCAAAATGCAAAGAAACAAGCATAGTGGTCAAGGAGGTGACTAGAGGAAGCTTGGAGACAAAGCAATAGCAAGCTGTTTGTACTGAGGTGGGGGAGTTCCAGCTGGGGATAGATGCTGAGCATCGCCTTGCTATGATCATACACTAAGATGATTACTTCTGCAGATTTTCAGCTCATTTAGATGAGTATAAGTGGCACTGGCAGTTCAATGGCCTTTACTGTACAGAATTGCAAAGAATGAAGTGGCACTCACACATCAACTGATATGGAGCTGAATTTTGGAGGAGATGAATGATTCGGTCATAGGAAGATACCGTATAAATTTCATACCATTTGGATACATCAAAATGGTACTTCCTTCACAGTGCTTGAATCTGGACAGAAACTAGATGGAATTCTTGGGAGAAATTGGCTAAATATATTGAGCCCAAATTTTGTGGAGAAGTGAGATATGGGTAGAAGCATGTTCTGGAAATTATTCATGAATTATGGAGCAATAAAAATTATAGTTGCTTCACAACCCATAATAATTACCAGAAACAAAGATTTGATGCTGTGATCACATAGATGATTGAATGATGCTAAAATTTGGTGAATAGCTATTATATGAGCATATGAAGATGCTTGCAAAATTTCAACTCATTTGGATACTCCTAGCTAGCACTTTGCTTCACAAAGATTCCAGTTGCCCAGAAATTTTGGAAATTAGCCAAGAGAGATTTAATATCCAAATAAAGTTGAATTTTGGCATGTGTCAATGATATGGATAGGAAAGAGTGCACAAAAAGTTTGAGAGCAAGCAAGCAAATATAAAGGGTACTTGCTTCACAAACTGCCAGCTGGGGCAGAATCAGAAAAGGAATATTTGGGAAATATTTTTGGATATGGCAAGGAATATTTTGACATATCTGTATAAGATATGTCCCAAAGGATTTATGGGAATTATTTGAGAATTTTGGGAATGATAGAAATATGAGTTGCTTCACAACTCAGGGCAAACAGGGTTATTCCTTTAATAGAAAAAGGAATATTCCCAAGAAAAGAATATTGGGATTGGTCCAAAATGGAAATGACAAGGTCTTGGGATAGTTTTGAAGTTGGCAAGCCACTCGGGAAGAAAAATGAAGGGTGATCCATCCAGGTTTCAAGACCACTAAGTCACAGAAAAGCAAATCCGGACCAAAATTAAAAGCAAAAGAGAATGGGCAAAATCCAGGGTGTTACAATCCATCTCCCTCGCGTGGGTCTCCACTTTATGCTCGCCGAACTCCATTTGAGCGCCGCTAGATATCCTCTCTGTATGTGTCGTCGTGGGTGTGCTTGTTGTGTTGTGGGGCGAGATCAAAAGGTTGAAGAGACTAAGTTTATAATGGCCGTGGGAATTAATGGGGAAGCCAGACGGCCTGGAATATCTGCACGCCCGAATGGCAGTTCTAATTTGCAGCACGTAACTCCATCGTGTCGCACATAACTGCATCGTGGCGACGCGCGCGGCGCAACCGCATGCATATGGGGCCCCCAACATGATCATACGCAGGCCCCAACCGCTGGTAGAGCACGTGCGCAGGGACACGAGCAGAGCGCTGCGTGGTCACCTCAACGGCGAGCAACCATATATATGCATATAGCAGTTGAACACGCAAGGAAAATCTGTCCACAAGCCGAGTGCGTGGAGGTACGTGAGCAAAGCTTGCCGACGGACGCGAGCAGAGCGCGCCGAGGGACATGAGCAGAGACCGGCATAGTGATACGTGGCAAATGAGACGAACTGTGCAAGCGATGGCAGAGACATCAAGCACGAATCGGATTAGAGTTGCGTGTGCGATACGTGGCATATAGTTGATCCATCCGAGCTGTTTGTGATGGAATAAGCTGTGTGTGTGTGTTGTGGGCAAACGCTTGCTGGTATACAACCGTCTGCGATTGATGAATTCATCACCGACGGGTTCCCTAGTGTGGTCCATGTGCGATGTGATATGCTCTGTCTGCACAACATCTATGCTCTGTGTATAGAAGAACAACATATATATACTTATAATAGGACATGATTGCAAAACCAAATTGAACATCCAATTACGTTATATAACAAATACCATAAATATTGTAAGGTTCAAATTCCAGCATTAGAAGGCCCAAATTTAAAGATTACAAGGTTCAAACTATTCTGACACATAAAATTCATCTTCTTCAGAATATTTTTCATGCATTATTTCTGCAAAGGATCAGCCACCGAGTAGTCATATAGCGGCTCGATACAGTGACTTCTGAATAATCTGTCATATGAAGTTACAACTAAAATTCAGCTTCTGCAGAGCCTTTTCCATTCAGCTATAGACGCATGCGCTCTTTAGCAATCCATTCACTTTTGCGCAGTAAATATAGGGCAAACATCATTACCTTGAGCAACCTTGCTTTCTCAACAAAGAACCTGGCGAATTTAATTTATGGTGTGGTGCCTCGGTACTCGTTAAAAGTAATTTATGTGAGATGAAGATAAAGGCATTCAATGGGATTGTTATATTCCCCAACATTTTCTACTTTCGGGCCTGCTAGTATCTGCAAACGAAGACAACATATTAGTGCCTAGCTGCAGATTTGAACACTTCGGGCCTCTTTGATTTGCAGGATTTCTAAAATACACGAAAAGAGTGAAATGCCACCTTCAATCTTTCATGATTAACTTTTATCACGAAAGCATGTCGGGCGAAGGAATAAAACGCGTACAACACTAGCATCTCGAAAAAATATATGTATTGAAATCCTCCAAATTTCCTTTAGAAATCATTCTACATTTGTCATTGTAATCATGGATAAAAGTAACAAAAAGTTGAGCTCCGTTGTGGTTAACAATTAATAGGAAAGGAGCATCACCTTGATGTATAGCTTCTCCATGCAAGGAAAGCATCTAAAGAATCTAACAACTTCATCTAGATCGGGGCCGATAGATTGTAGTGCCAAGATCTTCACTGTGCGCAGAGGCCGGGTCAAGCTTGTGGGAATCATTTTCTGGATGACAGACGAACATATAGATCAACAAAAAATAGATAAAATGTATTGTCCAATAATATATAAGAAGGAGAAGAAGAAGATTGTTGTACCTAAACGGATAATGATCCAGTAACAAGTTCGTTGAATTCAGCACACGAATAGCCCAACACTGTCAATTTCGGTGCATGAATGACCCTGATTCTTGCTGGACCTAATTTATAAAGTACATACAATCTCTCGAGGAAAGGCGCATTCTCAATGACCATATCATGAAACACCTAAACTGACAGCCTTGGGCGGCGCCAACAATGCACATAAATCGCGCGGACATTCATCGAGGTGATGTGGAGGCTACTAAACCCATCCATCACATGAAGATGAAGGTACTCGAGCGTTGTACAGCCGATGAGTAGGCACTCCAAATCCTCCTTAGAGATGCGGACAGCAATGAGCTCGAGGTGCTTAAGTTTAGGGAGATGAAGAGCACGCGCGGCATCAATCCAGAGGAAAATGCACTGCCTGAATGTAGCACAGCACAGTGTGGGCGCGAGGAGGAGCGCAGACGCCCAGCTATAAAGCTGAGCTCCTCTAGCCGATCTGGGGCTGGGGATAGAAACTAGTAGTGAAACCTGGGTTCGGCCTTGCAGTGGGGACTGAACCTGCCGATAGCAAGGCGTCTGACCGGCCAGGGTGTGTCGCGAGGACGTGGGACAATGCGTCCAGGCGTTGCCGTTCCCTGCTGCAGAACTCGTGGTCGACGATGAGGTCTAGGGGGGTAGAGTGCCAGATGGGACGCCACTACCACGTGAGGACAATGGTCCGCACGCCAGATTTGATGGGGAGGTGGGATATGATGGTTACCAACATCTCATCGGGGAGGCTGCTGATGAAGTCCATGTTCGCCGGAGGCTCTGGCGGTTCTCGCTCGACCCGCCCCCACTTGTTGGCCGGCTCGTCCTCCATCTCGCAGTAGGCGGCAATCCTCGGTGGCGTTGCTTGTAGATGAGAATGGAGGACTATTCTACGTACCTTCCCGAGGCGGCCAAAACAAAAGTCCAAAACCAGCAATAAATTCCAGCGCTCGCGACTCGCTTCCTAGTATGGTGAGCGTGCGCGGCGGACTGCTCGCAGTCATTCCGTCTAATCAAACAGCTGCTCGCGGTAGTAAATGGTTAGTTGAACACCGACGGTTGGACTAATACGACCGTTTGCGATAATAACGTGGTGGCTATTTGTTAAAAATGCCTAGGAAAATCAATGTATAAAAAGGCGAAATGAACCCTGAATAATTTCATATTTTTAGCATAGTTGCATGATGCCTCTGTAAAATAAATCAAGGCGGGAAGAGACAACATATGTCATTTCGCACACAGATCAGGTGACCAAGTTCCCTCTCGGAACCATGAGGCTTCTTGATAGAAGCTCTGGTTTGTATGAAAGAAAATATGGGTCAAAGCCGAGTTGAAAAGGGCAGCAATATCTAACTCCATCTTACAAAAGGTACAGAAGCACGATGATTAATTGTTCATTAGGTTTACATAAAATCCAAATTGAACAGGACAGTAACATCACTCAACCAAAGTTTTAGGCAGTCACAATCAAATGGATCGGTCTGATCCATAAAATCAAGATCCTGGGCCAGAAAATCTACTGGTACATGAAGACAAGTTGTTGTAAATAGAAGCCGAGCACATTCAGAAGCCCTTTTGTCCACCTGAAACTTCTTTTTATGTTGTTCAACGTGTCGATCCATGAGAAAGTTTTTGTTAAAAACCTTAATCCTCACGAACAATAGTACCCTCGCATTCAACAGGAAGAATGTGACAAAGCTAGTGTTTGCATGGTTGGATGCATATCCTTCCAGCGTTATTGTCCTCAAACGAATGTCATGAGAACTGTGAAAATCCTGGTGCTTCTTATGCCACCGATTGGTTATACCTTTTTGTCCATGTGCTTTTGCCTAAATAGACATGAAGACTGAAAACAGTTAATGTCTAAAAAAGAGTATGTCGCAAGAGCGATAGCTGAACGGTTAGTTCTAGTAAATTATATATGGGCTTTCAATGTGCTTGAAATCATCACCTGTATATACAAATTCTCCAGACATGGAAAGCATCGCAGCAAGCCGATAATCGTGTTCAGATCAAAACACGGCATACTGATATGGAAGGTCTTGACAGAATCCAGCACCATTGATAGGGTATCCATGGACAAACTCTTCATTGAGCATAGAATATAATATTAGTACCAAAAGTGTACTCCAAGATGATATAAAACTTATGCGCACAAATGAAAAATGCAGCTTATGTTTACAAAAGTGTTGATGATATAAAACTTATGCGCACAAATGAAAAATGCATCTTATGATTACAAAAGTGTTGATGATAATATACAGTACCTGAATAAGTGTGGAGCCAACCACCATCTTGTAACCTTCAAGCGGATCAGGAATTACACCCAAGGTCTTCAGTTTAGGTGCAGAGACCACAATTATTTGCGAAGGTGCACACCAATAATCAAGGAGCAACCTTTGGAGTGCAGGGGCATCTTTGATGATGAGCTCCTCTCCTTTAACGCAAATTCCAATTCTTACCAGGTGAGGTGACTTTATTTGGAGACAATGGATACGGATTTCTTTTCCAAAAACAAGCAGCAAGCGCTCCAGGGCAGGGCAGCAAGAGTGGATGATGCTGTGCAGTGAGGCCTCCGACAGATCGACCACCACAAGCGCGAGTTTTTTTAGCAGTGGGAGTTGAAGCATTTGTACCAGATTGTCTGCTAGAAGGCACCGGGCCAAGGTGGCGGTGTGGAGAGAGATGAGGAAAATCATGAGATGGCCATCGATGGTGAGGGCACAACTACAACGCTTGGTGGGAAGCTATATGCATAGTAATGGTAGAACTCAAGATGCTAGAGTTTTTTGAATTGACGGGATGTCAGCCATGCGTCCACCGTGCAGGGTATGTGCAGCAGGCAGCATGCCGAGATGCATAGGCATTGAACGGAGCCCTGGTGGGAGGAGATGATGGCTCCGTGGAGTTCAAAATCATGAACGTCAGATAGCCGGCGACACTCGAGATTAAGAGGCGCGACGCGCCACAGAGTGCACCACCGAGATGCAAGGACCTATGTGTGGCAGCCATCCTTGGTGGGGAGAAGGAAGATGATCTCCCCAAGGATGGCGTCCGGGAGATTGCTGATGTGGTTCGCCCGATATTCTACGGGTTCCTCGGATCCAGGGGGTGTGGCCGCTTCTACCCACACTGTCGGGTGCAGGATCTACAGCCGGCGGTGCCGCTGACCGGAGCCTCATATGTGTACATAGCAATCTGGAAAAAAGGCAGAAACATACATGTAGGACATTCAAAATCAATTCTCAAGATTTGGAAGAAAAAAGGCACAAACATATATGTAGGACATTCAAAATCAATTCTAAAGATCTAGCTAACCATAGATACAGAACAAATAATTAATCACTAACCATAGATACCATTCAAACAATCAATACACTACACGGATCTAACGAATCTTACTCTGATTTCATGGACTGGGTGAACATAACCAATGATTTATATTCCCAACAAAAGAGGGGGTGACTAACCGGTTTTCCGTTGGAGTCGGAGTCGTTGCCGGAGTAGCTGTGGCCCTCCGGCTCTGGCTGGGGACGCATGACGACGGCGACGAAGTCAAGATCACGCTGCTGCCCGCGTGAGACCTCATCGGCGTCGACAACAACCTCTGTGCCCAGCTTCATGCGTTGCGCGGGTGCTTCACCAGCCCCGGCGTCGCCACTCCCTCCGACGGTGCACTTCGGCAAAATACTAATACAGTCCATGCGGCGGTGACAACTGTGGACGGGGGGTGCGCCCGCCTATTATGACCAGCGGATCGGGCGCGCTATTAATATGGAGCAGTGGGAGCGAGGTGGACGGCGGTCAAAGGGCTGGCTCGCCTCCCGGTGAGCCTGCGCAGCGGACTGCTGGCATGCCTACCGTCATTTCACACAGCTACTAGCACGCCCCACGGTGACTGCATAGCAAACACGCGCATGCCTTGGCCTCCCGGTCTGCCTGCGTGGCGGACTGTTAGCATGCGTCTCGTCAACTCACGCATGCTCGTACGGCACACGCGACATGTATTATATTGTTTTTTCCTTTTTGATGATTAATTTTGCCGCTTTATTGCTTAACCGAAGCACGACACGTACATTGTTGGTCTAATGCACACGGTTCGAATAAAGAGTCTGTTTGCGATATTGGTTGATAATTATTGATAATTTCCTGTCTGTAATAAGATTATATCAAAACTTGTCTCAAATTTGAAAAAATATATATAATACCATAGTCTATTGGTCTCCATATGACACCATGGTAAGTTTCATGAATTTCAACTTAGTTTTGGATTTATTGGATTTTAAAATCAAGATTCTCGATGTTAGAAATTTCTTGCATGGGGACTAAACATGCACCCAGGGACACGTACACATATGATTTTGCAATCCATTTTCGTGCGCTATCACGGGTCTCATGTAGATCAAATTTGATTTTTGCACATTAAATCCCTGGGAAATCAATCAATGTATAAAAACGGACAAATGTTATCTATTTTTTCAATTTTTAACACTAAACTCCTTTGGTGGCATGTTCACTATAGAAAAAGTTTGACATGCATCTTTGGGCCACATGCACTCGGTGGTCCTAGGACACTCACTCGCGTGGGACACTCTTTATGGGCCCGCGAGGTCGCCGTCCAGCACTATGACATGCGGTGAGAGAGGTCAATTTGACCAACAAGGATGGTCATTTTTTGGTTTTTGTTATGTACGGTAGGAGTATATATATAGTACGCGTTGAAGAGGGTGGCCGGGAGCAACATATACTACTCGTCATATAGGACAGTCACTCGCGTCCGATGCTTCCATCCGTGGGCCCGCGAGGTTGTCCTCCATCACTTTGACCCAACAAGGAGGTTTCTTTTTGGGTTGTGTTGCGGTAGGAATATATAGTACGCGTCGAAGAGGGGAGGAGGGGGCCGGGGCAGCACATACTACACACACGTCATGAACGATCTTGCTCCATGTGGGGACTTTTTGGTTTTCAAAGCAGGTGCCACAAAGAAGTTGTGCATATTGGGTATTAAAAACATCACCAACACATTGGGCCACATGTAGATGATGGTTGCCACTCATTCGCCTGCGACGCTTCCCTCCATGGGCCCGCGAGGTCGTTGTCCATCTAATATATGACACAACGAGAAAGTTAGTCTGATGAATAAGGAGGATTATTTTCGGGTTGTGTTACAGTACGTAGGAGTATATATTACGCGTCGAAGAGGGGAGGGGGCCAACATATACTGCATGGCATGAACCTCGGTTTGTGTGGGTGGCTTAAAGGTTTTCGAGGCAGGCGCCACATCAAAGTTCTGCATATATATTAGGTATTCAAACATTACAACCACACATCTCCATACATGTGTTTGGCCCATAAGCAATCGATGGCGGTTGTCCTCTAGCACTCACTCATGGGGTTATCGGCGAGATGCTTCGTCCATCTGTGTGTGCCCGCTTGGTCAATCTCTTTGACCTACAGCGATAGAGGTTAATTTGACTTATAATTAGCAGGGGATTAAATTTTGGTTCATCTTATACGGTACGGTACATGCATGTCATGATGTGAGAGATAACATATTATACTTTGAGCGCATGTGTACGCATGAATCCTGATGGAAATATGCCCTAGAGGCAATAATAAAATGGTTATTATTATATTTCCTTAATCATGATAAAGGTTTATTATTCATGCTAGATTTGTATTAACCGAAAACTTAAATACATGTGTGGATACATAAACAAATACCGTGTCCCTAGTGAGCCTCTACTAGACTAGCTCGTTGATCAAAGATGGTTAAGATTTACTAACCATAGACATGAGTTGTCATTTGATAACGGAATCACATCATTAGGAGAATGATGTGATGGACAAGACCCATCCGTTAGCTTAGCATATGATCGTTCAGTTTATTGCTACTGCTTTGTTAATGTCAAATACACATTCCTTCGACCATGAGATCATGCAACTCCCGGATACCAGAGGAATGCCATGTGTGCTATCAAACGTCACAACATAACTGGGTGATCATAAAGATGCTCTGTAGGTATCTCCGAAGGTGTCTGTTGAGTTGGCGTGAATCGAGATTGGGATTTGTCACTTCGTGTATCGGAGAGGTATCTCTGGGCCCTCTCGATAATACACATCACAAGAAGCTTTCAAGCAAAGTGACTAAGGAGTTATTTGCAAGATGATGTATTACGGAACGAGTAAAGAGACTTGCTGGTGACGAGATTGAACTAGGGGCATCCAGGTCCCACTATTGGTTATTGACCGGAGAGGTGTCTCGGTCATGACTACATAATTCCCGAACCCGCAGGGTCGCATGCATAATGTTCATTGACGCTAGAGTAGTATTGGGATATTTGATGAGTGGTAACCAAATGTTGTTCGGAGTCCCGGATGAGATCCCGGACATCATGAGGAGTCTCGGAATGGTCGAGAGGTAAAGATTTATATATGGGAAGTCACACTTTGGGTTCCGGAAAAACCTGCAGTTTTTTCGGTATTGTACCGGGAAGCTTCTAGAGGTTCTGGAGGATTACGGAGGGGTCCGGAAGTCCACAAGTGGGTCCACTGATATGTCTCCAACGTATCTATAATTTATGAAATATTCATGCCATGTTTACAACAATTTTATATGGTTTTGGTATGATTTGCATGGAACTAACCCGTACTGACGTTGTTTTCAGCAGAACTACCGCGGTGTTGTTTTTTGTGTAGAAATGAAAGTTCTCCGAATGAGCTGAAACTTTTTGACGATTTCTTTGGAACAAAAGAGACCCC
Organism: Thinopyrum elongatum; assembly: GCA_011799875.1. Taxonomy (NCBI): domain Eukaryota; kingdom Viridiplantae; phylum Streptophyta; class Magnoliopsida; order Poales; family Poaceae; genus Thinopyrum; species Thinopyrum elongatum. The sequence goes on from CM022298.1 coordinate 192,642,758, forward strand.
CGAAGCTCCGTGGGAGGGCCAGAAGAGCCACGAGGAGGGCACAACCCACCACGGTGCGCCAGAGGGGCCTGGCTTGCCCCGGTGGGTTATGCTCACCTCGAGGACCATCTTCGCGTGATTCCAACGCTGAAAAATCCTATAAATAGAGAAAGCATCAGAAATAACCCTAGATTGGAAGTTTCGCTGCCGCAAGCCTCTGTAGACGCGAAAAACCAATCTAGACCCTGTTCCGGCACCCTGTCGGAGGGGGAAATCATCACCGGTGGCCATCTTCATCATCCCGGTGGCCACCATGATGAGGAGGGAGTAGTCCACCCTCTGGGGGCTGAGGGTTTGTACCAGTAGCTATGTGTTTAATCTCTCTTTCTCGTGTTCTTGAGATGGCACGATCTTGATGTATCGCGGGCTTTGTTAATATAGTTGGATCGTATGGTGTTTTCCCCTCTCTATCTTATTGTGATGAATTGAGTTTTCAATTTGAGATTTCATTTTATCGGATTGAATACTTTTATGGATTTGAGAGCACTTGATCTATGTCTTGGCACTCAACTCGCGGATTCCCGAGGTGACATTGAGGTAATCTATGCATAGGGGTTGATGCACGTTTTCGTCCTTGTTTCTCCGATAGAAATCTTGGGGCACTCTTTGAAGTTCTTTGTGTTGGATTGAGTATTATGAATCTGAAATTGTTTGATGCATATCGCATAATCAACTCACGGATACTCACGGTGACATTGGAGTATCTAGGTGACATTAGAGTTGGTTGATGCGTATCATATGGTGTTATTTTAGTACGAACTCTTGGTTAGATCGATCGGAAAGAATAGCTTGGTGTTATTTTAGTACGAACTCTAGGATAGATTGATCGGAAAGAATAGCTTTGAGGTGGTTTCGTACCCTACAAACAATTTCTTCTTATGTTCTCCGCTAGATAGGAACTTTGCAGTGATTCTTCATTGCACGTTGAGGGATGGTTACATGATCCACTTATATTAGCATTGTTGAGAGATTGCACTAGCGAAAGTACGGACCCTAGGCCTCGTTTACAAGCATTGCAATACCGCTTATGCTCCGTTTTATCAATTGCTACCTTGCTGTTTTTTATTGTTCCTATTACAAAAAATCAATATCTACTATCATTACTACACTTGTATCACCATCTCTTTGCCGAACTAGTGCACCTATACAAATTACCATTGTATTTGGTGTGTTGGGGACACAAGAGACTTTTTATTATTTGGTTGCAGGGTTGTTTGAGAGATACCATCTCCATCCTACGCCTCCCACGGATTGATAAACCTTAGGTCATCCACTTGAGGAAAAATTGCTACTGTCCTACAAAACTCTACGCTTGGAGGCCCAACACGAGTCTATAAGAACAAGTTGTGTAGTAGACATCAAGCTCTTTTCTGGCGTCGTTGCCGGGGAGGTGAGTGCTTGAAGGTATATCTTTAGATCTTGCAATTGAATCTTTTAGTTTCTTGTTTTATCACTAGTTTGGTTTATAAAAAGAAAACTACAAGAAAAATGAAATTGAGGTGGCCTCATATTATTCGTCTTTATAGTGTCTTTCTTGAAAATGATGGAAAGGAAAATTGTGCTCAATTGATAGAATAAGAATTCAATAAAATGTTTGGCATAAATGATGAGCATGATTGCAATGTTGTTAGTATGAATTCTATGAATATCCAAAATACTAATGATGATTGCACTAGTCGTGATAAAAATGTTTCTTATAAGCATGTCAATTTTTGTGAAGTGCATAAAGTTTGTGAAGAGGTGCCCTATAGGGAAGATAGATTTTGTAAGAAGCATAAACATTATAGAACCAATTTTTTGCTCAAAGTGATCAATGAATTTGCTACAAAATTATGTTCTCTTTCTCCTATTACTTGTGAACTTTGCAATAAGTTTGGACATCTTAATTTCCAATGCAAACTTTTTCATTATCAAATCATGGCCAAATATTGTAATGATTTTATCACCCTTGAACTTTATAATGAGTTTTGTCTATTTTTGGGGAGTGAATAATTGACACATAAAAATAGTTGGTTTGAAGTATTCATTCTCACGGACGACATTGAAACTAATCTAAAAAATATCTATATGTTTTGCATGGTAAATTGCAATGAGAATGCTTATATTGCCAACTATAGAAAGATGGGGAAACCAATAGAATATAAAAGGAATACAAATGAAAGGGTAAAGATTTCCACTTTCCCTCCTATCATCTCTCATGATGAAATAGGTGACGAGGAGGAGCTCCCTATTCAACCTATCTCATCAATAAGAAGCTCGAAAAAATTAATGAAACCCACGCATGATGTGGTGAAGAAGAAGAAAAGAAGAAAGAATAGAGTTAAAAAGGTATCTCTCCCAAATAATGTTGCTCCTATTATTGTTGTGCCTCATGAAAATGAATCAAAAATAATTGTGGAAGATGATGCACTTGATGATGATATTGCTTCTTCGTCTTACGGCACAATGTCTAAGAGCACTATTGATAATGATTTTGTTATGCCTATTACTTGTTGTGATAATTATGATTGGAAAGATAATGATACTTCTTATAATCTTGAAAAATCTTTTTGGCACCAACTTGGTAAATTATGATGATAGCAATTGTTATACAATTGGTGCTATTCATACTATTAATGATGAGAGTGATTATGCTTTTGATATGCCAAGCCACAAGCTTGGGGATGCTATGTTTGATGAGAATGACATGTTTGAGAATTTATTTGCTGCAATTAATGTTTGTCCCAAGCTTGGGGATGCTATGCTTAATGAAGATGATCTTTTTAGTGCCCCTACTTTGAATGATCAAATGTGCTATGATGATTGCATGCCTCCTATTTATGATTATTGCAATATTCATGAAAGTGGGTTTGGAAGAGTGTCAACTTTAGATAATATTTACCCACTATTTTGGAGGGTGTTTAATCTTATTATAATGATAAAAGTGGATTTGGAGCGGTCATGACTTTATTTAGTAATGATTCCACTATTCCGGAAGAGGTTTCAATTGACTATGATGAGAACAAAGTTGCTACTTATGATGATTATTGTGATGATACTTATGTTATAAAAAGTAGTGATAATTATTGTCATAATTTTGAATATCCTTTTACTGAACATTACTCTTTTAATGTGGAAACAATTTATAGTATTCGAGTTTCATATGATACTCCCACTATTGTGAATGAGAATAAAATTGCTTATATGGAGAGTAATAAATTTTCTATGCTTTTGGATAATGAAAAGAATGATTTATGTGATGGTTATATTGATGAATCTATTCATGATTCTACTGAAAATTATTATGAGAGAGGAATTTATGATTCATGATGCTCTCTTTATGTTTCAATTCTTATCTTTTATGCGAGCATCATTGAAATCACCATGCCTAGCTAAAAGGCATTAAAGAAAAACGCTTGTTGCGAGACAACCCACACTTTTACCTACTGTTTTTGTGTTTTCACATTATTAGGCTACTGTATTAATCATGTTTTATAGCTTTTATTTCAATAAAGTGCCAAGTAAAGCCTTTGGGACAGTGTGGATGATAGTTGACTTGATTCTGTGCAAAAACAAAAACTTTTGCGCCCAGTAACAGAATTGTTTAAATTCACTGGAGTGTCTAAAAACTCTGAATTTTTTACACTTATTGGGTATACAAATTTTTGACGTTGTAGTTAGATTTCTGACGTTTTGGTCTTACAGAAGTATGACTAAAATTCAGATCTTTACGTGATGTTCAGTTTTTGACAGATTCTGTTTGCAATGCATAGTTTGCTTGTTTTATGGTTTCTATGGCTTATATTGCTTAATATAAATTATGGAAATTGTATGGTACAGTAGGAATTGTGTGATAAAAATTATGAATCTTATCTTGACAGTACCAAAGTGAATGATTTGTCTTTATCATACTAACCCATCTCACGAAGTTCCATTAAGTTTTGTGTGATTGAAGTTTCAAGTCCTGGGTGAGTTATCGATATGAGGAGAATAAAAAGTGACAAGACCCTAAGCTTGGGGATGCCCAAGGCACCCCAAGGTAATATTCAAGGAAGATCCAAGCAACTAAGCTTGGGGATGCCCCGGAAGGCATCCCCTCTTTCGTCTCCAACATTATCGGTAACCTTACTTGGTGCTATATTTTTATTCGTCACATGATATGTGTTTTGCTTGGAGCGTCATTTTATTTTATTAGGATTTTCTTGCTGTTATTTATAATAATGTTTTATATCTTTTACTTCAATAAAAATGTCAAGTATAGCCTTTGCCATTCTTATTTAGCAAGTCTATGTGTTGCTGTTTGAAATCAGAAAGTTGCACGCTAGTGCGTGAATTCTTGAGAAAAGTAAAAATGTGATAAAATGTTGAATTTTTTTTAACAATAAGCTATGATAAATTTTCTACAGTGTGGTAAATTTCAGAATTTTTGGAGTTAGGGAAGTGTAAGTAAAATTGCACTCTATACAGACTATATTGTTTAGACAGATTGCTCTTATGTTTGCATTGTTTGCATATGTTTGCTTGTTTAATGATTCTATTGGAGGATGGAAGTGTTAAATATGCAGAGGCATTTAGTATGCAATGCTAAATAATAATTTTAGTGATTTGCTACAGTAGAGAATGATAAGGTTTTTGCATTGATTTATACTAACTTATCTCACGAGTTCTTGTTGAGTTTAGTGTGGATGAAGTTTTTAAGATTTAGGGAAACCGTGATATAAAAGGAATTAAGGAGACACAAAAGCTCAAGCTTGGGGATTCCCAAAGCATCCCAAGATAAAATTTCAAGAAGTCTCAAGCATCTAAGCTTGGGGATGCCCCGGTAGGCATCCCACCTTTCTTCATCAACAATTATCGGTTAGCCTTGGTTGAGCCTAAGTTTTTGCTTCTTCACATGATCTGTGCTATTCTTAGAATGTCATTTTATTTTGTTTTGCTTGATATTTTAATAAAATACTTAGGTCTAAAAAATTTTAAATAAGAGAGAGTCCTCAAATAGCTACCCATTTACTTAACTACTCGCATGATCTTCACTTATATCTTTTTGGAGTAGTTTGTCATTTACTCTTGTGCTTCACTTATATCCTATGAGTAAATTGTTGAATGAATTGAATATCATGAAGTTGAAATTATATGTTCATATCATGACTAGTAGTAGCTTCACATTGGGTTTAGAAAGTGAAATCTTTTGAAGCTTGACAATCACATATTGGTCATACAAGCATATCATGAATGATTAGTATAAGGAAAAGAACTTTCACATACAAATATTGTGGTGCCCCGCCTGATTACCACCGTAGCCAGGCGGTCGCCACGCATACCAGCCCAGGAAATCACTCTGGCATGCGCGTTTACAACAAGTATCATGAACACAGGCATTATTAATGGGTATATAGGTCTTACATGATATATTACAAGAGTGATGGCTGCGGAAAAGCTCTATCTAGGGCAGCATGGTCTTGGTGCGGCTCCAATCCACAGGGATCTGACTGGGTTACTCTCCTAGCCCACAAACGCTCCGGCTCCTCGTTGACGGACGATGGATCCTTATGTGAACCTGGCCACGTTAAATGTCGCTGAGTACTTTTGAATGTACTCGCAAGCAAACCAAATCAACATATACACCAAGCAAAGCAATCCATGGCATTCAAGCATGCATTTGTTATTAGAGCATCATTAATTATCATGACATGGCATAACTAGCTAGCAATATTGATTATCATGCCATAGCATGGTTATTTAGCAAGAAAACTACTGAAGTAAATGCAGTAAGGTAAAGCCTATTAAGTAAATATTCCATACTCCGAACATTCTCATGATCCAATCCGACGTTGAACCAAATCCAATCCAAGTCTTTCGGTCATCTGACCATCTCTTTCATAGCAATCCCATGTCTACATATCATATCCCTGACATCATCCAATGGCTATGCGTCTCCAATGTAAGTCTGATAAACTTACTCTCTTCCGGGTTGCCTTACAATCCTCAGAATACTCACGATCCACTGAGTACTTTAGGGCATAAGACGGGTTCTTCCATCATTATTATTACTGTTATGGTTGACCACCTAGTGAGGTCTGGACGGACTGTCCAATACCGTGGACGTGGCTATTCGAATAGATTTTACACTCTGCAGAGGTTGCGCACTTTACCCACACCATGGAGCACCTGACCTCGTGATCCCATTCGGGTGGACCAGGGTTGCTCCAACGAAACCAGCCTAACCCGTGACTCCTCTCCCGTAACACCGACAATCATACCCTCCCAGGGTCAAGTCCTGGGTGGCCCCTGTGTCACCTCGTGACACCTGCCACCGTCGTGGCCAACTAAACTGTCCCAAACGGGGACACCGGCAAATATCTCAACTGGGCTCACAAGGTTATCGCCGCCTACCGGGCCAGGGCAGCGCGCACGCATAACCTTCCCTAGTTGGTGGTACCAATAAAAGAGCACGCGATCAGACCAAGTCAAGGCCGTCCCATACCGGCAAATGTGGTTGCACGGATAAGTCCGAACAGGTGACTCTGGATCAACCGACTAGGTTTAGTTTTAGCAATCATTTAGCAAGCATGGTTATCCATCACAACCAGTTGAGGTGGCAGCAACTATGCATTTAAGTAACTTACGTTGACTTACCACATAGCAACCTCATGAAAGTAATGTAAATAGTAAGTGCAGTCTAACAGAAGTTTACTTATTTCTATCATAGGCATAATCATTAATTAAACACGCAAGAATAACACAAAGCAATGCTTTAGGGCATATATCAGATGGTCGGCTTGCCTGGGGTCGAAGAATACTCCGGGAAAGAGTGCGGTAGCCTCGCAGGAAAAACCGCCAGAAAAGATTCCCTCTCGGAGGGGCTGATAGGAAGGAAAGGGAAAAATGGTCATTTTCACAGTGTGAAAACATCATGAAAATGATACCATCGGAACGGGTTTGACGAACTGAAAACATGGGCGTTGGTTTCACCTGAATCGGAGTTACGAGCAAAATGTTGTGGCCGATTGAAGTAGGAGGGACCTTTCTGTAATATAAATAATTACTTCTGGGTCCCTCACTGATTTTCTGCGAATAAAAGAAAAAGGGCACTATGCGGCTGGGCCGTTTCGGGCTGAATCCCATCGCCGCTGCTGCTGTTGCTCCTGGGCCGGCCCACTTGCCCTGCCTTTTTAAAAAAACGGTGGAGGAAGGGTGGAGCCACTTACGGGCCGGGCCTGCCTCCATGGGCATCTCCCTCCTCCCTCTGTTCCCGACCAACAGAGGAGAGCAGGGGAGGGGCAACGCCGGCGATGGGGCTGGCCGGCTCCAGTGGCCTCCGGCCGAGCTCCAGCCACCGGCGAGTGCGGGAGACGGTGCCGCACCCGACCAGGGGTTCATGTGCGTCGGGGAGAGGACGAGGCGATGGCGGCGTCGTCGAACAGAGGAGGGGCGCCGGCGATGGGGCTCGTGGCTCCGGCCATCTCCGGCAAAGGAGAGGCTGCCGGCGGGGTCAGGGTGGAGTACCGACTCCGTTCAGACGGAGAGCAGTCGCCGGGGAGGTCTCCAGCCGTGGCGGCTAGGGAGTCAGAGAGCTCGGCGGCGGCGGTTGATCTTTGGGAACACGGCCACAAGGGCTCCGGCGAGGAGTGGACGGGATGGGGAGGAGCGCCAGAGTGTGGGGGATCTTCTGATGTGGAAAGGAGGAGGGGAGGGCTCTACTTAGCTCGAATTTGAGCAGAGCTCCGCGGCGGCCATGGTGGACGGCGGCGGCCAGAGAGAGATGGAGATGCTCCGGGAGCTCGAGGGAAGGAGTGGTGGGTTGCGGAGAAGCTCGGGCTGCCCTTATATAGCCGCGAAAAGGGTTAGCCGACGCCGTACGGAGCTCCCAGAAGCTCGTCGTCGTGGCGGCGATTCGGTGGAGCACCGGAGGTCGGCACAAGCAGCCAGGAGCTAGGAGACGAAGGGGAGAGGCCTCCAGAAGGCTCACGCACACGGTGGGGAGCTCGCCAGCGCTCGCGCACAAGCCGGAGCCCGCCGGAGAGGGCTCCCGAAGCCTCTGGGCACGCGGTGCACAGACTTGGCGTGCACGGCACGTGGTCACCGCGTGGCCACGGCGTTGCCATGCCGCACTCGCAGCCAATTTGTGTCTGGGGTCTTATCCTTGCTTCTCTAAGTTGACTAGTGAGGGTTTGGAGGGAAGTGAGGGCAAGGTCTGACTGATGTGAGCTGACTAAGGTTATGAGCAGCAGGTGTTTGACAGGTGGTATGGTCACCATAGTGCTCACCTTGGCCTGATCTTCGGCAGAGAGTGATCACTCACTAGGGTGACCATCCTTACCAAAATTCAGCACCAATGGATTGCTCTAGATGGCGCCTCCTTTGCAAACTTGCAAACTGGCCAGAAATGGAAATGAGGATGCTGGGGAAGAATGGCTAAATGGATTTGGCTCAAACTTGGTGGAGAGTAATGATTTAGATATATGGAGATACTGGAAAAGTTTCAGCTCATTTGGATATACCAAATTGGTACTTCCTTCACAGAGCTTTGAAATGGACAGAAACTTGAGAAAATTGCTGGGGAAGAATGGATAGATGGATGGAGCTAGTTTTTGGTTTCCATGAGTGACTTATCAATGTTAATCACCATGAAAAATTTCAGCTGAAATAGATCAAGGGTTCAAGCGCTTCCTTTGCAAACTAAAAATCTGAACAGAATTTGCAAATGGATGCTGTGCTCAAACTTTGAACTATGGAACTTAGTTTTTGATGGAAATGGTGAAGATATGGATAGGAGAAGCTCCACAAATTATTTAGCATTTTTCCTGGCTACCAAAATGGTAGTTACTTTAGAAAGTGCCCAAAACGCAATATTGGCTTTAAATTCCCTATTTAATTATGGCCAATATTTTTATGGGAGCTCAATATGATCACAAAGAATATCTCCACAAGTTTTCATCAACTTTGGAGATGGATAGATATTTTTCTGGATTTAATTCCTTTAAACAGTAGAAAAAGGAATTAATTATAAATGAAAAATATTGCAAATGACTTGGCAATATTTTTGCATATCCAGGGTTTATAGACAAAGTATGATCACTGGGAAAAGTTTGGGAGTCAGAAGATCAAAGGAAATTGGGGTTCCTTTGTAATGGAGGGAATTAGTGTTTCCCTTCCCGTAACTCGGAAGGTGGGGTTTCGATGGCAAAGTCCTGAGAATATAACTTGGGTGGCAAGGTTGGACTAAAGAGAATCTCTGGTTGGATAGGGAAGGCAAGGCTAAATGACCATCTTCATATGACTAACAGCTAGAGAAAATTCAATAACACCAAGAAAAAAGACGGGAGTCAAATCCCCCGAAGAAAAAAAAAGGGAGTGAAAACCAGGGTGTCACAAACCTACCCCCCTTAAGAAAATCTCGTCCTCGAGATTTCCGGGCTTACCTCCCGGTGAAGGGGGACTTACCTGTGTGCGACTTGGATCCATCAATGGTCTTGTCTTCGTTGGTCCACTGACCTTTTAACTGCCTCTTCTGATGGACCATGTGTTGTCTCTGCACACAGCTTCCTTGAATCCTTCTCTTCCCTGTCAGGTGTACCTTTTGTCCTGGTAGTGGTGTTGTTGGGTGGGGTAGTGGGTAATACCCACAAACAGCTCGGTTTCCATGGCCTGGAAGCAACTGCTCCTGGTTTTATTGTGATGCTTCGTACCCTGACTGTCACGGGCAAGACATCCTTTCCTCGTACTAGGCTCACGTGCACGTATGGCCTTGGGTGACTAGGGGTGACTTTCTTTTTGGCCGTGCCAGAATGCTTAGTCTGGTTATGGGTTCCGTATTGATGTTTCTTACTGTCTTAGGCATTCTGACTTTGTCCTTAGGTGATCCGCAATTCAAGGAACAACATGACCGAGCTTTTGCTGCTATATCCCCAACTGAAATGTCAGGCATGATCACAAAGTAAAAATAGACAGTAATCTCATGAAGTCTATGAGCTGTTGATGCTGATGTGCTTTGAGCCATTCTATCTGAATGTCTTGTTTCAAACTTTGTCGCTCGTGGAGATGACTCTGTCATATATAGCCTCTGTAGTCCTTGCAGTGACCACCGAGCTAAACATAGTATCGCTATCATCCAGTGTGTCTTTTGGAGCATAGCCTCTTGTCTTGATTGATGGCCCATATTCAGGTGAGTATGGCATATTGACTGCATTGTTGTGGCCGTATATGCAAGAGTCTGATAAGGATTGGTAATACCACTCTGTCCATGAAGCTGTATCTTGTCACGGAGGTTGTTTGTCCACAACTTCTTGGTTCTTGATGATTCCTTTGATGGACCTGTCATGACCTGCCAACATGGCTCCTTGATTGTTTTTCTGGTTTGTCGGGCTTGTTCTCACAACTTACTCTTGCATATCTCGTAGGGATTGCTGTGCTCATATTCTTCTTTTCAACATGGGGCCAATGTTTCTCTGAACATAACCATTCCCGTGTATGAGTGGCTCGCATGAACTGATCCACTGGACTGCATGCTCACAACATATGCAGGTGTAGGATAAATCCTTTCATAATCACTGAGTTCTGAGGCGGATGTGTGTCCGAACTAGTTCGTGCTCCTGACAAGCTTGTTGTAGGCCTGACGGCGTGTTGAAGAAGGCTGAATTCCTTATGCTCGATGCTTTTGCTAGGGTAGCATGCTGAAGAAGGCTGGGTATTGTACCTCAAAAGCTTTCCATTGTGTGGCTTACTGCGGAAGGTCGGGTGCCTTATGCTGGAAGTCTTCCGCGGTAGCACGTTGTGGAAGATGGGGGTGCCGTACCCCAAAAGATTCTTCCCACCAAGTGGCGTACCAAGTAAGATTGGTAGTCTGGTAGCTTGCGAAGGAAGGTTGGGTTCCTTATACCAGAAGCCTTTCACTGTGTGCGCAGTCGGATTTATGGCCGATTCTGGCTTCCTTCCGGAGTACTCGGAATTTACTCATAGCGGAGCCAAAACTTGGTATAGGCCATACCTTGACTGAAGAAATTCCGATGGTCATGCACATTGCTTGTCCTTCTGCTGGTCTGATCATTGCTGCTGTAAAGGCTGCACAATGGATGCAGACCTCATGTTGATAATAATTCGGAATACCCTTTGTATTCAAACCAAGTGTTTCCAATAATAAGCAGTCGATGGATAATTCCATTCGGTTCAGCTGAGCTTCCAAGCATGTTAGGAGCTCCTTGATTCTGGCAACCGTGATCTTATCCATTTTCCTTGCAAACCTTGTTCATAGTGCCCGGAGATTGGTATATACCCCGGTGAACTTCAAGATTTGCTTTGAAATTTGTACCAACGTACCGGAGTTTTGTTGCTGCTCTTGGCACTTCCACATTCTTGAAATATGTCTTCGGTGGGTAATAAATGATTCTTGAGTCCATTGAGAAAAGACTCAATGTTCACTGACTGAAATAATCCTTATGTCGAGGACCGAATAATTTGTCCTTACTGGTGTTCATTCTTGGTAGCTCATCTGATTGTTCCTCAAGGGTGATCTGTACTGAGGCAAACTCTATCAGGTATATTCTGGCCTTGTCTGTTGCACACAGATTCTGCTTCTAACCCATCCTTTATTCTTGACAGATCCAGTGATAATATTCTGAATATCAGGCAATTGCCTTGGGTTGACTCTTGCTGAATTGGATTATTGGGTATTATCCGAGTTGCATGTTGATCTTCTTAGGCAGCTCTTGCGGATGGATCCAGTCGGAGCGGAGATACGGAACCGACAAAGAAACAAGAACCGCAAAAACCAAAAAGCAAATAAAGCTCAAATATTTGCGGACCTTACACACGTGGCCAAAGATTCACTAGTATAACTAGCCTAGCACACTCGATGCACCTCTAAGGATTTAGAAGCAAAACCACACAATGCTCCTGGTAGCAATTGGTGTCAAGCTCCTACTACTTCCTTAGGGAACATCAAACTCGACCCACGACCATAGCCAAAATGGCTTAGTCAGCGATCCTAGGGTTGTCAAGGAAAAGATAGAATTTATAAGCATTTCCAAAGGAAACTAGAGTTAAGAAGAGAAATGACATGGCTAGCAAGCAGGGTAAGGATATCTGGTTTACCTAGGGGTTAAGGGCTCACGGGTCATTGCCGGGTGAGAGCATTTCACACCGGAGGCAAAGGCCACGAGAGTTGAGGTCTGATGGAGCCAAAAACCTATGGGGTTGCCTTATGATCAATAGTAGCTGTGCCAGTTGGCAAAGATGGCTGAAATCCATCTGGGCTTTCTACTAATCACAAGACAATGATGTATGGCCAGGGTAACCTATAGTCAGCCTGGCTGCTCTGATACCATCCGTTGTGGCGCCCCGCCTGATTACCACCGTAGCCAGGCGGTCGCCACGCATACCAGCCCAGGAAATCACTCTAGCATGCGCGTTTACAACAAGTATCATGAACACAAGCATTATTAATGGGTATATAGGTCTTACATGATATATTACAAGAGTGATGGTAGCGGAAAAGCTCTATCTAGGGCAGCATGGTCTTGGTGCGGCTCCAATCCACAGGGATCTGACTGGGTTACTCTCCTAGCCCGCAAATGCTCCGGCTCCTCATCGACGGACGACGGATCCTTATGTGAACCTGGCCACGTTAAAGGCCGCTGAGTACTTTTGAATGTACTCGCAAGCAAACCAAACCAACATATACACCAAGCAAAGCAATCCATGGCATTCAAGCATGCATTTGTTATTAGAGCATCATTAATTATCATGACATGGCATAACTAGCTAGCAATATTGATTATCATGCCATAGCATGGTTATTTAGCAAGAAAACTATTGAAGTAAATGCAGTAAGGTAAAGCCTATTAAGTAAATATTCCATACTCTGAACATTCTCATGATCCAATCCGACATTAAACCAAATCCAATCCAAGTCTTTCGGTCATCTGACCATCTCTTTCATAGCCATCCCATATCTACATATCATATCCCTGACATCATCCGATGGATATGCGTCTCCAATGTAAGTCTGATAAACTTACTCTCTTCCGGGTTGCCTTACAATCCATAGAATACTCACGATCCACTGAGTACTTTAGGGCATAAGACGGGTTCTTCCATCATTATTATTACTGTTATGGTTGACCACCTAGTGAGGTCTGGACGGACTGCCCAATACTGTGGACGCGGCTATTCGAATAGATTTTACACTCTGCAGAGGTTGCGCACTTTACCCACACCATGGAGCACCTGACCTCGTGATCCCATTCGGGTGGACCAGGGTTGCTCCAACAAAACTAGCCTAACCCGTGACTCCTGTACCGTACCACCGACAATCATACCCTCCCAGGGTCAAGTCCTGGGTGGCCCCTGTGTCACCTCGTGACACCTGCCACCGTCGTGGCCAACTAAACTGTCCCAAACGGGGAAGCCGGCAAATATCTCAACTGGGCTCACAAGGTTATTGACGCCTACCGGGCCAGGGCAGCGCGCGCGCATAACCTTCCCTAGTTGGTGGTACTGATAAAAGACCACGCGATCAGACCAAGTCAAGGCCGTCCCATACCGGCAAATGTGATTGCATGGATAAGTCCGGACAGGTGACTCTGGATCAACAGACTAGGTTTAGTTTTAGCAATCATTTAGCAAGCATGGTTATCTATCACAACCAGTTGAGGTGGCAGCAACTATGCATTTAAGTAATTTACGTTGAATTACCACATAGCAACCTCATGCAAGTAATGTATAACAGTAAGTGCAGTCTAACAGAAGTTTACTTATTTCTATCACAGGCATAATCATTAATTAAACATGCAAGAATAACACAGATCAATGCTTTAGGGCATATATCAGATGGTCGGCTTGCTTGGGGTCGAAGAATACTCCGGGAAAGAGTGCGGTACCCTCGCAGGAAAAATCGCCGGAAAAGATTCCCTCTCGGAGGAGCTGATAGGAAGGCAAGGGCAAAATGGTCATTTTCACAGTGTGAAAACATCATGAAAATGATACCATCGGAACGGGTTTGATGAACTGAAAACGTGGGCGTTGGTTTCACCTGAATCAAAGTTACGAGCAAAAAGTTGTGGCCGATTGAAGTGGGAGGGACCTTTCTGTAATATAAATAATTACTTCTGGGTCCCTCACTGATTTTCTGCGAATAAAAGAAAAAGGGCACTGCGCGGCTGGGCCGTTTCAGGCTGAATCCCACCGCCGCTGCTGCTGTTGCTCCTGGGCCGGCCCACTTGCCCTGCCTTTTTTTTAAAACGGTGGAGGGAGGGTGGAGCCACTGACGGGCCGGGCCCGCCTGCAGGGGCATCTCCCTCCTCCCTCTGTTACCGACCGACAGAGGAGAGCAGGGGATGGGAAACGCCGACGACGGGGCTGGCCGGCTCTGGTGGCCTCCGGCCGAGCTCCGGCAACCGGCGAGTGCGGGAGATGGTGTCGCAGCCGACCAGGGGTTCCTGCTCGCCGGGGAGAGGACGAGGCGATTGCGGCGTCGGCGAACAGAGGAGGGGAGCCGGCGATGGGGCTCACGGCTCCGGCCATCTCCAGCAAAGGAGAGGCTGCCGGCAGGGTCAGGGTGGAGTACCGACTCTGTTCAGACGGAGAGCAGTTGCCGGGGAGGTCTCCAGCCACGGCGGCTAGGGAGTCAGAGAGCTCGGCGACGGCGGTTGATCTTTGGGAACACGGCCACAAGGGCTCCGGCGAGGAGTGGACGGGATGGGGAGGAGCGCCGGAGAGTGGGGGATCTTCTGATGTGGAAAGGAGGAGGGGAGGGGCTATGCTTAGCTCGAATTTGAGCAGAGCTCCGCGGCGGCCATGGTGGACAGCGGCGGCCAGAGAGAGATGGAGATTCTCCGGGAGCTCAAGGGAAGGAGTGGTGGGTTGCGGAAAAGCTTGGGCTGCCCTTATATAGCCTCGGGAAGGGCTAGCCGATGCCGGATGGAGCTCCCAGAAGCTCATCGCCGTGGCGGCGATTTGGTGGAGCACTGGAGGTCGGCACAAGCCGCCAGGAGCTAGGAGACGAAGTGGAGAGGCCTCTAGAAGGCTCACGCACACGGTGGGGAGCTCGCCAGTGCTCGCGCACAAGCCGGAGCCCACCGAAGAGGGCTCCCAAAGCCTCTGGGCACGTGGTGCACAGACTTCGCGTGCACGGCACGCGGTCACCGCGTGGCCACGGCGTTGCCACGCCGCACTCGTTGCCAATTTGTGTCTGGGGTCTTCTCCTTGCTTCTCTGAGTTGACTAGTGAGGGTTTGGAGGGAAGTGAGGGCAAGGTCTGACTGATGTGAGCTGACTAAGGTTATGAGCAGCAGGTGTTTGACAGGTGGTATGGTCACCATAGTGCTCACCTTGGCCTGATCTTCGGCAGAGAGTGATCACTCACTAGGGTGACCATCCTTACCAAAATTCAGCACCAATGGATTGCTTTGCAAACTGGCCAGAAATGGAAATGAGGATGCTGCGGAAGAATGGCTAAATGTATTTGGCTCAAACTTGGTGGAGAGTAATGATTTAGATATATGGAGATACTGGAAAAGTTTCAGCTCATTTGGATATACCAAATTGGTACTTCCTTCACAGAGCTTTGAAATGGACAGAAACTTGAGAAAATTGTTGGGAAAGAATGGATAGATGGATGGAGCTGGTTTTTGGTTTCCATGAGTGATTTATCAATGTTAATCACCATGAAAAATTTCAACTCAAATAGATCAAGGGTTCAAGCACTTCCTTTGCAAACTAAAAATCTGAACATAATTTGCAAATGGATGCTGTGCTCAAACTTTGAACTATGGAACTTGCTTTTTGATGGAAATGGTGAAGATATGGATAGGAGAAGCTCCACAAATTATTTAGCATTTTTCCTGGCTACCAAAATGGTAGTTCCTTTAGAAAGTGCCCAAAACGCAATATTGGCTTTAAATAGGAAAATGCAATTTTCCCTATTTAATTATGGCCAATATTTTTATGGGAGCTCAATATGATCACAAAGAATATCTCCACAAGTTTTCATCAACTTTGGAGATGGATAGATATTTTCCTGGATTTAATTCCTTTAAACAACAGAAAAAGGAGTTAATTATAAATGAAAAATATTGCAAATGACTTGGCAATATTTTTGCATATCCAGGGTTTATAGACAAAGTATGATCACTAGGAAAAGTTTGGGAGTCAGAAGATCAAAGGAAATTGGGGTTCCTTTGTAACGGAGGGAATTAGTGTTTCCCTTCCCGTAACTCGGAAGGTGGGGTTTCGATGGCAAAGTCCTGAGAATATAACTTGGGTGGCAAGGTTGGACTAAAGAGAATCTCTGTTTGGATAGGGAAGGCAAGGCTAAATGACCATCTTCATATAACCAAGAGCTAGAGAAAATTCAATAACACAGAGAAAAAAGACGGGAGTCAAATCCCGCGAAGGAAAAAAAACAGGGAGTGAAAACCAGGGTGTCACAAATATATTATCTTGGACATCTTCTATGATTGTGAATACCCATTAATTATTTTCAAACTTGATCAAATTAGTTGAAGTTGGACAAGCAAGACAACGTAATGAGTTATGTTTGGGTATATTTGCATAGAAGTTATATTGTTATGGATCCTCCAACATGTGGTGTTTGCTTAGGATATTTTGCTAGCCAAAAATTCGTACTAAGTAGAGATACTACTTGTGCATCCAAAAACCCTTAAATCTAGTTTCTTGCAATGAGTGTCCACCATACCTACCTATGGATTGAATAAGATCCTTCAATTAAGTTGTCATCGGTGCAAAAAGGCAATAAAAATTGCTTCTAAATGTGTTTGATCATTTAGTGTAAGAGAAAATTGAGCGTTGTACGAACTTGTGATGGCAAAGTAATAAAAGCAACGGACTGCATAATAAAGGTTGCTATCATAAGGGGCAATATAATATGACGTTCTTTTGCATTAAGGGATTGTGCATACAAAACCAAAAAGCGCATGACAACCTCTGCTTCCCTCTGTGAAGGGCCTATCTTTTACTTTTCAGTATTTACTTTTATGCAAAGAGTCAATAGTATGAATTCTCATTTCAACCTCAACTATTCTCTAGTTGGCAAGCATCATGTGCTGGGGAAAGATCTAGGCACATATGACCAGTCAAATATATTTGATCATGATTTATTATTGTTAACAATTATCTCTATGATAAATGAATTGGGAGGCGAAATATTAAGCCCCTATCTTTCTCTGTGTTCGATGAATGCCATTTTTTCTAAAAATATGCTTTGAGTACTAGAAATCATAGAAGACTATATGATGATTGAGTATGTGGAGCTCTTACTTAGACTTTGTTGAATAAGTTGAATTGCAATTGCTTGGTGACTGAGAACATAGATTGCTAAGTTTCAAGAGAAGGCATTGTCTGAACCATAACATGTGAATTGATTGCTACTTTATCATGATGAATTTTATGAGAAAGAGTTTCTGTTGTGATGCTAGGAAACGTGACTGAAATTATCATTGATCAAACTTATGCACTTTGCTAGCATTCACACTTCATAAATTATTTCTTTTATCATTTACCTACTCGAGGACGAGTAGGAATTAAGCTTCGGGATGCTGATACGTCTCCAATGTATCTATAATTTATGAAGTATTCATGCCATGTTTGCAACAATTTTATATGGTTTTGGTATGATTTGCATGGAACTAACCTGTACTGACACTGTTTTCAGCAGAACTACCGTGGTGTTGTTTTTTGTGCAGAAATGAAAGTTCTCCAAATGAGCTGAAACTTTTTGACGATTTTTTTTTGGAACAAAAGAGACACCTGAAGCTTCGTGGGAGGGCCAGAAGAGCCACGAGGAGGGCACAACCCACCACGGCGCGCCAGAGGGGCCTGGCTTGCCCCGGTGGGTTGTGCTCACCTCGAGGACCATCTTCGCGTGATTCCAACGCTGAAAAATCCTATAAATAGAGAAAGCATCAGAAATAACCTAGATTGGAAGTTCCGCCACTGCAAGCCTCTGTAGACACGAAAAACCAATCTAGACCCCGTTCCGGCACACTGCCGGAGGGGGAAATCATCACCGGTGGCCATCTTCATCATCCCGCTGGCCACCATGATGAGGAGGGAGTAGTCCACCCTCGGGGCTGAGGGTTTGTACCAGTAGCTATGTGTTTAATCTCTCTTTCTTGTGTTCTTGAGATGGCATGAGCTTGATGTATCGCGGGCTTTGTTAATATAGTTGGATCATATGGTGTTTTCCCCTCTCTATCTTGTTGTGATGAATGGAGTTTTCCCTTTGAGATTTCATTTTATCGGATTGAATACTTTTATGGATTTGAGAGCACTTGATCTATGTCTTGGCACTCAACTCGGGGATTCCCGAGGTGACATTGGGGTAATCTATGCATAGGGGTTGATGCACATTTTCGTCCTTGTTTCTCCGATAGAAATCTTGGGGCACTCTTTGAAGTTCTTTGTGTTGCATTGAGTATTATGAATCTGAAATTGTTTGATGCATATCGCATAATCAACTCACGGATACTCGCATTGACATTGGAGTATCTAGGTGACATTAGAGTTGGTTGATGCGTATCATATGGTGTTATTTTAGTACGAACTCTTGGTTAGAGCGATCGAAAAGAATAGCTTGGTGTTATTTTAGTACGAACTCTAGGATAGATTGATCGGAAAGAATAGCTTTGAGGTGGTTTCGTACCCTACAAACAATTTCTTCTTATGTTCTCCGCTAGATAGGAACTTTGGAGTGATTCTTCATCGCACGTTGAGGGATGGTTATATGATCCACTTATATTAGCATTGTTGAGAGATTGCACTAGCGAAAGTACGGACCCTAGGCCTCATTTTCAAGCATTGCAATACCGTTTGTGCTCCGTTTTATCAATTGCTACCTTGCTGTTTTTTATCGTTCCTATTACAAAAAATCAATATCTACTATCATTACTACACTTGTATCACCATCTCTTTGCCGAACTAGTGCACCTATACAAATTACCATTGTATTTGGTGTGTTGGGGACACAAGAGACTTTTTATTATTTGGTTGTAGGGTTGTTTGAGAGAGACCATCTCCATCCTACGCCTCCCACGGATTGATAAACCTTAGGTCATCCACTTGAGGGAAAATTGCTACTGTCCTACAAAACTCTACGCTTGGAGGCCCAACACGAGTCTACAAGAACAAGTTGTGTAGTAGACATCAAGCTCTTTTCTGGCGTCGTTGCCGAGGAGGTGAGTGTTTGAAGGTATATCTTTAGATCTTGCAATTGAATCTTTTAGTTTCTTGTTTTATCACTAGTTTGGTTTATAAAAAGAAAACTACAAGAAAAATGAAATTGAGGTGGCCTCATATTATTCGTCTTTATAATGTCTTTCTTGAAAATGATGGAAAGGAAAATTGTGCTCAATTGATAGAAGAAGAATTCAATAAAATGTTTGGCATAAATGATGAGCATGATTGCAATGTTGTTAGTATGAATTCTATGAATATCCAAAATACTAATGATGATTGCACTAGTCGTGATAAAAATGTTTCTTATAAGCATGTCAATTTTTGTGAAGTGCATAAAGTTTGTGAAGAGGTGCCCTATAGGGAAGATAGATTTTGTAAGAAGCATAAACATGATAGAACCAATTTTTTGCTCAAAGTGATCAATGAATTTGCTACAAAATTATGTTCTCTTTCTCCTATTACTTGTGAACTTTGCAATAAGTTTGGTCATCTTAATTTCCAATGCAAACTTTTTCATTATCAAATCATGGCCAAATATTGTAATGATTTTATCACCCTTGAACTTTATAATGAGTTTTGTCTATTTTTGGGGAGTGAAGAATTGACACATAAAAATAGTTGGTTTGAAGTATTCATTCTCACGGACGACATTGAAACTAATCTAAAAAATATCTATATGTTTTGCATGGTAAATTGTAATGAGAATGCTTATATTGCCAACTATAGAAAGATGGGGAAACCAATAGAATACAAAAGGAATACTAATGAAAGGGTAAAGATTTCCACTTTCCCTCCTATTGTCTCTCATGATGAAATAGGTGATGAGGAGGAGCTCCCTATTCAACCAATATCATCAATAAGAAACTCGAAAAAATTAATTAAACCCACACATGATGTGGTGAAGAAGAAGAAGAAAAGAAGAAAGAATAGAGGTAAAAAGGTATCTCTCCCAAATAATGTTGCTCCTATTATTGTTGTGCCTCATGAAAATGAATAAAAAATAAACCATTTGTGCTCCATTTTATCAATTGCTACCTTGCTGTTTTTTATTGTTCCTATTACAAAAATCAATATCCACTATCATTACTACACTTGTATCACCATCTCTTCGCCGAACTAGTGCACCTATACAAATTACCATTGTATTTGGTGTGTTGGGGACACAAGAGACTTTTTATTATTTGGTTGCAGGGTTGTTTGAGAGAGACCATCTTCATCCTACGCCTCCCATGGATTGATAAACCTTAGGTCATCCACTAGAGGGAAAATTGCTACTGTCCTACAAAACTCTGCGCTTGGAGGCCCAACACGAATCTACAAGAACAAGTTGTGTAGTAGACATCATCCACCACGACCCAAGGGCTAGCATGGGCTGCGGGGACTTGGCCTTATTGGGCCAGGCGCACCAAGTCCTCAAAAGCCGATGTGGCTAGGGAAGGCAAAAAAGGAAGGAGTTCTAGTAGGAATAGGATTGGCTTTGGAGTCCAAGTCCTCTCCCCCTTAGCTGCACCCTAGGGCTTGGAGGGGCTGTTTCCCATGCCCCTCCACCTATATATAGAGGGGAGGGGGTGCCCCAAGAGGACACACCAAGCCCTTGGTGCCCCTCTCTCTCCCATTACTCCGTAGTTCCACCGCCTCATCCCAGCGACGCTTAGCGAAGCGCTGTCGGTGCTCCACCACCATGTCGTCATGTTTGTTGTGATCCCATATACTTCTCCTCTCCCGCTTGCTGGATCAAGAAGGAGGAGACATCATCGAGCCGCTCGTGTGCTCAACTCGGAGGTGTCGTCCGTTCGGCACTAGATCGGTGGATCGTGATCGGATCGCGAAGAGTACGACTACATCAATCGCGTGATAAATGCTTCCGCTTAGCGATCTACAAGGGTATGTAGATGCTCTCCCCCTCTCGTAGCTATGCATCTCCATGGATAGATCTTGCGTGTGCATAGAATTTTTGTGATCCCATATACTTCTCCTCTCCCGCTTGCTGGATCAAGAAGGAGGAGACATCATCGAGCCGCTCGTGTGCTCAACTCGGAGGTGTCATCCGTTCGGCACTAGATCGGTGGATCGTGATCGGATCGCGAAGAGTACGACTACATCAATCGCGTGATAAATGCTTCCGCTTAGCGATCTACAAGGGTATGTAGATGCTCCCCCCCTCTCGTAGCTATGAATCTCCATGGATAGATCTTGCGTGTGCATAGAATTTTTTTTGTTTCCATGCAATGTTCCCCAACAGTGGCATCATGAGCCAGGTCTATGCGTAGATGATATGCACGAGTCGAACACAAAGGAGTTGTGGGCGGTGATGTTCATACTGCTTACCACCAACATCTTATTTTGATTCGACGGTATTGTCGGATGAAGTGGCCCGGACCAACTTTACATGTCCACGTACATGAGACCGGTTCCACCGACTAACATGCAACTTGTTTTGCATAAGGTGGCTGGCGGGTGTCTGTTTCTCTCACTATAGTTGAATCGAATTTGACTATGGCCGGTCCTTAAAGAAGGTTAAAACAGCAAACTTGATAATCAGCGTTGTGGCTTTGCTTAGGTAAGAACGGTTCTTGCTAGTTGCCCGTAGCAGCCACGTAAAACTTGCAACAACAAAGTAGAAGACGTCTAACTTGTTTTTGCAGGGTATGTTGTGATGTGATATGGTCAAGACGTGATGTGATATACATTGTTGTATGAGATGATCGTGTTTTGTAATATCGACAACCGGCAGGAGCCTTAGGGTTGTCTTTTAATTATTGTATGACCCGCGTGTCAATCATTAAGTGCCATGTAATTGCATTACTTTATCGCTATGCGTTAGCAATAATTGTAGAAGCAATAGTTGGCGAGACGACCCTGACGCAACGATGGAGATCAAGATGTCGCACCGGTGAAGATGGAGATCATGACGTTGCTTTGAAGATGGAGATCTAAAGCACAAGATGATGATGGCCATATCATGTCACATATTTTGATTGCATGTGATGTTTATAGTTTATGCATCTTATTTTGCTTAGAACGATGATATCATTATAAGATGATCCCTTCACTTAATTTCAAGATAATAGTGTTCTCCCTGAGTATGCACCGTTGCTAAAGTTCATCGTTTCGAAGCACCTCGTGATGATCGGGTGTCATAGACTCTACATTCACATACAACGGGTGTAAGCCAATTTTACACATGCAGAATACTTGGGTTAAACTTGACGAGCCTAGCATGTACAGACATGGCCTCGAAACACTGGAGACCGAAAGGTCGAACATGAGTCATATAGTAGATATGATCAACATGAAGATGTTCACCATTGAACACTACCCCATCTCACGTGATGATCGGGCATGGGTTAGTTGATTTGGATCATGTATCACTTAGACAACTTGAGGGATGTTGATTTAAGTGGGAGTTCATTAGTAATTTAATTATTTGAACTAAAATTTATCATGAACATAGTCAAAATGTCTTTGCAAATTATGTTGTAGATCAATAGCTCGTGATGTAGCTCCCCTGTTTTTGATACATTCCTAGAGAAAATTAAGTTGAAAGATGATGATAGCAATAATGTGGACTGGGTCCATGATCTGAGGATTATCCTCATTGCCGCACAGAAGAATTATGTCCTTGATGCACCACTAGGTGACAGACCTGCTGCAGGAGCTGATGCAGATGTTATGAACGTTTGGCAAGCTCGATCTGATGACTACTTGATAGTTTAGTGCGCCATGCTTTACAGCTTAGAATCGGGGCTCCAAAGAAGTTTTAAATGCCATGGAACATATGAGATGTTCCAAGAGCTAAAATTGGTATTTCAGGCTCATGCCCGTGTTGAGAGGTATGAGACCTCTGACAAGTACTTTGCCTACAAGATGGAGGAGAATAGGTCAGCCAGTGAGCATGTGCTCAGAATGTCTGGGTACTACAATCGCTTGAATCAAGTGTGAGTTAATCTTCCAGACAAGATAGTGATTGATAGATTTCTCCAGTCACTGCGACCAAGCTACAAAGGCTTCATGATGAACTATAATATGCAAGGGATGACGAAAATGATTCCTGAGCTCTTCGCGATGCTGAAATCGGCGGAGGTAGAAATCAAGAAGGAGCATCAAGTGTTGATGGTTAACAAGACCACTAATTTCAAGAAAAAGGGCAAGGGAAAGAAAGGGAACTTCAAGAAGAATGGCAAGCAAGTTGCCGCTCTCGTGAAGAAGCCCAAAGCTAGACCCAAGCCTGAAACTGAGTGCTTCTACTGCAAAGGAAATGGTCACTGGAAGCGGAACCGCCCTAAATACTTGGCAGATAAGAAGGATGGAAAAGTAAACAAAGGTATATTTGATATACATGTTATTGATGTGTACCTTACTGCTGCTCGTAGTAGCCCCTGGGTATTTGATACCGGTTCAGTTGCTAAGATTAGTAACTCAAAACAGGAGTTGCAGAATAAACGGAGACTAGTTAAGGGCGAGGTGACGATGTGTGTTGGAAGTGTTTCCAAGATTGATATGATCACCATCACACACTCCCTCTACCTTTGGGATTAGTGTTGAGCCTAAATAAATGTTATTTGGTGTTTGCGTTGAGCATGAACATGATTAGATCGTGTTTATTGCAATACGGTTATTCATCTAAGTCAGAGAATAATTGTTGTACTGTTTACATGAATAAAACCTTCTATGGTCATACACCCAATGTGAATGGTTTATTGAATCTCGATCGT
Organism: Thinopyrum elongatum; assembly: GCA_011799875.1. Classification (NCBI taxonomy): domain Eukaryota; kingdom Viridiplantae; phylum Streptophyta; class Magnoliopsida; order Poales; family Poaceae; genus Thinopyrum; species Thinopyrum elongatum. The sequence continues at coordinate 192,666,681 of CM022298.1, forward strand.
AGTGATACACATATTCATAATATTGATGCCAAAAGATGCAAAGTTGATAAAGATAGTGCAACATACTTGTGGCACTGCCGTTTAGGTCATATTGGTGTATAGCGCATGAAGGAACTCCATGCGGATGGACTTTTGGAATCACTTGATTATGAATCATTTGATACTTGCAAACCATGCCTCATGGGTAAGATGACTGAAACTCTGTTCTCTGGAACAATGGAGTGAGCTAATGACTTATTGGAAATAATTGATACCTCTCCGTCGTATCTATAATTTTTTATTGTTCCATGGCAATATTATACAACTTTCACATATTTTTGGCAACATTTTATATGATTTATTGGACTAACTTATTGATCCAGTGCCCAGTGCCAGTTTTGTTTTTTGCATGTTTTTTGTTTCACAGAATATCCATATCAAACGAAGTCCAAACGCAATAAAAATTTACGGAGAATTATTTTGGAATATATGTGATTTTTGGGACTTGGATCAACGCAAACGGAGGCCCACAGTGGGCAACATACACCAGGGCGCGCCTCAAGATCCAGGCGCGAGGTGATGGGTTATGCTCACCTCGTGCTTCGGTTGGAGCTCTACTTCGGGCGCAAGGAATCTTATATCCATAAAAAAATGTGTTAAAATCTCAGCACAATCGGAGTTACGGATCTTCGGGAATATAAGAAATGGTTTTCGGCAAGATCTAGAGAACACGAAACAGAAGAGAACAGAGAGGGAGATCCAATCTCGGAGGGGCTCCCGCCCCTCCGCCGCCATGGAGGCCATGGACTAGAGGGGGAACTCTCCTCCCTTGTAGGGGGGAGGCCAAGGAAGAAGAAGAAGGAGGGGGGATCTCTCCCCCTCTCTCCCGGTGGCGCCGGAGTGCCGCCGGGGCAAGGATCGTGACGGCGATCTACATCAACAATCTTGCTACCGTCAACACCAACTTTCTCCCCCTCTATGCAGTGGTGTAACACCTCTTCCCCCCGCTGTAATCTCTACTTAAACATGGTGCTCAACTCCATATATTATTTCCCAATGATCTATGGTTATCCTATGATGTTTGAGTAGATTCGTTGTATCCCGTGGGCTAATCATGATCTTGGTTGTTATGAGTGTATATTTTATTTATGGTGCTGTCCTACGATGCCCTCCGTCTCACGCAAATGTGAGGGGTCCTCGCTGTAGGGTGTTGCAATATGTTCATGATTCGCTTATTGTCGGTTGCGGGGGTGACAGCAGCCTAAACACGGATAAGTGGGTTGTTGCGTATGGGAGTAAAGAGGACTTGATACTTAATGCTATGGTTGGGTTTCACGACCTTAATGATCTTTAGTAGTTGCGGATGCTTGCTAGAGTTCCAATCATAAGTGCATATGATCCAAGTAGAGAAAGTATGTTAGCTCATGCCTCTCCCTCATATAAAATTGCAGGAATGATTACCGGTCTAGTTATCGATTGCCTAGGGACAAATGACTTTCTTGTTGACAAAAGCTATCTACTTTTATTACCTTGAAATTTATTCTTAGTTTTATTCTCGCAAAGTACTCGTTGTTTTATTCTTGCAAAATAGTTTCATACTTGTTTTAGGTAAAGCAAACATCAAGTGTGTGTAGAGTTGTATCAGTTGTCGATAGAACTTGAGGGAATATTTGTTCTACCTTTAGCTCCTCGTTGGGTTCAACACTCTTATTTATTGAAGAAGGCTACAAACGATCCCCTGTACTTGTGGGTTATCAAGACCTTTTTCTGGCGCCGTTGCCGGGGAGCAATAGCATGGGGTGAATATTCTCGTGTGTGCTTGTTTGCTTTATCACTAAGTATTTTTTATTTCTTGTTCTAAGTTGTGTTCAATCTTTAGTTGTGGATATGGAACACAAAACACCAAAAAAATAGTTATACTTGCTACTCATGGAGATGGGGAACCTCCTAAAACCCTTGATGCTCGTTATGTGAAAAATATTAAACACTACTATGATAATCCTGAGAAAACCCCATTCAACATGATAATGGGAGACACGTAGGATCAATGTGAATACTTTAGGGATTATCACTTGACACAAAAAGGGAAACTGTTATGGGATCAAATTGATATGTTGCATTGGTATGCTCGAGATTTATGCTTGAGACATGATTATACTTGTTGCTCTAGGATGAGGTCTCCACACCTTCCCTTTTCATGCAAATTTAATGATAATGAAACCTTAGCTTCTTATGCTAATGGTAGATATGATTACTATGATGTGGAGCGAATAGAAATTTTTTTTGCTTTTAAGGGTGCTTATGAAATTGAATCTATGTTTGAAAAATACGAAGGTTTTGATGATTCAGTTTATAGACCTAAAATTTTTGCTATACTTAAATATTGTTATGAGAATTATAAATACAATTCTGATATTGATGTATTTATTGAGGAAGTCTTCGTTGTCCAAGAAGAGACTAATATTTTGCAGGAGTCTATGGAAGAAGAAATTGATGAATTTGTGAGCTCATTGGATGAAAAAGATGATGAGGAGAGCGAAGAACAAAAGGAGGAAGAGCGGATTAGCTACCCGTGCCCACCTTCTAATGAGAGTAACCCTCCAACTCATACATTGTTTAATGTCCCTTCATTCTTACCGAAGGATGAATGCTATGATAATTGCTATGATCCCGTTGATTCACTTGAAATATCCCTTTTTGATGAACTTTATGCTTGCTATGCTTGTGGCCATGATGCCAATATGAATTATGCTTATGGAGATGAACTTGCTATAGTTCCTTATGTTAAGAATGAAATTGTTGCTATTGCACCCGCACATGATAGTCCTATTATCTTTTTGAATTCTCCAAACTGCACTATATCGGAGAAGTTTGCAGTTATTAAGGATTACATTGATGGAATGCCTTTTACCGTTGCACATGATAATTTTGATGAATATAATATGCATGTGCTTGCTGCTCCTACTTGCAATTATTAGGAGAGAGGAACTATATCTCCACCTCTCTATGTTTCCAACACGATAAAATTGCAAGAAACTGCTTAGGCTATGCATTGGCCTTTACTTGATGTGCATGAATTGTTCTTTTATGACATGCCGATGCATAGGAAGAGAGTTAGACTTCATCATTGCATGATATATGTTGCTTTGTGCTCACTAATAAATGCCAAATCATTGCTAATTAAAATTGGCTTTGATACACCTTGGGATCCGGGTGGATCCATTACTTGAGCACTTTTTGCCTAGCTTAATGGCTTTAAAGAAAGCGCTGCCAGGGAGACAACCCGAAAGTTTTAGAGAGTCATTTATTTCTATTGAGTGATTTTATAAAGTTTAAAAACTAAAAAATATAGAGGGGAACCTAAACACTTTTCAAAAAGAGAAGCGATTGAAAGGTGATGCATTGGAGAAGTGAGGGTCGACCTTGAACACTTGTGTTCATGCTCATGGAAACAATGTAGAATTTTTCATGAAGTTTCTCACAAAAATAATTATCCCCTTGTACAAATCCATTGTATTATAAAAATAATGTGCCAAGATTTGCCTTTAGGATGATTAGACTGCTTGTTGGTATGTGCGGTGTAAAAGCAGAAACTTTGGCTGTAGCGCGTGATTTTACGTTTTTTACTGGAACATCAAAACTTTCTTAAACATTTTGCACTGTATTGATGTACAATTTTTTTATTTTTTCATAATTTTTCAGAATTTTTGGAATTACAGAAGTATGGTGAATGTTCAGATTACTATAGACTGTCCTGTTTAAGACAGATTCTGTTTTTGATGCATTGTTTTGCTTGTTTTGATGAAACTGTCAATTTTTATCGGTGGTATAAGCCATGGAAAAGTTATAATACAGTAGCTACAATGCAAAAACAAAATATGAATTGATTTGCAACAGTACTTAGAGTAGTGATTTGCATTATTATACTAACGGATCTCACCGAGCGTTTTGTTGAGTTTTGTGTGGATGAAGTGATCAAAGATTGAGGAGGTCTCGATATGAGGAGAAGGAGGAGAGGTGATACGTCCATTTTGCATCATTTTTACCTACTGTTATTTATAATGTTTTTATGCATAATAATGCTTTTGGGAGTAATTCTAATGCCTTTTCTCTCATAGTATGCAAGGTTTACACAAAGAGGGAGAATGCCGGCAGCTGGAATTCTGGACTTGAAAAAGCATGTCAGAGCTACCTATTCTGCACAACTCCAAATAAGCTGAAACTTCACGGAGATTTTTTATGGATTATTTAAGAATTATTGGAGCAAATAACTACCAGAGGGGGCCCACCAGTTGGGCACAACCCACCTGGGCGTGCCAGGGAGCCCAGGCGCGCCCTGGTGGGTTGTGCCCTCCTCGGCCCACCTCCGGTGCCCCTCTTCTGGTATATAAGTCATTTTGACCTAGAAAAAATAAAGGGAGGACTTTCGGTATGAAGCGCCACCGTCTCGAGCCGGAACTTGGGCAGGAGCACTTTTGCCCTCCGACGGAGCGATTCCGCCGGGGGAACTTCCCTCCCGGAGGGGGAAATTATCGTCATCGTCATCACCAACAACTCTCCCATCTTTGGGAGGGCAATCTCCATCAACATCTTCAACAGCACCATCTCCTCTGAAACCCTAGTTCATCTCTTGTGTTCAATCTTTGTACTAGAACCTTAGATTGGTACTTGTGGGTGACTAGTAGTGCTGATTACATCTTGTAGTTGATTACTATATGGTTTATTTGGTGGAAGATTATATGTTCAGATCCATTATGCTATTTAATACCCCTCTGATCTTGGGCATGATTATTATTTGTGAGTAGTTACTTTTGTTCTTGAGGTCACGGGAGAAGTCATGTTGCAAGTAATCATGTGAACTTGATATGTGTTCGATATTTTGATGATATGTATGTTGTGATTCCCTTAGTGGTGTCATGTGAATGTCGACTACATGGCACTTCACCATATTTGGGCCTAAGGGAATGCATTGTGGAGTAGTAATTAGATGATGGGTTGCTAGAGTGACAGAAGCTTAAACCCTAGTTTATGCGCTATTCCGTAAGGGACCGATTTGGATCCAAAAGTTTAATGCTATGGTTAGATTTTATCTTAATACTTTTCTCGTAGTTGCGGATGCTTGCGAGGGGGTTAATCATAAGTAGGAGGTTTGTTCAAGTAAGAACAGCACCTAAGCACCGATCCACCCACATGTCAAATTATCAAAGTAGCGAACACAAATCAAACCAACATGATGAAAGTGATATGATGAAATTCCCGTGTACCCTCAAGAACGCTTTGCTTATCATAAGAGACCGTTTTGGCATGTCCTTTTCCACAAAAGGATTGTGCTACCTTGCTACACTTTATTTACCGTTACTATTATTTGCTCGTTACAAATTATCTTGCTATCAAACTACTTGTTACTGAAAATTTTAGTGCTTGCAGAGAATACCTTGCTGAAAACCACTTGTCATTTCCTTCTGCTCCTCGTTGAGTTCGACACTCTTACTTATCGAAAGGACTACGATTGATCCCCTATACTTGTGGGTCATCAAGAGGCAAGAGTTCAAGCTTGTGGATGCCCAAGGCACCCCAAGTAAATATTCAAGGAGACTCAAGCGTCTAAGCTTGAGGATGCCCCGGAAGGCATCCCATCTTTCTTCAATAAGTATCTGTATATTTTTGTTTTCGTTTCGTTCATGTGATATGTGTAAATCTTGGAGCGACTTTTGCGTTTAGTTTTCATTTTTGTTTTATGCACCATGCTGGTACGAGATAGCCCATGGTTGTTTTATAGAATGCTCATTGCACTTCAGTTATATCTTTTGAGTATGGCTTTATAGAATGCTTCATGTGCTTCACTTATATCATTTGAAGTTTGGATTGCCTGTTTCTCTTCACATAGAAAATTGTTATTTGTAGAATGCTCTTTTACTTCACTTATATTTATTAGAGCATGGTCTTTTGTAGAAAGAATTAAACTCTCATGCTTCACTTATATCTATTTAGAGAGTCAACAGGAATTGGTCATTTGCATGGTTAGTCATAAAATCCTACATAAAACTTATGGATCACTGAATATGATGTGTTTGATTCCTTGCAATAGTTTTGCGATATAGAGATGGAATATGTGGGAGGTACTAGTAAATTGTTGTGGTTAGTAAGAATATTGGTGTTAAGGTTTGCGATTCCCAAAGCATGCATGTATAGTCTCTCGTTATGCAATGAAGTTGGAGCATGATTTATTATTGATTGTCTTCCTTATGAGTGGCGGTCGGGGACGAGCGATGGTCTTTTCCTACCAATCTATCCCCCTAGGGGCATGCGTAGTAGTACTTTGCTTCGAGGGCTAATAAACTTTTGCAATAATTATATGAGTTCTTTATGACTAATGTGAGTCCATGGAATATACACACTCTTATCTTTCCGCAATTTGCTAGCCTCTACGGTACCATGCATTGCCCTTTCTCACCTCGAGAGTCGGTGCAAACTTCGCCGGTGCATCCAAATCCCGTGATATGATACGCTCTATCACACATAAGCCTTATTATATCTTCCTCAAAACAGCCACCATACCTACCTATTATGGCCTTTCCATAGCCATTCCAAGATATATTGCCATGCAACTTTCACCGCTTCCGTTTTGACGACTTGAGCATTCATTGTCATATTGCTTTGCATGATCATAAGATAGCTAGCATGATATTTCCATGGTTTGTCCATTTTTTGATATCGTTGTTATGCTAGATCATTGCACATCCTGGTACACTGCCAGAGGCATTCATATGGAGTCATATTTTGTTATAGGTATCGAGTTGTAAGTAAATAGAAGTGTGATGATCATCATTCTTAATTATTAGAGCATTGTCCCAGTAAGGAATGGATGATGGAGACTATGATTCCCCGACAAGTCGGGATGAGACTCCGGACCAAAAGAAAAAAAAAGAAAAAAAGAGAAAAAAAGAAAAAGAAAAAAATGAAAGAAAGAAGGAAGAGAAGGGGCATGCTAGTTCCACACTTTTGCTTCAAAGTAGCACCATATTTTTCATATAGAGAGTCGCCTATGTTGTCACTTTCATATACTAGTGGGAATTTTTCATTATAGAACTTGGCTTGTATATTCCGATGATGGGCTTCCTCAAATGCCCGAGGTCTTCATGAGCAAGAAAGTTGGATGCACACCCACTTAGTTTTCATGTTGAGCTTTCATACACTTATAGCTCTTAGTGCATCTGTTGCATGGCAATCCCTAGTCCTCATGTTGATATGAATTGATGGGCGTCTCCATAGCCCGTTGGTTAGCCGCGTCGATGTGAGACTTTCTTACTTTTTTGTCTTCTCTATATTTACCCCTATCATCATACTCTATTCCACCTATAGTGCTATATCCATGGCTTATGCTCATGTATTGCGTGAGGGTTGAAAAAGCTGAAGTGCGTTAAAAAGTATGAACCAATTGCTCGGCTTGTCATCGGGGTTATGCATGATAAATACTTTGTGTTAAGAAGACAGAGCATGACAAGACTATATGATTTTGTAGGGATAGCTTTCTTTAGCGTTGATATTTTGAAAGACACGATTGTTTGTTGGGATGCCTGAGTATTGATGTCTTTATGTCAAATTATAGACTATTGCTTTGAATCACTTATGTCTTAATATTCATGCCATGATTAGATATATGATCAAGATTATGCTAGGTAGCATTCCACATCAAAAATTATTTTTTTATCATTTACCTGCTCGAGGATGAGCAGGAATTAAGCTTGGGGATGCTGATACGTCTCCGTCGTATCTATAATTTTTTATTGTTCCATGCCAATATTATACAACTTTCACATATTTTTGGCAACATTTTATATGATTTATTGGACTAACCTATTGATCCAGTGCCCAGTGCCAGTTCTGTTTTTTGCATGTTTTTTGTTTTGCAGAATATCCATACCAAACAAAGTCCAAACGCGATAAAAATTTACGAAGATTTATTTTGGAATATATGTGATTTTTGGGACTTGGAATCAACGCAAACGGAGGCCCACAGTGGGCAACATACACCAGGGCGCGCCCCAGGCTCCAGGCGTGGGGTGGTGGGTTGTGCTCACCTCGTGCGTCCGTTGGAGATCTACTTCGGGCGCAAGGAAGCTTATATCCAGAAAAAATCATGTTAAAATCTCAGCGCAATCAGAGTTACGGATCTCCAGGAATATAAGAAACGGTTTTCCGCCAGATCTAGAGAACGCGAAACAGATGAGAACAGAGAGGGAGATCCAATCTCGGAGGGGCTCCCGCCCCTCCGCTGCCATGGAGGCCATGGACTAGAGGGGGAACTCTCCACCCATCTAGGGGGGAGGCCAAGGAAGAAGAAGAAGAAGGGGGCTCTCTCCCCCTCTCTCCCGATGGCGCCGGAGTGCCACCGGTGCAAGGATCGTGACGGCGATCTACATCAACAATCTTGCTACCGTCAACACCAACTTTCTCCCCCTCTATGCAGTGGTGTAACACCTCTTCCCCCCGCTGTAATCTCAACTTAAACATGGTTCTCAACTCCATATATTATTTCTCAATGATCTATGGTTATCCTATGATGTTTGAGTAGATTCGTTTTGTCCTGTGGGCTAATCATGATCTTGGTTGGTATGAGTGTATATTTTATTTATGGTGCTGTTCTATGGTGCGTCTCGCGCAAACGTGAGGGGTCCTCCACTACTAGGAAAAGGGCTATAGCTGATATGGACATTAATGGCGCACCATGTATGTGGTGCGCCACTGCTATATAGCAGTGGCGCACCAGATACAGGTGCGCCATTAGTGTCCTCATTACTAATGGCGCACCAGACACACGGTGCGCCATTACTAGCAATTTTTTTTTTCCAAAACTATTAATGGCGCACCAGGGCACAGTGCGCCATTACTAGTTTTAACTAGTAATTGCGCACCACACACTCCGTGCGCCACTACTAACAAATTTTTTTTTTACTTTTTTTTTCAAAACTAGTAATGGCGCACTATCCACTGGTGCGCCACTACTAAACATTTTTTTTTTATTTTTTTTGCAAAACTAGTAATGGCGCACCACGTAACAGGTGCGCCATTAGTAACCAGGGTTACTAATGGCACACCTGTTACGTGGTGCGCCATTACTAACTTTCTGAGTCTTACAATTTATTCACCAAATGCACCCCCCCCCTCCCCCCCGTGGAACGCCTTTTCAGTTTCAAAAAAAATAAAAGAAAATGATAGAAATGTCAAAAAAATAAAAGAAAATAAGATTCCCATGTGATATGTGGTCTAGTTGTTAGCAAAATTTACAAACATGAATTTTCGACTTTTTTGCAAAATCTCTCGAGAATTTGTAAAATGGGCATAACTTTTGCATACGAACTCCGATGAAAAAGTTTTTTATATGAAAAATCATCTACTCGAAAAGTTACATCCAAATTTTTCAGAATCCCCAAAAACCTAACAGAACGAAAGATACGGAGCTTTTAAGATCTAGAGGGGAAAAATGGAAAAAAATTCAAACTTACTAGTGGCGCACCATTTGCTAGGTGCGCCACTAGTAACAGAAAAAAAAATTGGTTTCGAATTTTTTTTTTGGAATTTTTTTTTCAAAATATGATACGTAATATGACCGGGAAGTTTGAAATATTTTTTCAAAATTTCATCACACTAATGAACATGAACAAAGTGCTAGACATCAACAAGGTTTAATAGGATTGATATCATAGATATATCAACAAGTGCTTGTTAAGTGAGGTGGTGCTGGGGTTGGATAGAACTATGAAGTTAAGCGTGCTCAGCCTGGAGTAGTATGAGGATGGGTGACCTTCCGGGAAGTTTGACCACTTAGTGCGATTTGACTTGAGATTAAGCATATTGACCCGAGATTAAGCCATAGTGACCCGAGATTAAGAAAAAAAAACGAAAAAAAAATTTGAAATTTTTTTTTGAAAAAAATTTGTTAGTAATGGTGCACTTCTATGTGGTGCGCCATTACTATCTGACTTAGTAATGGTGCACCACATAGAAGTGCGCCATTAGTAACCCAGAGCACAAGGTAAATATGGCCCCCTGGGAGGCATACTAATGGCGCACCAGGGGACATACTAATGGCGCACTTCCTGGTGCGCCACTACTGTCTGGTATACTAATGGCGCACCAGGGGTGCGCCATTACTATTAGTTACTAATGGCGTGATGATAGTGGCGCACCTGTAGTGCGCCATTAATGGCCAAAACAGGTGCGCCACTAACAGGCCTTTTCCTAGTAGTGCTCGCTGTAGGGTGTTGCAATATGTTCCTGATTCGCTTATTGTCGGTTGCGGGGGTGATAGCAGCCTAAACACGGATAAGTGGGTTGTTGCGTATGGGAGTAAAGAGGAATTGATACTTAATGCTATGGTTCGGTTTCACGACCTTAATAATCTTTAGTAGTTGCGGATGCTTACTAGATTTCCAATCATAAGTGCATATGATCCAAGTAGAGAAAGTATGTTAGCTCATGCCTCTCCCTCATATAAAATCGTAAGAATGATTATCGGTCTAGTTATCGATTGCCTAGGGACAAATGACTTTCTTGTTGACAAAAGCTATATACTTTTATTACCTTGCAATTTATTCATAGTTTTATTCTCACAAAGTACTCGTAGTTTTATTCTTGCAAAATAGTTTCATACTTATTTTAGGTAAAGCAAACGTCAAGTGTGCGTAGAGTTGTATTGGTGGTCGATAGAACTTGAGGGAATATTTGTTCTACCTTTAGCTCCTCGTTGCACTACAAAAAAAATACACTTCCGTGATAATACGTGTTTGTCATAGTAGGTCACGTTTTCTGTCTTGCATGTACATCCATGACGATTTTATGACAGAATCAAGATAGTCATACATTTGCTGTCGTAGAAGTGTTCCATGACATTACCAAAATTATCATCACGGAAGTGTCCACTTCCATGATGATAAATCACGCGTCATAGAAGTGCTTTCGTTAAGGGTAACCGACACGTGGCATCCACCATAACGAGTCGCCGTTAAGCTATCGGGTTCCGGTTTGGATCTGATAACCCATTAACAGCCCGGACCAATGGGGATTTTCCACGTGTTAAATTCTCAATGGCCAGAGGAACCATGCGTTGGCTCACCGTTGGGACAAATGTCATCCACTCATTGGACGGCAGGCGCCAATGATATGTCGACACGTGGCACGGCCCAACAGAGGACCATTTTGGTGAAAAGGCCAGCCCGTTTCACTTGGTCAAAAGGTAGCAGGCCGGCCCATAGAAAGCCTGTTAACGGCCTGTTCGCATATAGCCCATTTACATCCCGCTAACTCATGGCCCGTTATGGCCTATCTGAATTGGGCCCAGTAGCATCATCTGGGCCGTCCAATATGATTCCAGCCCATTGTAACTTCCGGCCTATGTATGGCCCATGACGTCTTTCGGCCCATACGAGGCCCTTTGTAACTCTGGGCCCATTAAAGGCCCGAGGTGAAACTGGCCCATAATGAACAGTGTATCCCTTTATACCCATTAACGGCCCATAATTCTGTAGGCCGTCTCCAGCCCGTGTTACCTTTCGGCCTTCTAAGGGCCCATTTATTCTTGGGCTAATTTCCAGAATTCGGTTACTTACAGTCCGTTACTGGCCTGTTCCGCTTGTGGGCCAAATTCAGCCTGTGGTTACGGTCGGCCCGATTGTGGCCTGTTAAACCATTGGGCTGTTTTCATAGCGTCATCAAATACGGCCTATTAACGGCCCGTTATGGTCAGGCCATAAACAGACGATTTCCACTCTAGCCCGTTTTCGGCCCATTTTGCGGACCGTTATTGGTTCACGAATAGTATGGCCCACGTTTGGCCAAATGATTATTTGGCCCGTAGAAGGCCCATTGATTATACGGCCCGTAGAAGGCCCATGGATCCTACGGCCCATAAGAGGCCCATGGTCACTACAGCAGGTAGCAGGACCATGGTTACAATGGTCCGTGTGTTGCCATGGTTATTGTGGCCTAGTTATAAAAATAGGTTATTGTGGCCACTAGAAAAACGCGGAAAAAGAACTACAGTGACTACAAGCAAACAACTAAACAAGACAATAAGGAAATAAATAAGCAAGCAACTAACGCTAGGCTATTACGGCTATTACACATATTACATCCACTGGGCATCAAAGTTCGCCACGAGTGCAAATATAGGGAACAAAGCAACATATTACATACACTAGCCGTCTAAATTGGCCACCAGTGCAAATAAACGTGGCAGCAAACCAAGTCCATAACTGAAACAACTTCAGAGATCTCAAGAAACATTATCCTGGGTATCCACCATGCTGGCAATAAGCTTAGCAAACTTATTAGCTTTTGCCTGTTTGGCACTAAAATCCTCCAACGCTTGCTGTTGCACCAGAAAGTATGCATCTGAATTCTCCAGGGACTTTCGCAGTCCTTCGGCTTCTTGTCGCAGCAGAGCTGATCGATGTCTTTTAGCTTGTAGTTGAGACTCAAGAAACAGAACTGATTCAGACAGTGAGTTCGAATAGCTTGTGCCAGCGGTAGTGGCCAGTAACTCGAACACTACACCAAGACAGGACTTTGGGGTTGTCTCACTGTCTTCAAGATAGTTTTCCTTAGTTGTTTTATCAGCTTTGTTGGAGACCAACAAGGATGTCTCACTATCCTAAACCTTATCTGCATTACTTCCTTTACCATTGCTTAATAAGGCACTCTTCCCCAATATTTTGTCAGCATTCTAAAAGAAGAAACAAGCAGACACATAACAGGTTTAGCATGTAGTATATGAAACTCATTTCGGTGAACCAGTTCATTAGTAAGGTGGACAGGATTAAACTACCAAGTCTTCTATTGCCAAGTAGTACATAATAAAAGCATCAAACAAACATATATCTATGTCCTATGGTCACTTCATTGTCTTGCCAAATCAAAATAGAGTCACGGTTCAAATCATATCAGTTCAAGACAAAGCAGCATTGAAAGAATACAAAGCGTGGGAAACTACACGGCACAACAAGATTTCAGATGGGTACCACGGGTCTACATGTACAACAACACTATTGGCTCTGTTGTGATGCTAGTAATGTGCATGATATGAGAAGTCAACTGTATACACAATTGAAATTGAAATCAACAGAGCTATTTATAAGAGCAAACCTGTTAAAGAAACATGCTTATACATACCTGTTGTGCCATTGGAGTTTTGATTGGATCCTTCAATTTAAAAATAAGTTTGTATGAGTAAATACAGTGATACAAGAGCAAAGCAGTATGCACAATAGCAATGGAATCTTAAATGAGAACAGTTGTTCTTCAGGTTTAAGCACTTGTTCTACACGAACAAAGTACATTAAGACGTAGGCATATAGTACTTAAAAATAAAAAATAAGCTCATAGACCTTACCACATTCTTGGTTCGGGACCAGTACAGAACAAGGCATTCCCAGTCATCATCCCGTAAATGTGTGTCAGGAGAACGTAAGGGAATTTGATGAGTTTATTTGCCAGTGAAGTACGTTTTCTTCAGGTAATTCCGATACTGCCACCAAGCATTCTTGAAGATAGCAGAGATATTAGCACCTCATCCTGAGTTTCCAAATTGGTCCTTCTCTATAGAGAAAAGTGGGAAAAGTTGTTGTATTATAACCATCATGGAGGTAGAATGTATGGGACAAAACAAAGTATTTGCCATGAATAACATTACTTATACATAACTCCTGGACGAACACCTGCAACTGGCATTTTCCTTCATCTTCCGTATAATATTTCCATGATGGGAAGATACGCACATAGGATATAACAACATCAAATGTGATAGATGCTAAACTACGAATGGCTGGTTGTGCTTCCTCCACAGGAATAGGTGTACTAACTGGTGGAGTTGGGGTTCGCCGTGGTAGTACTGGCGCTTTGGGCACTGGAGCTGCCTTACTAACTGCTCTTGTTTGGGAGCTCTGTGGTGGAGATGGTGCTGTGTCAATAGGAACTGGGTTACTATCTGCTGGGGTTGGGGTTAGATTGGGTGAAGCTGGTTCTCTGTCCATCGCAGTAGGGATACAATCTGCGAGAGTCTGGGTTTTGTGTGGTAGGGCTGGTTCTCATGCATGTATAACCGGGATGCTATCTCCACCAAGAAGTAGCATTGTTTTATTTGAAGACCGTGTTTTTACTCCGCTACATACGTCCAACACCCGCTTCAATTCAAATGGCTGATAAACAGGAAACATAGTTGAATGCACAGACCTTGTATGAGAGACATATGCAATAAATAGTGTGGAAAAAAGAGTGCATGAAATAGTTGACATGTATATTGTTTAACTAAAAAGGATAGCATGACATAATTTCACATATATGATGTCTATCTAAACTGGATAGCATAGCATGACATAATTCAAAGATATGATGACTAACTAAACAGGATGTCATGAGATAATTATATGGTGTCTTTAGTAAACAGGTTCGCATGACATAATTCACGTACATGTTATCTAAGTAATCAGGATCGCATGATTTAATTCACATATGTGATTTATATACTAAGCAGAGGGAATTCGCATATATGATGTCTGAACTAAGAACATGGTGTTGAATATTGTGTATATGATGTCTAAACTATGCAATGCAAGACACCATATGCATGATATGAGCAGTATAACCATGCCAAGTTAGAGCATACACCTCGGTGGGGGAATATGACTGGTCATCTGTCTCTGAATCCATCTCTGAGGAGCTATCGGGACCCAGCAAGAGATCTGCTTCGACAGGTAGCACCATCTGCTCTGAATACCTTGTTTTCACTCCAGATTTTTCCATCACCCACTCAAATGGCTGATTCACAGGAAGAGTAGTTTAATGTACAAACATTGTCGACAAATGGAAATGTAATGAAGAAAAGGATTGGCAAGATATGATTCAAATATATGATGCCTGGTTAAACAGGATGGCATTGCATATTTCACATATATTATGGCTGGCTAAAAGAGATGAGACTGCATAATTCTCATATATGATATAGAAACTAAACAGGTGGCATTACAGAACATGTCTAAACTAAGCAGATGACATATATGATGTCGAAAGTAGGCACTGCAAGGCAACATATGCATGATATGACCAACATCATCATGCCAAGTTAGAGCAAATACCTTGGTGGTAAATAGGAGTGGTCAGCTGCGTCTGAATCCGCCTCAGAACAGATATTTTCCTCTGGATTACAATCTGGAGAGGGGGGAGGGTTTGCCATTGAACCCACCATGGAGCGATGTCTGCATGACATTGTATTGCCGCGCAAAACTCTTCTCTTTTTCTCTACATATTCTGCATGACTGTGTACAATATCTGACATGCATACGAAAAAAATATAGTGAGATTATTTAAGGAGAGCATGCAAAAATCTAGAGTGATGGTAACAACCAGTGGATGGATCCAAAAATATGAAGGAAATATACCCTAGAGGCAATAATAATGTTGTTATTTATATTTCCTTATATCATGATAAATGTTTATTATTCATGCTAGAATTGTATTAACCGGAAACTTAGTACATGTGTGAATACATAGACAAAACAGAGTGTCCCTAGTATGCCTCTACTTAACTAGCTCATTCATCAAACATGGTTAAAGTTACCTGACCATAGACATGTGTTGTCATTTGATGAATGGGATCACATCATTATAGAATGATGTGATGGACAAGACCCATCTGTTAGCTTAGCATAATGATCGTTAAGTTTTATTGTTATTGCTTTCTTCATGACTTATACATATTCCTCTGACTATGAGATTATGCAACTCCCGAATACCGGAGGAACACCTTGTGTGCTATCAAACATCACAACGTAATTGGGTGATTATAAAGATGCACTATAAGTGTCTCCGAAGGTGTTTGTTGGGTTGGCATAGATCGAGATTAGGATTTGTCACTCCGAGTATCGGAGAGGTATCTCTGGGCCCTCTCGGTAATGCACATCACTATAAGCCTTGCAAGCAATGTGACTAATGAGTTAGTTACAGGATGATGCATTACGGAACGAGTAAAGAGACTTGCCGGTAACGAGATTGAACTAGGTATGAAGATACCGACGATCGAATCTCAGGCAAGTAACATACCGATGACAAAGGGAATGACGTATGTTGTCGTGCGGTTTGACCTATAAAGATCTTCGTAGAATATGTAGGAACCAATATGAGCATCCAGGTTCCGCTGTTGGTTATTGATCGGAGATGTGTCTCAGTCATGTCTACATAGTTCTTGAACCCGTAGGGTCCGCACGCTTAACGTTCGATGACGATTTGTATTATGAGTTATGTGTTTTGGTGACCGAAGATTGTTCGGAGTTCCGGATGAGATCACGGACATGATGAGGAGTCTCAAAATGGTTGAGAGGTAAAGATTGATATATTGGAAGGTAGTATTTGGACACCGGAAGGGTTCCGGAGTGTATCGGGTACATACCGGAGTACCGGAGGGGTTACCGGAACCCCCCGGTGGAAGATATGGGCCATATGGGCCATAGGAGGGAGGCTAACCAGCCCACAAGGGGCTGGTGCACCCCCCACAAGGGAGGAGGCCGAATTGGACTAGGGAAGGGGGTGGCGCCCCCCTTTCCTTCTCCCTCTCCTTCCCTCTTTCCACCTCCGGAGAAAGGAAAAGTGGGGGGGCGAATCCTACTAGGAGTGGAGTGACTCCCCCCGATGGCGTGCCCCCTTTGGTGGCCGGCCTCCTCCCCTCCTTTATATACAAGAGCTAGGGGGCACCCTAGAACACAACAGATATTCTCTTAGCCGTGTGCGGTGCCCCCCCTCCATAGTTTACTCCTCCGGTCATATTGTCGTAGTGCTTAGGCGAAGCCCTGCGCGGATCACATCACCATCACTGTCACCACGCCGTCCTGCTGATGAAACTCTCCCTCGACCTTCTGCTGGATCAAGAGTTTGAGGGACGTCATCGAGCTAAACGTGTGCTGAACTCGGAGGTGTCGTACGTTCGGTGCTTGATCGGTTGGATCGCGAAGATGTTCGACTACATCAACCGCGTTAAGCTGACGCTTCCGCTTTCGGTCTACGAGGATACGTGGACATACTCTCCCCCTCTTGTTGCTATGCATCTCCTAGATAGATCTTGCATGAGCGTAGGATTTTTTTTTGAAATTGCATGCTACGTTCCCCAACAGTGGCATCCGAGCCAGGTCTATGCGTAGATGATATGCACAAGTAGAACACAAAGAGTTGTGGGTGATAATAGTCATACTGCTTACCACCAACGTCTTACTTTAATTCGGCGGTATTGTTGGATGAAGCGGCCCGAACCGACATTACATGACCGCATTCATGAGACTGTTTCTACCGACGTGCTTTGCACATAGGTGGCTGGCGGGTGTCTGTTTCTCCAACTTTAGTTGAATCGAGTTTGTCTACGGCCGGTCCTTGTTGAAGGTTAAAACAGCACACTTGACGAAAAATCGTTGTGGTTTTGATGCGTAGGTAAGAACGGTTCTTGCTAGAAGCCCGTAGTAGCCACGTAAAACTTGCAACAACAAAGTAGAGGACGTCTAACTTGTTTTTGCAGGGCATGTTGTGATATGATATGGTCAAGACATGATGTGATATACGTTATTGTTTGAGATGATCATGTCTTGTAAAAGTTATCGGCAACTGGCAGGAGCCTTATGGTTGTCGCTTTATTGTCTGAAACATTTGAAAAGTTCAAAGAATTTCAGAGTGAAGTAGAAAATCATTGTAACAAGAAAATAAAGTTTCTACGATCTGATCGCGGAGGCGAATATTTGAGTTACGAGTTTGGCCTTCATTTAAAAACAATGTGGAATAGTTTCACAACTCACGCCACCTGGAACACCACAGCGTAATGGTGTGTCCGAATGTTGTAACCGTACTTTATTAGATATGGTGCGATATATGATGTCTCTTACCGATTTACCACTATCATTTTGGGGTTATGCATTAGAGACAGTTGCATTCACGTTAAACAGGGCACCATCTAAATCCGTTGAGACGACACCGTATGAACTGTGGTTTGGCAAGAAACCTAAGTTGTCGTTTCTTAAAGTTTGGGTTGCGATGCTTATGTGAAAAAGCTTCAGCCTGATAAGCTCGAACCCAAATCGTAGAAGTGCATCTTCATAGGATACCCAAAAGAAACTGTTGGGTGCACCTTCTATCACAGATCCGAAGGCAAAATCTTTGTTGCTAAGAATGGATCCTTTCTAGAGAAGGAGTTTCTCTCAAAAGAAGTGAGTGGGAGGAAAGTAGAACTTGATGAGGTAATTATACCTTCTCTCAATTTTGAAAGTAGCTAATCAGAGAAATCTGTTCCCGTGATGCCTACACCAACTAGAGAGGAAGCTAATGATAATGATCATGAAACTTCAGATCAAGTTACTACCGAACCTCGTAGGTCAACCAGAGCACGTTCCACACCAGAGTGGTATAGTAATCCTATTCTGGAAGTCATGTTACTAGACCATGAGGAACCTACGAACTATGAGGAAGCGATGATGAGCCCAGATTCCGCAAAATGGCTTGAGGCCATGAAATCTGAGATGGGATCCATGTATGAGAACAAAGTATGGACTTTGGTTGACTTGCCCGATGATCGGCAAGCCATAGAAAATAAATGGATCTTCAAGAAGAAGACTGACACTGATGGTAATGTTACTTTCTACAAAGCTCGACTTGTCGCGAAAGGTTTTCGACAAGTTTAAGGAGTTGACTACGATGAGACTTTCTCACCCGTAGCGATGCTTAAGTCTATCCGAATCATGTTAGCAATTGCCGCATTTTATGAAATCTAGCAAATGGACGTCAAAACTTCATTCCTTAATGGATTTCTTAAAGAAGAGTTGTATATGATTCAACCAAAAGGTTTTGTCAATCCTAAAGGTGCTAACAAAGTGTGCAAGCTCCAGCGATCCATTTATGGACTGGTGCAAGCATCTCGGAGTTGGAATATATGCTTTGATAGTGTGATCAAAGCATATGGTTTTGTACAGACTTTTGGAGAAGCCTGTATTTACAAGAAAGTGAGTGGGAGCTCTGTAGCATTTCTAATATTATATGTGGATGACATATTGTTGATTGGAAATGATATAGAATTTCTGGATAGCATAAAAGGATACTTGAATAAGAATTTTTCAATAAAAAGACCTCGGTGAAGCTGCTTAAGTATTGAGCATCAAGATCTATAGGGATAGATCGAGATGCTTAATAGGACTTTCACAAAGCACATACCTTGACAAAATTTTGAAGGAGTTCAAAAAAGGGATCAGTCAAAGAAAGAGTTCCTGCCTGTATTCAAGGTATAAAGTTGAGTAAGACTCAATGCCCAACCACTGCAGAAGATAGAGAGAGAATGAAAGTCATTCCCTATGCCTCAGCCATAGGTTCTATAAAGTATGCCATGCTGTATACCAGACCTATTGTGTACCTTGCCATGAGTTTGGCAAGGGGGTACAATAGTGATCCAGGAATGGATCACTGGACAGCGGTCAAAATTATCCTTAGTTACCTAAGAGGACTAAGGAAATGTTTCTCGGTTATGGAGGTGACAAAGAGTTCATCGTAAAGGGTTACGTCGATGCAAGCTTTGAAACTGATCTGGATGACTCTGAGTCTCAATATGGATACATATTGAAAGTGGGAGCAATTAGCTAAAGTAGCTCCGTGCAGAGCATTGTAGACATAGAAATTTGCAAAATACATACGGATCTGAATATGGCAAACCCGTTGACTAAACCTCTCTCACAAGCAAAACATGATCACACCTTAGTACTCTTTGGGTGCTAATCACATAGCAATGTGAACTAGATTACTGACTCTAGTAAACCCTTTGGGTGTTGGTCACATGGCGATGTGAACTATGGGTGTTAATCACATAAAGATGTGAAGTATTGGTGTTAAATCACATGGCGATGTGAACTAGATTATTGACTCTAGTGCAAGTGGGAGACTGAAGGAAATATGCCCTAGAGGCAATAATAATGTTGTTATTTATATTTCCTTATATCATGATAAATGTTTATTATTCATGCTAGAATTGTATTAACCAGAAACTTAGTACATGTGTGAATACATAGACAAAACAGAGTGTCCCTAGTATGCCTCTACTTAACTAGCTCATTCATCAAAGATGGTTAAAGTTTCCTGACCATAGACATGTGTTGTCATTTGATGAATGGGATCACATCATTAGAGAATGATGTGATGGACAAGACCCATCCGTTATCTTAGCATAATGATCGTTAAGTTTTATTGCTATTGCTTTCTTCATGACTTATACATATTCCTCTGACTATGAGATTATGCAACTCCCGAATACCGGAGGAACACCTTGTGTGCTATCAAACGTCACAACGTAACTGGGTGATTATAAATATGCTCTACAGGTGTCTCCGAAGGTGTTTGTTGGGTTGGCATAGATCGAGATTAGGATTTGTCACTCCGAGTATCGGAGAGGTATCTCTAGGCCCTCTCGGTAATGCACATCACTATAAGCCTTGCAAGCAATGTGACTAATGAGTTAGTTACGGGATGATGCATTACGGAATGAGTAAAGAGACTTGCCGGTAACAAGATTGAACTAGGCATGAAGATACCAGCGATCGAATCTCGGGCAAGTAACATACCGATGACAAAGGGAATGACGTATGTTGTCGTGCGGTTTGACCGATAAAGATCTTCGTAGAATATGTAGGAACCAATATGAGCATCCAGGTTCCGCTATTGGTTATTGACCGGAGATGTGTCTCGGTCATGTCTACATAGTTCTTGAACCCGTAGGGTCCGCATGCTTAACGTTCGATGACGATTTGTATTATGAGTTATGTGTTTTGGTGACCGAAGATTGTTCGGAGTCCCGGATGAGATCACAGACATGACGAGGAGTCTCGAAATGGTCGAGAGGTAAAGATTGATATATTGGAAGGTAGTATTCGGACACCGGAAGGGTTCCGAAGTGTATCGGGTACATACCGAAGTACCGGAGGGGTTACCGGAACCCCCCGGTGGAAGATATGGGCCATAGGAGGGAGGCTACCCAGCCCACAAGGGGCTGGTGCGCCCCCCACAAGGGAGGAGGCCGAATTGGACTAGGGAAGGGGGTGGCGCCCCCCTTTCCTTCTCCCTCTCCCTCTCCTTCCCTCTGTCCACCTCCGGAGAAAGGAAAAGTGGGGGGGGGCGCGAATCCTACTAGGAGTGGAGTCCTAGTAGGACTCCCCCCATGGTGCGCCCCCTTTGGTGGCCGGCCTCCTACTCCACTCCTTTATATACAGGAGCAAGGGGGCACCCTAGAACACAACAGATATTCTCTTAGCCGTGTGCGGTGCCCCCCTCCACAGTTTACTCCTCCGGTCATATTGTCGTAGTGCTTAGGTGAAGCCCTGCGCGGATCACATCACCATGCCGTCGTGCTGATGAAACTCTCCCTCGACCTTCTGCTGGATCAAGAGTTCGAGGGACGTCATCGAGCTGAACGTGTGCTGAACTCAGAGGTGCCGTACGTTCGGTGCTTGATTGGTTGGATCGCGAAGACGTTCGACTACATCAACCGCATTAAGCTAACGCTTCCGCTTTCGGTCTACGAGGGTACGTGGACATACTCTCCCCCTCTCATTGTTATGCATCTCCTAGATAGATCTTGCATGAGCGTAGGATTTTTTTTGAAATTGCATGCTACGTTCCCCAACAAAATAATGATAGCAGGCTGATGATAGCTTTAATTTAATAAAAAGACAGATGATGATAGCTTTAATTTAATAAAAAGACAGATGATGATTGCTTTACTATTTGTTTCCCACCCAAGATGAACAACATAGGCATACCCTAGGTGAACCAGATAATAGACAGAGATACTATTCATTGCTGCCTCGATATGTGCCCCACAAGTAATTTTAAAACTCAAGTTTTGAACATTAATTTGGACCTGACTTGGAGTCTAAGAGGTGAACAGGACGATAAAGTAGCAGGTAATATTAAGCAATGCATAACATAAGCAGAAACCAAAGAGTGTGACCTCTCTTGTGGACCCGTGTACTCCTCAAGTTCATCTGCTGAGTCGATGATGGTGATGCAGTTGCGGTGGGTGCCGGCAGCAGGGAAGGAGATCTGAGGTAGCTAAAGACGGCAAGTAGTCATGATGTCTGGTTTGGTGGATGCTTCTGTCGATGGAGCAGTTCAGGTGAGGTGGACGACGTCGCGGCAGGAGCGGGACAAACCACACAAAAGTTTTCTTCGACACCTACTTGTAACTAAAGTAATTCTGTAAGGGCTCCTTTGGCTTGCAGGATTCTAAAAACATTGGGATAGGAAAAACACCGAAATAGGATAGGAATGCACGTGGAAAACAGAGCATTTGTAAACACAGGATTTCTGTCAACTTGGGTGTTTGGTTCACAGGAATTGGAAGAGCAGAGGAATGCAAAGAAACATGGCCAACTTAAAGTGAAACCATATGAAAACGTGTGCAGTTAGAATGTTATTCTGCCACTAATGCACTTGGTCTTGTTTTCATGCATAAGATTTTGAAAAGTAGGTCCAGGTGGATGTTTTTCTCCATTCCTTTCAACAAAATGCATGAATAATTGAATAGTAGAATGCCATAGGAAAATTTCCTATTGCTATGTTTTTCCTTCACTTTTTCCTTTGAACCAAAATAGCACTAATGGATCGACATGAATGTAGAGTAATAAGTGATGCGACAAGTGTACAACCTCTTTGGCGTAGCCGTGTCGACCTCAGCATCATTGGGTTGGTCACTGAAGAAGTTGCGGCAAAGGTGGCTGTCAGAGGTGTGGAGGAAGATCTGAGGCGTTTGTAGACGGCGTCCAGGGCACTGATCTGTTGTGATGGATGGTTCCGTTGTTGGAGCAGCTCCGGCGAGCCGTAAGACGTCGAGGCTGATGCAGTACAAGACAAACATCGTTAATCTCAAGTGGTATTCCAATAGCATCTCCAATAGATGATGTAAAATACATTACCAAAAAGTGATAGATGTAAAATTTACATCACGAAAAAACACCTGACTACAACAGATGAGGTAAAAACTGTTGAGTCTGAACTTAACTGTCGAAACTAAAATTTACTGTGGAATCTGAATGTTACTGTCGAAACTGAACGTACTGGTAGCAGAGAGGAACTTCACATGTAGTTTAGGCGGCTCGAGCACTAGTAGTAGAGAAACAATGATCTAAATTAGCAGGCGATCGACTGGGAACACAGTACCAGATAGCAGTCGGAGCAGCAGCGCCTGGAGGAGCAGCGCGAACTAGAGCCAGAGCAGCAACTCATGTAGCTGCAGCAGCCCATGTACCAGCATCAGCAGCACGAGCAAGAGCAAGTGCAGAGCAGCAACACGTGTGAGGGGGAGATCAGAGCAGCAGCGCGACCGAGCAAGAGACGGAGCAGCAGTAGCGCGAGCGAGCGAGAGCCGGAGCAGCAGAAGCGCGACCGAGCGAGAGCCGTAGCAGCAGCACGAGCGAGCGAGAGCCAGAGCAGCAGCAGCAGCTCCAGCTGGTATGGATGCCGCCGCCGAGGGAGCCTCGCACTAGGGGAGAGCCGCCATGGAGATGTCGCTGGCGGTGCCGACTACGAGGTAGCCATGCCATGGGGTAGCGAGATCGAGCACCAGTGGTGCCGGGATGTCAAGTTAAGGAGAAGGTGCGATGCGATGACTGTACAACCTCTTTGGTGGCGCCGAGTAGGCCTAGGCTTCGTCCGAGGAGTCGGTGAGGATGCTGCGGTTCCGGTGGAGCAGGTTAAGGCAGCGCTGTCGGGATGGAACAGCCGCGATAGATGAAGCGATCGTCGAAGCAGCTCCTTGGAGGTGGAGGATGGGGCGGCTGAACCGGCGGGATGACGAGATCGACGATGGATCCTCATCCGGGGCTGTGGATGAGGACGTCGAGCTGTTGCGGTGGACGACGTCGTCAGGGAAGAGGCTCCGGCTGGGCAGCGGTGGGGTGGCGGACGAAAGCGGGTGGGGTTTCACGGCTAGAGCAGAGAGGTTATGGCGGCCTGGGATTTCGAATGGTGAAAAGGAGGTGATGGGAGGGGGGAACCATGACTTGGGGACGTTCTTGTCCAAAATGTAGGGTGTGTTACAAAAGTACCCCCACCGATTTGATCTAGCAGCCCTATCGCCTCAGGGTTAGAAGGGGGATTTCGCGTGTCGGGATTTGGCAGCTGGAGGGAGTATTCGTGCGCGTTGTAATTTCGGGATAGCAAGGCGCGGGTTGTGAAGGCGCAAGTTTTGGGAGCATGGTATCTGAATTTTCAGGATAACAAGGCGCGGGTTGAATTTTAGGGACAATCATAACGTGTAATATTCTACGTACCAAATCAATTCGCACTTTCCTCAACAAAAAAATGAAAAAAATAAAACTATTCGCACCACACAAAGAGAGAGTCTTGTCCCATTTTACTGTACAAATGCTATTCAAAGCTATGAATCCATGTTATGTCCAATTAAATTTTTTCGCTGGCTGTATAATACATGTAACCTACTCATACCAGCATTTTAGTGCATTCCAAATGTCTATACTACCGCTGCAATTCGAACTAAATTTGAATTTGTTTCCCTATTTGAATAAGAATCTACAATCATGATTGTTGCCAAGTTAAACCATCATTCGTATATTATCTTAACAACACACCTCATGATTACTATAGAGATAGATATGAACTATGTGTACTATATGAACTCGAATTTAAAATTTTGAATACACTTGTTGTGATTCCAAATAATAGTACATTTGATGTACTAACTAGATCTTCATAATCTAAACCATGTTTCATACATACACTATGTTTATCACACAAAGTATAGTGCCCCGCCGCCTACATTATGACAAGTATTTAGCCCTGAGCTTCAAAAGCCACACATTATCACAAATTCAAATAAATGTTCTATATATTATATGTAGTATAACATGTTCATAACCACACCATGTGTATCACCATTATATATATTCATGCATGCGTCGGTTTAAAACACTATGATATCTTCTTCAAATATCCGAATCCACTTTTTTATAATGAATTATGATCTCTGTTCCTCTTTTACACCCACACAATCCTCTTCTCTTTGTAGCTAGCACTAACTTTCTATCGTGCATGCACATGCCCGCCCCCCTCTCACCCTCCCTCAGCGTCCCCTCCATCGCGCACATTCATTATTTCTCTTTAGGTCGTTCACCCACGGTGTGTGTAGGCCCCCCGGCTCCTTCTTTCCAGCACACACCGGTCGATATACCTCTCTAGCCAAGTGTGCCTACCACAAACACACACTTTTCCTCTTCTCTTCTCACCGTCCATGCCCCCCTATGTCCAATACGGTTCCACGCAGGTGCACACTCCCGCCCCTCTTTTCATCGATCTCATACTCGCACACTCCTCCCCCCTTGATATAGTAGGCCTCTCACACCACCTCCTAGCCACATCCCTCTCCCCCTGTCCGTCTCTCCGGACCTTATTTGCTTCTAACACATGCATGCATGTATACCTACTGATCTCCCTACATATAGCTAGGTTGACTATAAGTCTTTTTCCCCATGCACCGATCAACGTACCTCACTAGTTATGTCTCTCCCTTTCTCCGATACATGACGATTGATCTTCCTATGTAGTTACCTCTGCTTACCACAACCGTATCACCCCCCCCCCCCCTCATCATCCTTGCATACCTCCTGACCCGTCTCTCACACGCACGTGCATAGACAGGCAGACATCCCCTCTCTTATTGATATTGAACTCGTACCCTCCGTTTGTCTAGCAGGTCTTTCCCACCATTTGTGAGAAACAACTCCACCACCAACCCTCCGACACTCTACCTTTGTCTCTCTCCCAACCTTATTCCTCTGCTACACATATGCATGGATGCCGATCGATCTCCCTCAATACATAGCTAGGTCTCTCTCCTTCTCCACACATATACTAGTCGATCTACTCTACCTCTATTTTTTAGGTCTCTGCCCCCTCCCCCCCCCCCCCTCCCTGCGATGCCCCTCCCACACTGATAGTCAAACATTGTAGGTAGGTATCCATGCACAGAGACAAACTGCACCTCTGCCCTCTCACATTCCAGTGGGCCAGCCGCCCTGTATCTTTGACGTGGGAAAACACAAATTCGATGGCACTCTTTATCGATCGCGCACCCACACACTTCATCCCTGTTTTCGATTCTATGATATCTCACGCCGATGATCCCTCCACTCTCTTCTCGTGGATTGCTCCCTCTATATATGATATATCCATGACTCTGTTTCACACACATTGCATATGTTACATTTTTTTTGTTTGAGATATCATCGACACATTGCCTCTGTTTCGCACAAACCATCTCTCTCACACCCACCCACGTACGTACCTGCACGTAAAGAAGAGGTGCACGCACTACACATGTACTCATGTATCGTTCCCGGCCACACCCGCGTGGGTGCACAGTGGAGTTCATTTCTATACGAAAAGGCAGCCCACGTGATAATTTGACGCGTGTAGCGGTTGTTTACTCGAAGGAGGGTCGTGTACCACGCGTACACAGAACAAAGTTCGACTTGATGCATTAGTATTAAATAAAGTTATATTCCTCAATGGCACGTACAGAATATAAAATGATTGTCATCGGGAAAAAAGAAATCCGCTCCACTATATACAATGGAGCCTGCCTGCCGGGGTTTGTCTCTCATCACACTATCTCACACAAGGCGGTGGTGGCCTCTCTCTCTCACCGTTGGTCACTGATCTGGCCGCATCCCGTCCGTCGGCGGAAAGGGAGGATGTGCATCGTTTCTCCATTCGACGGCGCCGAGGCAGCACGTCCCGATCTGCGGTACCCGCCGTTCTCTCTGACCAAGCTCCGGCGCGGTAGGGCCTACACCACTTGCTCGCTGCTGCAGTATGGGCAGATCCCGCCCGCCGTCGCCGTCCTAGTTACATCCCAACGACCCTCAGGTATCCCCTCCGGCCTTGCTCCACTGCCCATCTTCCCACGTCGCTGCATGTGGAAAATCTTGCATGTGGATCTTCCCTAGTTCTTTGCCCAAAACGTAGCTCGTCCGACGTACTTTCCATATTGCAATCTCGTCCTCACACCATTTTAGATAAGCACAACCGTGCTGTTATCTTCCCTTAGGACAAGGAATATGCTTCTTTTTTATCGTTGTATGTGTCATCAACTATTATTGGCCAGTAATTGTTTCCTTTCTATCTCTTTTTTGCAAACAGGGCTATCCATTTCACCTCGTTGCTATTGCGACCTTTTGGTGAACTGCATAAATCACTTTTTTCTTAAGAGTGTTTTGTGCAGTTCTACTAAAATGTCACACGGGCAACGTCTCTACATTTCAGTGCGACTGCACAAAGGGAGATTGGTTTTGCTCTATCCTCCTCATCCAACTCCGAGCCTAATCTTCTCCAACTATTTGCTTAATCTTCTCCAACTAGTTAGTCTTAAGAGAGACTGCAAAGGTGACCGGCTTCTATTTGTGTGTTTATTGTTTCATTAACAGTCCTCTATTATTGTAATCACACTTAATATCTTTGGAACAGGGACGCTCAGCTCTATTTTAGTGGAACTGTACAAAATGATCGAAATGTTGCATGCTCCTGACAGCTACTTTTTTCCCAACATGCCTTGTTGATTTAGACAGAATTGGGGGGAAGTTGCTGCCAATCAAAGCATGGATCAATTTTAATTTAACACCTTCTCACAACTTTGTCTTCAGTTGTGATGTAAATATTAGCTCTGATCTGCTAATCATTGAGATTCATTAGCAAGGAAGTTAGTTTTTTATTTTTTCCGAAAGAGCATGGATGGCAAGACACATGAAACAAAAGATAAAAGCTCAGAGCATTATACAATTTCATGTCACTGGAAAATTATTTGTATAGTACGTCAATTATGTAAACAAATGCTGGAAGCTTGATAGCATTTCCAGAAGCCTCTTTAGCATCCAGGTCCATGTGCCATGCACCAAATTATAGTGCACAACCGCATGGGAGACCAGCCCGGTCGTTGCGCCACACTAATAGTGAGTAATGAGCAGTCAAATCATAAGCCCCACCTTTCCCACTGTAAGTTGCTCGAAAGAAGCAATCATCAATACGCTCTTCTTTGAATCCGCTCATACTACTCCCTCCGTCACAGTTTATAGAGCGCGCTTCAACAATCTCTGGGACCAAGGCGACTAGCGATCGGCCTGAAAAATAGCATTGGTAGTTATAGCACGGCGTCTATTACTAGAGGAAATAATGCGTACACACATGCATGCAGTGCTTCCACCCCGGGTACACACATGCATGCACTTACTCCACTCCGTGTACACACCTACATCGAGAGAAAATTGTGGACTTGATTGCGGTTACCACGCCCTAATTAATTGAGCATTAAACCAAACACGTCTAAAATCTCTCTGGTGGTGGAAATGCATGGAGAGAAATGCATGAGAATGAAGCGCACCGTGTAAACTGTGACGGAGGGAGTAGTATGAAGGTGCAAAACCAAGTACGCGTATGGCCTGTCGGTCAACGCACTTCCTCTTGGCATATCACTGACATGTGGGACCGGAGTGTGAGCAAACCGATCTCAATTGACGGCAAAATGGCCAACCCGCCATTCCTTGAGAGAGAAGAGGAGCGAGAACACACAGACGGGCTCGCACGGAGGCCAAGATATATTCGAGCATGGTTGATCGATATCATCATTACATGTTCGAATTTTTTTAATAGTACTATTGGGCTGCCATTTTCCGCACTTCTCCCGAATAAATGTGTACTTTATCAGAGATTAAAATAAAATAAGAGTACAAACGCTCCACCATGCGGTTCCTAGTACCTGTATACTAGTAGAAAAAATTACTCGTACTACTAAACCTTGCGCTTGGCTCTTCACCTCTTCGGGAAGTCGAACAATGATGGTACTACAGTGTATGCCTCTGGCAGGCTGACACTGAATGAACTGCTGCACGTCCACCGCCTGGGCGAGGGTAGGTTGCATAAGTCAAAAGCTTCTCCTTGTCATGCGAGCCATCGAGCTTGAGGTAGACGGAGAGGGCGTAAGCGAGCTTCACCTTGTCCTGCAAGCTTCTCCTCGTTCTACGAGTTGAATATGCTTCTTTTTTGTCGTCGTATGTGTCATCAACCGTTATTGGCCAGTAATTGTTTCCTTTCTACCTCTTTTTTGCAAACAGGGCTATCCATTTCACCTTGTTGCTATTGCGACCTTTTGGTGAACTGTACAAATCACTTTTTTCTTAAGAGTGTTTTGTGCAGTTCTACTAAAATGTCACACGGGCAATGTCTCTACATTTCAGTGCGACTGCACAAAGGAAGATTGGTTTTGCTATATCCTCCTCATCCAACTCCGAGCCTAATCTTCTCCAACTATTTGCTTAATCTTCTCCAACTAGTTAGTCTTAAGAGAGACTGCAAAGGTGACCGACTTCTATTTGTGTGTTTATTGTTTCATCAACAGTCCTCTATTATTGTAATCACACTTAATATCTTTGGAACAGGGACGCTCAACTCTATTTTAGTGGAACTGCACAAAATGATCGGAATGTTGCATGCTCCTGACAGCTAATTTTTTTCCCAACATGCCTTGTTGATTTAGACAGAGCTGGGGGGAAGTTGCTGCCAATGAAAGCATGGATCAATTTTAATTTAACACCTTCTCACAACTTTGTCTTCAGTTGTGATGTAAATATTAGCTCTGATCTGCTAATCATTGAGATGCATTAGCAAGGAAGTTAGTTTTTTATTTTTTCTGAAAGAGCGTGGATGGCAAGACACACGAAACAAAAGCTGAAAGCTCAGAGCATTGTACAATTTCATGTCGCTTGAAAATTATTTGTATAGTAAGTCAATTATGTAAACAAATGCTGGAAGCTTGATAGCATTGCCAGAAGCCTCTTCAGCATCTGGGTCCATGTGCCATACACCAAATTATACTCCCTCCATTCCTAAATATTTGTCTTTTTAGAAATTTCAAATGGACTACCACATACAGATGTATATAGACATATTTTAGAGTGTAGATTCACTCATTTTGCTTCGTATGTAGTTACTTGTTGAAATCTCTAGAAAGACAAATATTTAAGAACGGAGGGAGTAGTGCACAACCGCATGGGAGACTCAGCCCGGTCGTTGCGCCGCAGTAATAGTGAGTAATGAGCAGTCAAATCATAAGCCCCATCTTTCCCACTGTAAGTTGATCGGAAGAAGCAACCATCAATACGCTCTTCTTTGAATCCGCTCATACTACTCCCTCTGTCACTGTTTATAGAGCACGCTTCAACAATCTCTGGGACCAAGGCGACTAGCGATCGGCCTGAAAAATAGCATTGGTAGTTATAGCACGGTGTCTATTACTAGAGGAAATAATGCGTACACACATGCATGCAGTGCTTCCACCCCGGGTACACACATGCATGCACTTACTCCTCTCCGCGTACACACCTACATCGAGAGAAAATTGTGGACTTGATTGCGGTTACCACACCCTAATTAATTGAGCATTAAACCAAACACGTCTAAAATCTCTCTGGTGGTGGAAATGCATGGAGAGAAATGCATGAGAATGAAGCGCGCCCTGTAAACTATGACGGAGGGAGTAGTATGAAGGTGCAAAACCAAGTATGTGTATGGCCTGTCGGTCAACGCACTTCCTCTTGGCATATCACTGACATGTGGGACCGGAGTGTGAGCAAACCAATCTCAATTGACGACAAAATGGCCAACCCGCTGTTCCTTGAGAGAGATGAGGAGCGAGAACACACAGACGGGCTCACACGGAGGTCAAGATATATTCGAGCATGGTTGATCGATATCATCATTACATGTTCGATGTTTTTTAATAGCACTCTTGGGCTGCCGTTTTCCGGACTTCTCCCGAATAAATGTGTACTTTATCAGAGATTAAAATATAATAAGAGTACAGACGCTCCACCATGCGGTCCCTAGTACCTGTATACTAGTAGTACTACTCGTACTACTAAACCTTGCGCTTGGCTCTTCGCCTCTTCGGGAAGTCAAATAATGATGGTACTACAGGGTATGCCTCTGGCAATCTGACACCGAATGAACTGCTGCACGTCCACCGCCTGGGCGAGGGTAGGTTGTATTTGTCAAAAGCTTCTCCTCGTCCTGCGAGCCACCAGGCTTGAGGTAGACGGAGAGGGCGTAAGCGAGCTTCACCTTGTCCTGCAAGCTTCTCCTCGTTCTGCGAGTTGACGGGACACACCAAAAAGTAGTGCTAGTCCATACTCCCTCCTTTCCGGTTAATATGGCTTAATCTTTTTGTGGGTAAATGAGAGAGCTATATTCATATATAAGCATACTTAGGACAATCAACCAAGAGACTGGTCACTAGGAAGCGAGGTACCCAGCAAAAAAAGAAGAAGGAAGCGAGGTGTTTCATCAAGCCAGCTATCGGTCACATTCAAAGTGCAGCAAGCACGGTTCGCACAAAGATGCGCCGCAAGGTTTGCTGACCTGTTTACATGCTGAATAACAAAAAAAGAGAAAATATTACTGAGCGCTCCTATTTCTAATAGGATAGGAGCCAGAATTAAGCAAGAATTGTGGCGAGTGTTCCATGCAATCAACTTCCATTATCACATGCGAGAACCCTCAAAGAGAACCAAATGTGTTCAAGATTGCTTTATACAGATTAAAATAAAATAAGAGTGCAGACGCTCCACCATGCGGTTCCTAGTAGTACATACCTGTATAGTAGTACTAGTAGTACTACGTAATACTAGTACTCGGAGTACTCTAAACTTTGCGCTTGGTCGTTCGCCTCTTCGGGAAGTCGAACAATAATGGTACTAGTACAGTGTATGCTTCTAGCAATCTAACACCGAATTAACTATTGCACGTCCACCGCCTGAGTGAGGGAGAGCTTGCATTAGTCAAAAGTTTCTCCCGTCCTGCAAGCTTCTCCTCGTTCTGCAAGTTGACGGGACACAACAAAGTAATGCTAGTCCATACTGCCTCCTTTCCGGTTAATATGGCTTAATTTGAAACAAGATAAATACACTATTTGTCACTGTATATTTGTAAAAATACGGTCAGTGGACTTCATAATATGCTCATTGCGGTCAATATATACGCTTATACGGTCACCAGCTCACCCTGGTTGAGTATGTGTGTGCATGCACGTGTAGGTTGAGCACTTGAGCGTGACCGTGTGTGTTCCGTCGTGTGCTCGGACATGCATGCATTAGGGCGTCGCGCGCCTTTTTGCGTCCATGTGTACGTGTGACTGTTGCATGCATGCACGAGGTTGTAGTCCCTCACATTTACATGTTCATAAGTCAATGCTTTGTCAAAATGTTGCATGCAAGGTTTAATCATTCGTTGTTCACCCATGCATTCCCGATATTAATACGTTAGTAAATACAATTTCTTGAGGAAAACGAGCCCATGAATTGAGTACAAAGGGGACCAATAAGCCAGGACGGAGGGAGTACTAGTAGTGAACCGGAAGGAGGGAGTAGGTACTAGTAGTACGTAACAACATGCAGTAACAAAATTCCTCTATGCGCATCCTGTCTACGTGTCTCTACTCTTATAAAAAACAGAGTTGGTGATGATGGTGTGCCTGCCATCCTGCAATATAGGCCGTCTGATTTATATCTGACGGACAGGAGGGAAACTATGGCAATTTTGCAAAAAGATACCCACACCCCTCTCCACATTTGCAAATAAGGCCTTCCCTCGTTCATCCTTTTCTCTGACAAGATAAACTACTCATACAAATGCATCTTGATGTTCCGTACAACACACGGGCATCTTGCTACACTACTGCAGGATGCTGCTAATGCGACACAACGATCATAGACCCTTTGACGAAACTGTGTGTGATGCATTAATCACAAACGGTGATGTAAAAAACCGTCAAAAAGATGCAAAACAATTGCGATGGCAGAGACATCAAACACGGTTCAGATTTTAGTTGCGTGTGCGATTCAGGGCACACGATTGATCCATTCCAACTGTTTGTGATGAGACAAAACAACAGAAACGGGTAGCCATATCAAGGTGTGTGCGATATACGCCATACAGTTCACTCAGATGAACTGTTTTCTATTAGGGAGTGCAACAGAAATGATTAACTAGATCAAGGTGTGTGATATACGGCATACGGTTCACTCGGACGAACTATTTTCGATTAGGGAACACAACAGAAATGGTTCAACTTAACAAGATGTGTGTGATATGCGGCATACAGTTCACATAGATGAACTGTTTGCGATGAGCCAAAAGAACACAAACGAGTCGTGTAAACAAGATGTGTGTGATACGCGGCAAACAACCGACTCGGATGAACTGTTTGCGATGAGAAATTACAACACAGACGGTTACTACAGTTAATTCGTGTGCGATTCTGTGTGTACAAAAAACTTTGAAAATTGCAAAGTAGTTGCTTGCGGTGGCTAGGAGTATCGCACATGATGCGTCTGCGAGTACTCGTGTGCGATGATTAGTAAGTTACACATACGTTTCCTTATGTTAACACGTGTGTGAATTCGCAATATGGACAGTTAATATGCAAATGCCTTCTGGACATCGGGCACACGCTTAAACTCAATGAACTATGTACGATACTAATACTTTCCATGAAAATTTAAGAACTTGGCTAATAGCATTTGAGTAACATATATATAGTGGTTACACTATTCGACAAAAGGAGGATCTTCGTGATGCGGCTTGAACTACGTCGGTATTTCCCCAAAGAGGAAGGGATGATGCAGCACAGCTACGGTAGGTATTTCCCTCAGTGATGAGACCAAGGTTATCGAACCAGTAGGAGAACCACGCAACACTACGTAAACGGTACCTGCACACAAAGAACAAATACTTGCAACCCGACGTAAAAGAGGGATTGTCAATCCCTCTCGGGTAAAAAGATAGATAAAATTGTAGTAGATTGGATAAATAGATCTCTCGGGAACGTGAGATAAAATAAATAACAATAAATTGCAGCAAGGTATTTTTGGGATTTTGGATTAATAGATCTGAAAATAAAAGCAAATAAAAAGAGATCTCGAAGGCAAATATGATAAAGAAGAGACCCGGGGGCCGTAGATTTCACTAGTGGCTTCTCTCGAGAAAAATAGCACACGGTGGATAAACAAATTACTGTTGGGCAATTGATAGAACATCAAATAATCATGATGATATCCAGGCAATGATCATTATATAGGCATCACGTACAAGATTAGTAGACCGACTCCTGCCTGCATCTACTACTATTACTCCACACATCGACCGCTATCCAGCATGCATCTAGTGTATTAAGTTCATGGAGAAATGGAGTAATGCAATAAGAACGATGACATGATGTAGACAAGATCTATTCATGTAGGAATAGACCCCATCTTGTTACCCTTAATAGCAACGATACATACGTGTCATTTCCCCTTCTGTCACTGGAATTGAGCACCGTAAGATCGAACCCATGACAAAGCACCTCTTCCCATGGCAAGAAAAATCGATCTAGTCGGCCTAACTAAACCAAAGATTCGAAGAAGAAATACGAGGCTATAAGTAAGCATGCATATAAGAGATCAAAAGACTCAAATAACTTTCATGGATAAAAACATAGATCTGATCATAAACTCAAAGTTCATCGCATCCCAACAAACACACCGCAAAAAGAGTTACATCAAATAGATCTCCATAAGACCATTGTATTGAGAATCAAAAGAGAGAGAGGAAGCCATCTAGCTACTAACTACGGACCTGTAGGTCTACAATGAACTACTCACGCATCATCGGAGAGGCACCAATGAGGATGATGAACCCCTCCGTGATGGTGTCTAGATTGGATCTGTGGTTTCTGGAACTTGCGGCGGCTGGAATTGTTTTTCGTCGACTCCCCTAGGGTTTCTGGAATATTTGGGTATTTATAGAGCAAAGAGGCGGTGTGGGAGGCCATCGAGGTGGGCACAACCCACCAGGGCACGCCTGGGCCCCCAGGCGCGCCCAGGTGGGTTGTGCCCCCTCGGGGCACCCCTCTGGTACTTCCTTGGCCCAACTTGTGTCTTCTGGTCCAGAAAAAATCACCAAAAAGTTTCACTGCGTTTGGACTCCGTTTGGTATTGATTTTCTGTGAAGTAAAAAACAAGCAAAAAAGAGCAACTGGCACTGGGCACTATGTTAATAGGTTAGTCCCAAAAAATGATATAAAGTTGCTATAAAATGATTGTAAAACATCCAAGAATGATAATATAACAAC
This sequence comes from Thinopyrum elongatum, assembly GCA_011799875.1. Classification (NCBI taxonomy): domain Eukaryota; kingdom Viridiplantae; phylum Streptophyta; class Magnoliopsida; order Poales; family Poaceae; genus Thinopyrum; species Thinopyrum elongatum. The sequence continues at coordinate 192,701,896 of CM022298.1, forward strand.
ATGGAACAATCAAAAATTATAGATACGTTGGAGAAGTATCACTTCGTAACACGGTTTTGACAACCATATGGTCCATATCTACATACTTAACATCGTAACAACTATCACATTTTAAGAGGCTGAGGGCCAACAACCATATGGTCCATATCTACATACTTAACATAGTAACAGCTAGCACATTTTAAGAGGCTGAGGGCCAACAACCACAACTATCCGCTGGAAGCAGCTTGATCACGGCGACTCGGCATCTCGTCAATGAAAAGGAAGAGACCTCCTGTGCCTTGGTTGAGCATGAGTAGAACAGTGTCTCCAATTTCCCAATATGGATGCATTGCCACGACAAGCGAGAACTTGTTAATTTGAATGGTTCCATTTCTGCGGGAAATGCAGTACCTTGCAACCACTTTGGCGTTATTAGCAGGCACAAGTGTAATTCGACCACGCCGGGAAATCGATCCAGGAACTGCTACAGCGGGCAATTTTTGTTGAAATGTAGAATAAAAACCAATTATAACATATCGTTGAAGATATATATAGTTTATGAGCATCAACATAAAAATAAGACTTTGTACCAGCGTTTTGTGCACACAATTGGTCTTGTTCAATGTGTGCACCATAGGTATAATTAATCCCATCCAAAATCCAGCGTTCATACGCTGTGCTATCTCTGTCAGATTATCAATAAAGTTTATGACATGCTTCAAGTCCTTCCAGTGAAATTTGGTATGCTTAGTAACATACAGATCATTCACTATACATCCAACATATCCTGCTTAAAAGGTGGAAAGGTATTATTTATTCAGAACATGGCAGAAGAATATATAGTGCGCATAAATTGGTAAATATAATTTGTTACTGCCTAGGAACGGAGTCAGAAAATGAAATCACAATTGGTTGCTTAAATAGTGATCCATTAGTCAGAACAAATACCCCGATTTTGCTAAGTAATATGCCAGCATGGAGAAAGTTGAAAGGACACTAACCTCGACCAGACTTTGATCGGCTGATAACATTGGGGAAGTAAACATCCATGTTATTTAGACCAGGCTGTGGTGCACGCACTAGAATTTTATTGCCAGCTTTTAGTTCATAACACTTAGACATTTTTCTCCAAAGTTCCGCATCAAAATAGGAGTGACCATCTTTATCAAGTTTTACGCTAACCATCATTGTAAATCCATGTTGCGTTGTCAATATGACATCCATGGAGTCATCAACAAAGTAAAGCCCAAGATTTCCTTCAACTCCTTGTTCTTGCAAAGCAAGGGATGTACTGCTTGAAATGAAAATTAAGATCGTAAATTAGATATATTGAAATAACAGAGCAAGATGCAAATATGGGAGTAACTGATAGAATAGATCAATATATAGATGAAAGCAAAGTACAAAAATATATAATTAAAAATAGATAATATAACAAAGATTTGATGCAAATATGAGAGTAACTGAATGAACAATACATCATATATTTGCCTAATATAGGGGGGAAATCGCCTTCGACATCTAGGCTGCACGTGGCACCGTACCTTTTATCCAAATGTAGCAACAGATGGTATATGTTCACAAATTTAGGCCATGTCGACCGTGGTAGGTTGAGATTGAACATACTGAGCGCTCCCTGAAGTCATCCGAAATGGTGAGATAGAACTTCATTTCTGACTGGCCGCGACCACACTTGCCCGATTTGTGCTCACACTGTGGACACATGAATGAAAACCCTCGAATCAGCTGAAGAAAAATGAATCAACGGCGATTTTCGCTGGTTGATTAACAGCGACGGACGGACTGCGATAAGAGATGAGTGAATATTTTGCTAACTTGATTACCTTCTCCATGAGAAAAATCCCCAGCCCAATCCCGCAGAAAACCCCAATCGACCAGAGTCTAGAATGTCGGTGCAGATAGGCGGCGGAAAGCGATAGGGGCGAAATCACATGTCGTTTGGAGCGCGACCTCCGCCCGCCGACGACAGCCGTCGAGCTTAGAGTGGCCGCCATGATAGAAGTTAATGAGGTGCAGAGTTGCGGAGGAGTCCGTGGCGAGTGGGTGGGGATGAAGTGGGCGAGGGTTTTCTTTTTCGTTTTGCTTGTGTGGGTGAACACACACGGTTCGCAGAGGCGATGGAGATGAATCGTGTGCGATAGTAAATCACTGAGATTGAAGGGGAATCCAAATTTCCTTTGTCCTTTGTCCATGAGTTTTTTTCTACGATGAACATAAACCCTGCAAATCACCGTGTTCAAATTTGGCACTTTTCCGGGTTCATTTACAATATTTAGGGGATTATGTGCATTTTCTAGGCATTAATGCACATAATTCAAATTCAAACAATCGGTGCATGAAAAGGTGCATGAGAATGGTCTGGAAAACCATGATCGTGCTATTTAGTAGATTCTCAAGCCTTTTACAAGGAATGGGCAGATATTTCATGGAAATGTGTGGCAATAGTCAACCACAAACACGTCGTTTATTGGTTTTTCAACTGTAGAAAAATGAAATACATGCTTGAAAAACATGACGGCTGGCATGGTGCCATGGTATGGCCTCACCATGCCCTGGTACAAATTTGAGAAGGTTTGGCTTATGTCGTCGTCCACGCCATTCATAAATCGAACCATCACAGAGGAATTTTTATGGTTTCGAGGGGGAAATCGGCAAGATTGAAGGGGCCGGGAATCCAAATTTCGTTCCTAGCTTGTCACTCAGCTTTTTCTACAATCAACATACCCCCTCGAATGCAACGTGTTCAAATTTGGCATTTTTTCGGGCTCATTTACCATATTTAGGGGATTATGTGCATTTTCTAGGCATTAATCCACATAATTCAAATTTGAACAATCGGTGCATGAAAAGGTGCACAAGAACGGTCTGGAAAAACCATACTCGTGGTATTTAGTAAATTCTCATGCATTTTACAAGGAATGGGCAAAGATTTCAAGGGAGTGCGTGGCAATAGTCAACCACAAAAGGCGTCATTTACTGGGTTGTCAACTATAGAAAAATGAAATACGTGCTTGAAAAACATGACGCCTGGCATGGTGCCATGGTATGGCCTCATCGTGCCCTGGTAAAAAGCTGAGAAGGTTTGATTTATGTCATCATGCACACCCTTCATAAATCGAACCATCACCGAGGAAGTTCCATGCTTTCGAGAGGGAAATCACCAAGATTGAAGGGGAATCCAAATTTCCGTCCTAGTTTGTCATTAAGTTTTTTTCCAACAATCAACATACCCCCTCCAATGCAACGTGTTCAAATTTGACATTTTTCCGGGCTCATTTACCATATTTAGGGGATTATGTGCATTTTCTAGGCATTAATGCACATAATTCAAATTCGAACAATCGGTGCATGAAAAGGTGCACAAGAATGGTCTGGAAAACCATGCTCGTGCTATTTAGTAAATTCTGATGCCTTTTACAAGGAATGGGCAGAGATTTCAAGGAAATGTGTGGCAATAGTCCACCACAAACGCGTCATTTACTGGGTTAACAACTATACAAAAATGAAATACATGCTTGGAAAACATGACGCCTGGCGTGGTGCCATGGTATGGCCTCACCATGCCCTGGTAAAAATTTGAGAATGTTTGCCTTATGTCGTCATGCACGCCTTTCATAAATCGAACCATCACCGAGGAAGTTTCATGGTTTCGAGGGGGAAATCACCAAGATTGAAGGGGGGTCCAAATTTCCTTTGTCCTTTGTCCATGAGTTTTTTTCTACGATGATCATACACCCTGCAAATCACCGTGTTCAAATTTGGCACTTTTTCGGGTTCATTTACCATATTTAGGGGATTATGTGCATTTTCTAGGCATTAATGCACATAATTCAAGTTCAAACAATCGATGCATGAAAGGGTGCACAAGAACGGCCTGGAAAACCATGCTCGTGCCATTTAGTAAATTCTCATGCCTTTTACAAGGAATGGGCAGATATTTCGATGAAATGTGTGGCAATAGTCAACCACAAACGTTTGTTTATTAGGTTTTCAACTATAGAAAAAATGAAATAAATGCTTGAAAAACATGATGCCTGGCATGGTGCCATGGTATGGCCTCACCATGCCCTGGTAAAAATTTGAGAAGGTTTGTCTTATGTCGTCATGCACGCCCTTCATAAATTGAACCATCACCGAGGAAGTTCCATGCTTTCGAGAGGGAAATCACCAAGATTGAAGGGGGATCCAAATTTTCTTCGTTCTTTGCCCTGGAGTTTTTTTCTACGACGAACATACACCCTGCAAATCACTGTGTTCAAATTTGGCATTTTTTCGGGCTCATTTACCATATTTAGGGGATTATGTGCATTTTCTAGGCATTTAGCGCATATAAATCCAATCCAGCTACAGCTGCACGGGAGTGATGTGAGGGACGTGGATTACCGTTCGATCATGGTGCATCCTACGGTGCACACGCGCGATCCGCGTGGCTGGGGTTCCGGCCAATCATAACGCAACACACAATAGGCTTAGCGCACACTGTTTCCGGAGGCGACGGAGATGAACCGTGTGCGATAATGAACGAGCAAAATTGTAAGGGAAGCCAAATTTCCTTCGTCGTTTGTCGTTGAGCTCTTAAAACCCACCGCACTGTACGGCTGCCCGGCCACTCCGTCCCAGAGCTCTCTCCAAGCGTCGTTCATGGCACCGTGATGCACAATAACCGGTAAGGAAGCGATGGCATCCCGCCACGCCACGTTCCTCGCCGCCCGCGACCGCACACATGGTAAGGAAGCGATGGCATCTTGCCACGCCGAGTTCATCGCCGCCGCCGGCCACACAATTACGTGGGCGGACTTTGAGGCTGCCATGGCCGAATGGGCGGTGGATCTAGAGGCGGCCAAATCCGCATAGAAGGAGCGAAAAAGGCAGAAACCAGTCAAGAAAAGAGAGTCCCGCCACCGCAAGAAAGAAGAGGCCGCACGCCATGCTGAGGAGAGCTTGGCAGAGATCGAAGCACGGTGGGCTACCGCCTACAAGGCCGGGAAGGAGAACGCCGGCGTCTGGCCAGCATGCCCTGATGGCAGCATGTGAGAAGTAGTTAGTGCGTGTGTCGCCCCTAGTCTTAGAGAAAATTACCAGTAGTACTTTAAGTTTGTACTATCTATTATTAATGTACAATGTCGGTAAGCGCATCCTTTCAGGGCTTTGAGCTTAAATTGCCGCGCCGGCGGATGGCAGCAAGCTTCTCTCTTGTTGCATAGGATCAAATCTGGCTATGCGAGCGAGGCAGGTTGACACTTGATTGCATTTCATAAACCGATGATTGCTCATCGGGTGTCACCTTGCCTCGTTCATGTACATTGAATAATCCTGATACAATGAAAGAGAATTTTGAAATTAGGTGCGGTTGGAGATGCTGATAGATATAAGAATTATTAGAAGATCACAAAACACACGGTTTCTATGGCGTACCCGTGTGCGTTTTTTTGCGTTAATGATCCATAAGTCAGTTACCTGTGCGATGTTTCCTAATAAACCAGGTGTACCATTAACCAAAAAAATCAACTACACGTGTACATTTTTTTGGAGATGGGATCTGCCAATTTTCTCTTTTCTCGCACACGAGTATTTTACCGCTTCGTCTGCGTTGTGTGTTTCCCCCGCCCAAGTTTCAAGTTTCGCAGCAAAATTTTCATTAGGCGCGCGATTTCAAAATTTATTCCTCCCACCACATCCCCACCCATCAAATTTCCTCAGTATCTCCCCCCTCCCCCCCTCCCCCTACCGGTAGCTCAAACCACCGCCGCCGCAACCACATCTACGTTCTACTCGGATCCAGTCAGGTAACCCACCGATCTCTATCACGGCCCCGGCCTGATTTCTTAAATGGCGTCTGCGAAACATCCTCATGCCTCCAAATCCCCACCGCCCCTACCTCCAGAGCATCGCCGCACAAGCCCAACCACATATCACGTGGAGGTCGAGGAGCCGATGGCGGTCCATGGCGCGATGGCCGCTGTGCGTGTTGACCCGGAGGAACACCTCGCCTCCGCCGCCACCGACTTGGTGCAAGCTCTGGCCCAGATGAAGTGCCCCAGCGACTACCCCCCAGGACTTAACAGGTATGATCTGACCAGCTCAATCTTACCAATACCACTTGCAATGGCTATGTTTTGTACGGTTGATGTATTAAGCATGTCCGTGCCTTGTTTATTTCAGTACTGCACACTATGTGATGTTCAAGTATTAACTGTCCAGCTCAATTTCACCAATACCAGCAACAAACTTACAATACATGACTCAGGATATCACTAGAGATGCTGCCCATTTGCTATTTTTGGTGGATGCTAACCCTGTTGTACTTAACATGCCTGTCCATGTACTTACGCAGGGTCATAACGGCTGATGTTGTTGTTTGCCGTCGAGGTTAGCTGCATCCCATGTCTTACAGTATTTCACATCATTTGTGCAATTGCAGTTTAACTTCTAACATTTACTGGTTGCCTGTAGGTACACATGTCAGTGGCAGTGATCCACGCTTCGACCCGGAGGAACAGCTCGCCTCCGCCGCCGCTGACTTTTGGCGGGCTCTGGCCAAGATGAAGTGCCCCAGCAACTACCTCTCAGGACTTACCAAGTATGTACTCATCAGTTCAATCTTACCAATACCAGTTGCAATTAATGGCTATGTTTTGTACGGTCGATGTATTAAGCATGTTGTAGTAAACATGCCTAACACATTTTAGCTATTTTCCCTACCTTTTTATAGACAACTGGGCCATTCTCTGCTCTGGCAGCACCTGCCTTGTGATGTTTAACTCTGCCAATTGCATTTTTATCAGTACTGGTTTCAATGGCTATTAAGCCTGTTGCAATTAACAGTTGTATCCATTTTTAAACAGTTGTATTTCAATGGCTACGAACTTACAAAACATGACTTAGGATGCTGTTAAGCCTATTGCAATTAACAGTTGTATTCATTTTTTAATCTGTCCCTTTGCTACCGTGCTACTCTCCGTAATGAAGATATACTAGAGATGTTGCCCATTTGCTATTTTTGGTGGATGCTAACCCTGTAGTACTTAACATGCATTTCCATGTACTTACACAGGGCCATAACGGGCAATGTTGTTGTTTGCCATCGAGGTTAGCTGCATCCCATGTCTTACAGTATTTTACATCATTTGTGAAATTGCAGTTTGGCTTCTAACATTTACTTGCTTCTTGTAGGTACACATGTCCGCGGCACTGATCCACGCTTCGACCTGGAGGAAGAGCTCGCCTCCGCCGCCACTGACTTTGGGCAGGCTCTGGCCAAGATGAAGTGCCCCAGCAACTACCTCTCAGGACTTACCAAGTATGAACTCATCAGTTCAATCTTACCAATACCAGTTGCAATTAATGGCTATGTTTTATACGGTCGATGTATTAAGCATGTTGTAGTAAACATGCCTAACACGTTTTAGCTATTTTCCCTACCTTTTTATAGACAACTGGGCCATTCTCTACTCTGGCAGCACCTGCCTTGTGATGTTTAACTCTGCCAATTGCATTTTTATCAGTACCGGTTTCAATGGCTATTAAGCCTGTTGCAATTAACAGTTGTATCAATTTTTAAACAGTTGTATTTCAATGGCTACAAACTTACAAAACATGACTTAGGATGCTGTTAAGCCTGTTGCAATTAACAGTTGTATCCATTTTTTAATCCGTCCCTTTGCTACCGTGCTACTCTTTCGCAATGAAGATATCACTACAGATGCTGCTGTTTTATTACCATATGCTATTTTTGGTGGATGTTAACCCTATTGTAGTTAACATTGGCTTTCCATTTACTTAAACAGGGCTACAATGGGCGATGATGTTGTTTGCCATCGAGGTTAGCTGCATCCCATGTCTTATACACCATCTGTTCCTAAATATAAGTATTTTTAGAGATTCCAATATAGACTACATAAGGAGCAAACTGAGTGAATCTAGATTCTAATCTAAACTATATCTATAATTTTATACACATCCGTATGTAGTTCATATTGAAATCTCTAAAAATACTTGTACTTAGGAACGTAGGTAGTTGTATTTTACATCATTTGTGCAATCTCAGTTTAGCTTCTAACATTTACTGGTTGCTTGTAGGTACATATATGAGTGGTACTGATCCACGCTTCGATCCCTTTTGCGTATGGGGCAATGATATATTCATGAACAAGCGTCAAGTGAGCAAACTAAGAAAGATTGCTAGGCGAAAGAAACGGGTGATGGGAATTAAGCTCTTTATTTACACTTTGTCCAAGACAACAGTGAACTTTAGGATGCTAAGTAATGTGTTACCTTTTCCCCCTGCCCACAACAAGTTACTCTATTAGACCTCAGTATCTGATATTTTTCTCTTTTCAGTGGTTTCCGAAGCTATTTACTGATGATTACCTTGCAAACTACGTGACCGGAGTGGAGGAAACTAAGGTTAAAGTATATAATTCATGCTACCAAGATAGTGCTCTAGAAGTCTTCCTGAAGGCGGTGAAGGATGGGCGGGCGATTGTCACAAGGGGTTGAACAAAAGTTGTTCGTGCCTATGGCATGCAGGAAGGCACATTATGGGCATTCCGCTTCTTCAACACCATCGGCAGTCAAAATGATTTACACTTGTCTCTTCACCTTTACCGCCTCTAAATATTGTGGTTCATCATAGTTCAATGTTGTCTTATCCTGTAATTATTGAACATATTGTACTAAAAAATTTATTTATGGATTCATTGTTGAACCATTGTGCTGAGAATTTGAATTCCACGTTTCATATTTCAAAATTTCCAATTCTAATAATAAATTATAGGGAAAAATAAAATTATACAGGAGCGAATAAATTAATGTGCACACGGTTCGAAAGAAAACAGCGTGTGCGATGAAAAATAGAGAACAGACGGTTCTTTGACGTGAAACATTTGCGATGCCCGACGGACGCACACATGGTTTTGTCTCATATGCGTGTGCAATTCATGGTAATACGGCAAATGTTTCAAACCTATGTGCGTGTGTGATAGGAATACCAATCGCACACAGTTATGAAAATGGACACGTTGGCGTTAGTAGAGGCACCGCACACATTTTACATTCTTAAACCATGTGCGATAACGTACCTATCACAAACATATCGGTAGATTAAATGTTGATGTCCATCTTTTTCACACGACTATAGCGGCGTAATTGTTTGGGATGTCTCTCTGATAAAAAACGTAACGTCGAGATGTAACGTGTGGGACTGGGGCGGCTTCTCATACGTTTATTCTATGGCGATCGTCAGTAGCCGCTCGCCTATCCCCGACGGTTTCTGGGTCGTGTGGGAAGGAACCCTATCGCAGTCACTCACTAGGCAACGGTTCCAAATGCGGTCGCGGAAAGGGATTAAAAACCGTTTGTATAGCACCTTACGGTACCAGTGCTAGTCATGCAAGAAAATAGAGATAAGTACAAGTGAGACTCAGGAACAGTCATACATGTAGGGGAGTACGTGTAGGGGCCACTCAGGAGCAGTCAAATCACACAGTAAGTTAGTCGGACGAAGCAACCATCATTTCACTCTTCAATGACACGTACGCAATATTAAAATGGTTGATATGGAGAGAAAAAAAACCGCTCCACTATATATACACTAGTAGGAGCCTAAGCTACAAGCCTATTTGCTTAGGTTCCTCTCTTCACAAGCATAGAACGACGGTGGCCACACCGCTGGTCACAGATCCGGCCTGATCCCGCCGCTGGGGGAAGGGGACGATGTTCTGCGTAGACGCGGTCGACAGCGGCGAGGGAGAAAACCCACTGTCGGTGCGTCCCGATCGGGGGTCCCCGCAGTATGGGCTGATGCCGCCTCCCAACCGCCCTTCTAGCTACACCCTGACGTCCCAGGTACAACTTCGTTTTGGAGCTGGCTTGCTCCACTTCCGCAGCTCCCCACGTAGCTCCATCTCCATGTGGATCTATCTCTACTTCTACCGGCTTCTATTTGTGATGAGTTTATGTCTCATGAACTAGTGCCACTACTATTATTCTAATCACACTTCTTCAATATCTTTGCCAACAGGGATGCTCAGCTCGATTTTAGTGGAACTGCACAAAAGCATCGTATGATCCGAGGGTGCCAGACTTCTTTCCTTCGACAGGTTCTACCTAGCCAGGAAATTAAATCTTGTTTAGGGTTTAGGGTTTATGGCGTAGAGACCCCATCAGTAGTTTTTTTTCTACACACTCTCACAACGTTTGTCTTTAGTTGTGAAGTAAATATTGGCTATGATATGTGAATCATTGAGATGCATCAGCATGCGTGTTAGTTTTCCTTTGTATTTGATGGAATGTTGTAACGGGGCAACCTTGGAGTCAGGATACATGTCGTGGTAATCTCACGTCAGATGCCAGGGGTGGCTTATCATGGGTGGAGCCATGAGGACGTCGTCGGGTTCCGGAAGCGAGAGTGAGCACGAGCTCGGTAGCACATGAGACGTACCCAAGTTCGGGGCTCTCCGGAGAGATAACACCCCTAATCCTGCCGCGATGACTATGATCGATAGTATACAAGGTTGCTCCTTGAGCTGTGTTGCTAGAGGATGAAGAAGGGTAGAGCTACCTCTCTTCTCCTAGCTATGGGGTGTGTGTGGGGAAATGAAGGCTGAACCCTTTGCATGGGTGAGCCCTGGGGGGTCTTATAGGCCGGCACCCCAGGGGTACAATGGTAATACGACCGGGTGTAGGACCCGGACGTCAGTGTCTAGGGTCGCCGGGTTCTCCGCCGGCTGTTGGGGCCCGCCTCTGGAGGGCCCCGCCGGCTGCCGAGAATCCGGCCGACAGTTAGGGCCCGCCGCCTGCGGGCCATGCTGATTGCCTTTCGCTGTAGCTCTGTCCTTGATGACGGAGGCCGCGTCGTGGGTCGTACGGCTATAGTCCCGCGTCAGGCGGGTAGGTGGCCGCTTGCACAGCGTCCACTGTAGCCACGCCCTTCCGAGATTTGGGGGGAGCAGGTGGCGCTGTAGCTACGCCCCGTCTTGTCGTAGTGGGTGAGTGCAGACTCCGAGGGGAAGGACTGGCCGGCTGCTGGAGGCCGGCCCGTCCCCTAATCCGTCTTCTGGGGGTGCACCGTCTTCTGGAAGCCGGCCGCGTGGTCCTAGCCGGCCCATGGAGCCGGCCGCGTGGCCAGTCGGCATGAGGGGCTTTGGCCAGCCCCGATGTCTTGAAACGTCATTGAGTGCGGATGAGGCTACCCGGGGTCTATCCCCCCGACAGTAGTCCCCGAAGCTGGTGAGGCGCCACAGCTCGAAGCCGGAGTGCCTCAGCAGTTTCCTCCTCCGAGAGATCCTGTGTCTTTGCTTCGTCTGGCTGGAAGAAGCCGCTTGCCAGGAGCCGGCTGAGGCGAAGCCCGCCGGCTGGTGAATTTGAATAGTCGTGGCGGGCGCCAGGAGGTACTCCATCGGGTGGCGTGCCTGCCGCCCGTTGCACGCATGCCACGCATCACCAGCAGGCCAGGCTGGCCTGCCAGCCCACGCGCGTGATGGGACGCCGCCATAGGCCCGGGCCCACCACTATGCGGCCTCGGCGCGCGAGCGGATCCGCTGCGGCCGAGGCAGACGGTTACCCTTTCGGGGCAAAATGATGACGCGCCATTAAGGCGCAGGATTTGCTGGGGCGTGCGGGACATGGGCGCAGTTAATCCCATGCCCCCACGAAGCATCGCCTCGGCCCCGCCGTCGTCGCCATATAAATAGGGGAGGAGGGGGCGGCCAAACACACGCGCGCCCCCTCCACTCTCTTCTTCTTCCTTGCTCCTTTGCTTCCTCGCCGCCGCTGCGCCACGCGCTGCCGAAGCACCACTGCGGCATCGCCACCGTCTAGCCTTGCCACCCCGCCGTCAGGCCACTGCAGAACATGGCGCGAGGCGACTAGGACGGCTCCAATGTCCATGACGGACACATCGAGTTCCTCCGCGCGACGCGGAGGCTCCCGGTCGAGGCGGTCGTGGGGACGCGCCTTCCCGACGCGAGGGAGATCTCGCCGGCACCGAGGGCCGGTGAGTTTGTCGTCTTCCAGAGCCATTTCCTTAGCGGATTTGGTTTGCCTGCGAGCGGCTTCCTCCACTTCTTCCTCGACTTCTACTGTCTCCAACCTCATCACCTCACCCCCAACACTGTCGTGCTTCTCTCTGCCTTCGTGACCTTCTACGAAGGCTACCTCGGCATCCTGCCCACCCTCGAGCTATGGGGCAGGTTCTTCTACTTGAAGTTGGGTACCCAAGCCAAGGGCGAGCCGGCCCAGTGTGGATCCTACATTGCCGTGCGACGCAGCGGCTCCGGAACCAGCTTCCCTCCCATCGCTTTGCTGGAGTCGGCGAAGTTGTGGCAGAAGTCGTACTTCTATGTCCGCAACCTCCACCCGACTCGTGACTACATCAACCTGCCGACCTTCGCGATGGGCCTGCCTGGTGAGCCGCGGGACAACTGAGGGCAGCAACCCAGGCCGGTGCTGGCTTCCATCACCAACATCCTTGTCCGGCTTCAGGAGATGACAGACTCGGAGGGCCTCAAGCCGGCGGACTTGCTGGCCGCCTTTGTCCACTGCCGGGTTTCGCCCCTCCAAGCCCAGCCGCACCTGATCTGCGAAATGAGCGGCCACCGGGACCCATGCCGGATTTCGACCAAGGAGCTGCCGACGGTGGAGGTGGTCCACCATGTCAACTACTTCTCCAACAGCAAGCTCAGTGAGACCGACTGGAGATTCGGCAAGCAGCCATACAGTCGTGCCAACCCACCACCGCCGGTTAGTATCTGGTCCCCATTCTTCGCTCATGCAGTGCTTCTCATTCGACCTGACCACCCGGACGCGGGGCAGCGCTTTCCTGGCCAGGCAACAGTCAACGCGCCATCTCCAGGCCACCAATGGATGCTGGACCGCGAGGAGAGCGACGCGGGCGACCCCGAGCTAGGGGCGGCCGCGTTGGAAGATGAAAGCGACGATGATGCCGCCTGAGGAGGCGGAGCCGCAGGAGGCAGCGCAGGAGGAGACGGCGACGTCCGGTCCTGGCCAGACGATGACGAAGCCGGTGAGGGGCAACGCCGCCCCGAAAGCGCCGAGAGGGCGGGCGCTAGCTCCTCGATGGCGCGGCCGTCCGGCGGAGGGCCGGCTGACGCACCCGGCGTGACCAAGCGCCACGCCGAGGGGCTATTCGGCAACTAGCCGCCCAAGAAGGCCAAGCAAGCGGCCGCGACCAAGCGGCAAGAGGCCGCGAAGGCGGCCGCCATTCGGAGGGCCCCAAAGGAGCGCCCACTGGTGTTCGGGTAAGTACATCAGGCATGCTACCTTAATCGGTTTTCTTTCTTGCAAATTTCTCATCTCTGCTTGCTTTGCTGAGCAGGACCGCCATCTCCATATCACGGGCTCCATCCGCCTCGCTGATCGGACCAGCAGGCGACTCTGAGGAGGCCCGGCGCGTGGACCCGGCCGCCGCCCTTCGGGAGGCGAGGGGAAGGAACGCGCGAGAGGCGTGGGAGGAGCGAGAGGCCGCCGCGGCGTGGGCGGACGCCGATACCCAGGCCGCCGTGTCAGCGCAGGCGGAGGCCCAAGCCACGGAGCGGGCGAAGGCAGAGGCAGCGACCAAGGCGCAGGTGAAGGCCGACGCCAAGGCCGCGGGGGACCCGGCTGGTAGCGGGATCCCGGAGGCTGCAAATCTTGAGCAGCCGGAGGTGCTGGTAGTGGAGGCCCAGGTGCCGACTGGGGCAGCCGGAGCTAACCAGACGGCGCTGAAGCAGGAGGTTGCCGACTCCGCCATCCCGAAGGCGGAGCTGACTCAACGCGTGCCGGGTGCTAGAGAGCGAGGTGACGGCCACCCTGAAGGGCCGGAGATGCCGCTGGCCAGCGCCGGGTTGGCGACGAGCTAGGTCATCACAACACGCACCCCCTTGCACCTGCGCCAGGTGCGAGCAGCCTCCGAGCCGAGGCCGGTGGAAACCGGGGCCGCGAGCTCGCAGGAAGCCGACGCTGGGGCCATGTGTTCTGCCCCGCCGGGCTGGGTGTCGGCGACCGGCACGGCCGCCCTGAACCTCGCGGTGCAGGATGTCCTGGACAAGTTCAACGCCCACGGCACCACTCTCCTACAGGCGAGGAGCGAGATGGTGGCGATGCAGATGTCCATCCAGGTACGCTCTTGACTTGCTTCGTTATCTTTTGCGATCTTCAGTGGGGGCGCGGCAGCGCACCCACTGGGTGTAGCCCCTGAGTTCCAAGCCAGCTGCTGAGCAGGCGGGTTGGAACTTTAAGGCGTGTTTCTGACTGTCGGAATGTCGTTCTAGATGCAGGACTACCACAACCTGTGAGCGGCCGCCTACAACTCCCAGAACCAGACGCTCGCCACCCAGACCGCCGAGTTGCAGAGGAGCTGAGGTGCGTAGGCCGTCTTTCAGTGGGGGCGCGCAAGCGCACCCACTAGATGTAGCCCCCGAGATTCGGGCCAACTGCTGAGCAGTCGGGCCGAATCTTCCCGTTGACTTCTTGTCTTTGTTGATGCTATTGCTGATGATTCTTCTTTGTTTTGGCAGAGGCCGCTACCCATCTGCAGAGCCGCGTGCATGAGCTCGAGGGCCAGCTTCAGGCCAAGGAGCTGGAGCGCAGCCAGGCGGCCGCGGAGCGCAACCGGCTCGAGAAGGAGCTGGCTGACCAGGCGACCCGGCATGCGGAGCGAGTCCAGCAGCTGAAGGATGGGGAGGAGCACCTCAAGTTCGAGTTCGAGTCCCAGTGCTCGGGCTGGGCCGACAAGGAGAAGTACCTGTCAGAGGGCTACTCGGTGATTGAGGATCAGCTCGAAGGTAGATCTTCTCTCTTCCTTGATTGGTTAGTTGACGGCTACCGTAGGAAGCCGGCTTCTAACTCTTTTGTCTTCTTTTGAACAGAGTACTTCCCGGATCAATCTGGTGCCATCAGCCAGGCGATTGAGGCACGGCGCGAGTAGCAGAGGAGTGTGGGCGTGGAGATTGCACCGGGCCGGCCCCAGAACTTGGGCGAACAGTTCCTGGCCGTTCGGCTACGTCTTGAGCCAACACGCCATCTGCTCCGCCGATTTCAGCGCGCCGGGTCGCAGGTCTTGGAAGGGCTCTGGCCGGGTGTGCAGGTCGCCCAGACTCCCAGCCGGACCGCCGACTGGTTGGAGGTGGCGGGGGAGCGGCTCGACGCCTGCAAGGGCCCCGCGGTGCGGTCCGGCGCCAAGGTGGCTCTGGAGTTCATGAAGGCGTGGTACCCGGGCATGAGCATGGCGTGGCTGGCCACCTTCCACCAAGATGCGACGCCGGAGCTGGAGGCGGAGCACGAGGAGATCGCCATTCACGCGTCGGCCCTCGCCGAGTACACCGACGGCGATGTCTTCATCCTGGAGCGGGCGGAAGACGGCACCAAGGTGCCACCATCCTGGTTTGGGCTGAACCCGAACGAGGGGAGAAACGGCGGAGGAGATCGCTTCCAGCGACGAGACCGGGGAGGAGGACGAGGGCGAGGAAGGTGACGGCATCGCGCCAGATGACGGAGAGCCAGCCGGAACCGGCCCCAGCCGGTGAGCAGCGGGAGACCACTTCGGCCGCCACTGCCGACCAAACCAGGACCGACCAGCCGGAGCCCCCGCCAGCCGGTGCTACAGCCACCGCCAACTCGTCCGAGCAGCCCGCAGTACCCCCGGCCTAGGCGGCCTTTATCTGTTTAAATTTTTCTGTCTTGTGCTCAAGAACAAGTTAGTTATGTGCAGTTCCACCCACTGGGGGTGTATTTTAAACTGTGATGAATGCCGGCCTTGGGCCTTTTGCAATGTAAATGAATTTATTTTCCCCACATGCTTGTGTACCTTGCCGAGTTCTGACTCGATTTTGCCTTTGCTTTCTTTGGCTTTTTCCTTTGTCATGTTCCTTTGGCTGCCGCCATGCCAGCCGGACAGCCGCGCTGTGGTCTGTGGCCGGGTCAGGGACTTGGCCGTTTAGAATAGGCAAACTACTTCAGCCGCTTAAAGTGTAGCTAGTCAAGTAAGAAGCCGGCCGGCCGGCTGCTGAGCGCAGCCGGCCGGACGGGGGAGGCGAGAGGCCGGCTTGGCCTGAATCGGCGTTCTTCCTTAGTCGTTTTTCGTGTGGACATCGTTTTCGGCCTTTAGCTCTTGCCAGCCGGACAGTCGTGCAGCGAGCTGGGGCTGGGGCGAAGAGAGGGCTTTGGCGTCAGCACACTACTGAGCCGACTTCGGATGGTGCCAACTTGGGCCAAGTCGGCGAGCCCCCGGGCCGGCTGACCGGACCCGGGCAGGGCGAAAGAGTGAATACTCATACATAGGCGAAGCTTATCATAGAGATAAAAAGGTAGCCCCCGAGTGCGCCTCGGGGTACCTGTTGTCTTTACTTAGTACAAAAGATAGCGTGGTACATACACTGCATCAACTGTAAAACGGGCGGAGAAGGTTCGCATTCCATGGGCGCTCCGACTCTTGGCCGGTTGTGTCCCTCTTGCATGCCCTGGGCTTCTGTGCGTCGATGAGGTAGTAGGAGTCGTTGCCCAGAGCCTTGCTGACGATGAAAGGCCCCTCCCAAGGAGCCGAGAGCTTGTCCTAGCCGGCTGTTCGCTGGATCAGTCAGAGCACAAGGTCGCCCTCGCGGAAAGCACGCGATTTGATCTTCTTGTTGTGGTAGCGGCGCAGGCTCTGCTGGTAGATGGTGGACCGGCTGAGTGCCAGCAGTCGGGCCTCTTAGAGCAGATCGACGCCATCTTCTCGTGCCTCCTTTGCTTCCGCCTCCGTGTACAGGGTGACGCGAGGCGATTTGAACTCAATATCCGTTGGGATGATGGCCTCGGCCCCGTACACGAGGAAGAAAGGTGTGAAACCGGTTGATCAGTTTGGCGTGGTCCGGAGACTCCAAAGGACGGCTGGCAGCTCCTCGATCTAGCAGCCGACCAAGCGCTCCAGCGGCTCGACCAGCCGAGGCTTGATGCCGGAAAGAATGAGGCCGTTTGCCCACTCCACCTGGCCGTTTGACTGCGGGTGAGCAACCGATGCGAGGTCCAGGCAGATGCCCTGGGTTGCGCAGAAACAGGCCAAGGCGCCTTTGGCGAAGTTCGTGCCGTTGTCGATGATGATGTTGTGCGGGATGCCGTATCGAACGGTGATGTCTGCGATGAATGTAACGGCTGTGGGGCCGTTTAGCTTCTTGATTGGCCTTGCCTCAATCCACTATGTGAACTTGTCCACGGCAACCAGCAGATGGGTCATGCCGCCGCATGCTGTATTGAATGGGCCCACCATGTCCAATCCCCATACGGCAAATGGCCAGGTGATGGGAATGGTCTTGAGTGCCGAGGCCGGCAGCTGCTGCATGGTGCGGAAATGCTGGCACCCCTTGCACTTCCGGACCAACTCCTTGGCGTCGTCCAGAGCAATCGGCCAGAAGAAACCATGGTGGAAAGCTTTGGCAACGAGGGCTCTGGAGGCGGCATGGTGGCCACATTCACCTTGGTGGATGTCTCTGAGGATAGCAATGCCCTTCTCCGGTTCAACGCAGTGCTGGAAGATGCCAGTCGTGCTGCGCCTGACGAGCTCTCTGTTGATGATCGTGTAAGCACCTGCCCGGTGTTGCACCTGCCGGGCCAACACCTCGTCGGCTGGGAGCACGCGGCTCACCAGAAGAACGAGGATGGGCTGCGCCCAAGACGGGGCTTCCACCACCATCATGACAGCAACAAGCGTTAGGGTGGCCGGGTTGGGAGGTGGCGCGTTGGAGCCGGCCGCTCCTTGTTGCGTCACGGAAGTCCCCGGGCCGGCTGCAGCTGTCCCCGGGCCGGGTTTGGGTGTTGCAGCCCCCGGGCCACCTGCAGAAGTCCCCGGGCCGGTTGCTGAAGTCCCCGAGCCGGATCTGGCTGCTCCGGGATCAGCCGGCACGAAGATGGATTCTGATTCTGGCGAAGGTTGGATAGACGGCTTGCGTAAGCACTCGAGGGAGATGCCGACTGGAATGGCCTGCTGGGTAGAGCCAATCCGTGCCAGGGCGTTGGCTGCTTCGCTGTCAGCCCGTGGCACATGGATGAACTCCCACCCATCAAAGTGTCCGCTGATCTGCTAGACGAGGAAGTGGTAGCTGGCCATGTTGGAGTCCTTGGCGTCCCAGTCGCCAGAGGACTGCTGGACCAGAAGGTCCGAGTCGCCATAGCACCAGATGCGGCGGATGCCGATCTCCTTGGCCATTCAGAGCCCGTGGACGAGTGCCTCATACTCGGCCACGTTGTTAGAGGCGGCAAAGTGGATCTGCAGCGTGTACTTCAGCTTGTCGCCTTTGGGAGAGGTGAGGACGATGCCAGCTCCCAAACCGGTGCGCATCTTTCAGCCGTCGAAGTGCATCTGCCAATGCGTGGAATCTGGCGCTGGCGGCAGGTACTGGGTCTCGGCCCAGTCGACAAGGAAGTCGGCCAGTGCTTGGGACTTGATGGCGGTGCGGGGCTGGTAGAGGATGGTGTGGGGAGCCAGCTCGATGGCCCACTTGGCCACCCGGCCCGAGGCATCTCGGTTGCCCATGATCTCGGCAAGGGGGCAGTGCAGACGACCGTGATGGTCTGCTCCTGGAATACTGCTTCAGCTTCTTGGCGGCAAAGTACACGCTGTAGCACATCTTCTGGTAGTGGGGGTAGTTCTGCTTGGAGGCATACAACACCTCACTCAAGTAATAGACTGGCCTCTGGACCGGCTGCGCCCTGCCGGCTTCTGGGCGCTCGACAACAATCACCGTGCTGACAACCCGGTTGGTGGCGGCGATGTAGAGGAGCATGGGCTCTTTAGCAGTCGGAGCAGCCAGAACAGGCGGCATGGAAAGCATCAGCTTGAGCTGGAGGAATGCTTCGTCCGCCTGGTCGGTCCACTCGAAGCATGTGGTCTTCTTCATCAGCTGGTACAGAGGGAGGGCTTTCTCGCCTAGCCGGCTGACGAACCGGCTGTGAGATGCTAAGCACCCGGTGAACTTCTGGACGTCCCGCAGTCGGGTCGGCTTCTTCATCCGCTCGATGGCCTTGATCTTCACGGGGTTGCACTCAATCCCACGCTCAGAAACAAGGAAGCCAAGGAGCTGGCCGGCTGGTACTCCGAAGACACACTTCTCCGGGTTGACCTTGATCTAAAAGCGGCGCAGGTTGGTGAAGGTCTCCTTGAGATCCTCCAAAAGGGTGCCGCGCTTCTCCGTCTTCACCACTATGTCGTCCACATAGACATGGGCGTTCCTGCCGAGTTGCTTCAGGAGGCACTTCTGCATGCATCGTTGAAAGGTGGCGCCGGCATTCCTCAAGCCGAACGTCATGGTGATGTAGCAGAACACGCCGAAAGGGGTGATGAAGACGGTCTTCAGTCGATCGGCCGGGTCCAACTTGATCTGGTGGTAGCCGGAGTAGGCGTCCAGAAAGGATAGCAGCTCGCAGCCGGCCATGGAGTCAATCACTTGATCGATCCGGGGCAAGGCAAATGGATCCTTGGGGCAGGCTTTGTTGAGGCTCGTGTAGTCAATACACCTGCGCCACTTGTTGTTTTTCTTCAAAACAAGGACTGGGTTGGCAAGCCAGTCCGGGTAGAACACTTCCATGATGAAGCCGGCTGCCAGAAGCCGGGCGATTTCTTCACCAACGATCCTTCTCTTCTCTTCTGATAGGCGGCGGAGGGGTTGCTTGACCGGCTTGGCATCCGATCGCACATGCAGTTTGTGCTCGGTGTACTCCCTCAGAACACCCGGCATGTCCTTGGGGTACCATGCAAAGATATCCCGATTCTCATGGAGGAAGTCGACGAGCTCACTTTCCTATTTGTTGTCGAGGTTGGACCCCACGACAGCGTACTGCTCCGGGTGCGCCGGGTCCAAGATGATCTTCTTGGTTTCCTTGGCCGGCTGGAAGGAGCCCTCGGCCACAACCCGGTCAAGGAGGCGCTTCTCTTCGGCGATGATGAGGGACTCGGCCAGCCGGGAGCTGGCTGTGGCGCACGTGAGCGACTTCTTGTAGTCGCCGGCAATGGTGATGATGCCCTTGGGACCCGGCATATTCATCTTCAGGTACGCGTAATGCGGAACTACCATGAATTTGGCCAGTGCTAGCCGGCCCAAGAGCGCGTGGTAGGGGCTGTCCAAGTCGACCACCTCAAACCAGATAGGCTCTCGGCGGAAGTGGGTCTTGTCACCGAACAGGACGTCAATCTTGATCTTGCCGATTGGAGAGCAGGAAAGCCCGGGAACAATGCCATGGAACACGGTCCGGCTGGGCTGGAGCTGCTTCTCCTTAAGGCCCAGTTTTTCCATGGTGTCGCGGTAGAGGATGTTGATGCTGCTGCCGCCGTCTATCAGGACTCGGGAGAAGCGGCACGCCCGCCTCTCGGTTGAGAAGGTGGAGTCCAGCACCATGGCATAAGCACCCGGCGAAGGCATCACAGCTGGATGGTCATCATGGCTCCAGGTGATGGGTCTCTCAGACCACTGCATGAATTGGGGGACCTCTAGAATAACAGTATTCACCTCGTGGTGCTGCTGACGCTGACTGTGCTTGTCGCCGGCTTCACTGGTGAAGACGACGTAAGTGGCGTTCTCGTTGAGGAACTCATCTTGGAGCATGCCGACAGGGCGGGCCGGCTGCTGAGGAGCCGGGGCCGGAGCCGCAGGGCCGGGAGGAGGAGGCGGCAAGCCCTCACCCTTAGTGATTCAAGTGAGCCAGCTGCACTGCCAGGTTGTATGGTTGGACGGCTTTGCACCGCTGTGGAACTTGCATGGTGCGTCGAGTGCTTGCTCGAAGGATAAGGCCAGCAGCCAGGCACCCTTGCTGCCCCGCTGACGCTTGGGGCTGGGTTGACCTGCCGGCTGCTGGTCTTCAATGGTAGCCACCTGTCGGCTGTTAGAAGCCGGCTGCTGGGCCTTGCGCTTGTTGTCGTTCGGCTACTGATGCCAGTTGGAGTCGCCAGCCGGCGCCTGAGAAACCGGCTGGATCACCTTCCCGGACACATCAACCCAGATCTCCGACTTCATGGAGGAGTCGGCCGTGGCATACTTGTCCGCCACAACCAGAAGCTTGTCCAAGGTAGCCGGCTCATCACACAGAAGCTTGTGCTTGAGTAGGGTGCCTTCTCTGCACCCGGCGATGAAGTACTCGATGGCCTGCACCTCGTGCACCCCCTCGCAGGAGTTGCGCAACTCGGCCCAGCGCATCAGGTAGTCACGAGTGGACTCAGTCGGGCCCTGAATGCACATGGAGAGCTGGCGAGGCTTGGGGGGCCGCTTGTAGGTGCTGTTGAAGTTGTGCACGAAGACTTCGCTGAAGTCCAGCCAACTGTTGATGCTGTTGGGCTTGAGGTTGTTCAGCCATGTCCGGGTCATGCCCTGCAACATGAGCGGAACATACTTCACGGCAACGCGCTTGTTGCCGTTCGCTATGCTGACTGTTGTGGCGTAGTCGGTCAGCCAGTCCTCCGGCTTCACGGCGCCGGCGTACTTGGGAGTATCGCGAGGGAGCGAGAACCCTTTGGGGAAGGGCACATTGCGGATGCGGGGGCCGAAGCAGGCCGGGCCGACTGTATCCTCCTCCTCTACTGCCAGGGACCGAGCCAGCCGCTCGATCCGGTGACGAGCGTCATTCTCGCCGACTGCTTCGCGGGGGCCTAGCTGGCCCCCCAAGGTCGGGTGGTCAACCGGCGCCGGAGAAGCCGGCCTCTCCCTGCGGGGGGGAGGCGGACGTTCATCCTGCTGGCGCCGGCCCTCCGCTCTCGGAGGAACTTGCCGGCTGTTCACAACCGTCTCGCGGGAGCGCCGGCTGCGGCTAGCAGCCAGCTCCGGGTTCCGCTGGCCGTGGCCGCCGCCACTTGGGGACAGGGAGGTCACTCCATTCTCGTGGCGGGGTGGAGGGTTTCTCTCCGGGAGGTCGGCCTGTTGACCGGCTCCCACCACGCGGTTGCACGCATCCTGCTGCGTGTTCGCAGCATTGAGGAGCTCCTGGAGGTGCTCCATCTGGCTGCGCCGCTCGTTGTCCTCCAGGTTCTCAAGCTCTTCTGCCGCCGCCTCCGCGGCGCGCAGGTTCTGCACTGGGGTGTGCTACTTCTTGAGCTTGCGTTGGTTTTTCCCTTGAAGAGGAAAGGGTGATGCAGCAAAGTAGAGATAAGTATTTCCCTCAGTTAGAGAACCAAGGTATCAATCCAGTAGGAGACAACGCACAAATCACCAATACCTGCACAAACAATCAAACAACTTGCACCCAACGCAATAAAGGGGTTGTCAATCCCTTCACGGTTATTTGCAAAAGCGAGATCTGATAGAGATAGATGAAACTAAACAAAAGATAAAGTAAATATTTTTGGTATTTTTGGTTTATAGATCTGAAAATAAAAGATTGCAAAATAGTAGATCGGAAAGTAAAATGATGGAAAATAGACCCTGGGGCCATCGGTTTCACTAGAGGCTTCTCTCATGATAGCAAATAATACGGTGGGTGAACAAATTACTGTCGAGCAATTGATAGAAAAGCGCAAAGTTATGACGATATCCAAGGCAATGATTATGAAATATAGGCATCACGTCTGTGTCAAGTAGACCGAAACGATTCTGCATCTACTACTATTACTCCACACATCGACCGCTATCCAGCATGCATCTAGAGTATTAAGTTCATAAAGAATGGAGTAACATATTAAGTAAGATGACATGATGTAGAGGAATTAACTCAAGCAATATGATGAAAACCCCATCTTTTTATCCCCGATGGCAACAATACAATACGTGCCTTGCTGCCCCTACTGTCACTGGGAAAGGACACCACAAGATTGAACCCAAAGCTAAGCACTTCTCCCATTGCAAGAAAAACCAATCTAGTTGGCCAAACCAAACCGATAGTTCGAAGAGAATTACGAAGATATCAAATCATGCATAAAAGAATTCAGAGAAGATTCAAATAATATTCATAGATAAACTGATCATAAATCCACAATTCATCGGATCTCGACAAACACACAGCAAAAGAATATTACATCGGATAGATCTCCAAGAACATCGAGGAGAACATGGTATTGAGAATCAAAGAGAGAGAAGAAGCCATCTAGCTACTAGCTATGGACCCGTAGGTCTGAGGTAAACTACTCACACTTCATCGAAAGGGCAATGGTGCTGATGTAGAAGCCCTCCGTGATCGAATCCCCCTCCGGCAGGATGCCGGAAATGGCCCCAAGATGGGATCTCACGGGTACAGAAGGTTGCGGCGGTGGAAAAGTGTTTTCGTGGATGCTTCTGGTGGTTTGGGAATATATGTGAATATATAGGAGGAAGATCTAGGTCAGGGGGTCACCGAGGGGCCCACAAGACAGGGGGGCGTGCCCTCCACCCTTATGGCCGCCTCGTGGCTCTTCTGACTTGCACTCCAAGTCTCCTGGGTGTCTTCTGGTCCAAGAAAAATCATCGCGAAGGTTTTATTCCGTTTGTACTCCGTTTGGTATTGCTTTTCTGCGAAACTCAAAAACAAGAAAAAACACAAACTGGCACTGGGCTCTAGGTTAATAGGTTAGTCCCAAAAATAATATAAAATATCATATTAATGCATATAAAACATCCAAAACAGATAATATAATAGCATGGAACAATAAAAAATTATAGATACGTTGGAGACGTATCAAGCATCCCCAAGCTTAATTCATGCTCGTCCTTGAGTAGGTAAATGATAAAAACAGAATTTTTTATGTGGAATGCTAACTAACATACTTATCCATGTAATTTTTCTTTATTGTGGCATGAATGTTCAGATCCATAAGATTCAAAACAAAAGTTTAATATTGACATAAAAACAATAATACTTCAAGCATACTAACAAGGCAATTATGTCTTCTCAAAATAACATGGCCAAAGAAAGCTTATCCCTACAAAATCATATAGTCTGGCTATGCTCCATCTTCATCACACAAAATATTCAAATCATGCACAACCCCGATGACAAGCCAAGCAATTGTTTCATACTTTTGATGTTCTCAAACTTTTTCAACTTTCACGCAATACATGAGCGTGAGCCATGGACATAGCACTATAGGTGGAATAGAATATGGTGGTTGTGGAGAAGACAAAAAGAGGGAAATAGTCTCACATCAACTAGACATATCAACGGGCTATGGAGATGCCCATCAATAGATATCAATGTGAGTGAGTAGGGATTGCCATGCAATGGATGCACTAGAGCTATAAGTTTATGAAATCTCAAAAAGAAAACTAAGTGGGTGTGCATCCAACTTGCTTGCTCATGAAGACCTAGGGCAATTTGAGAAAGCCCATCGTTGGAATATACAAGCCAAGTTCTATAATGAAAAATTTCCACTAGCATATGAAAGTGACAACATAGGAGACTCTCTATCATGAAACTCATGGTGCTACTTTGAAGCACAAGTGTGGAAAAAAAAGATAGTAACATTGCCCCTTCTCTCTTTTTCTCTTTTTTTTTTATTTTCTTTTTTTTGTTTGGCTTCTTTGGCCTCTCCCTTTTTTTTCTCACATGGGACAATGCTCTAATAATGATGACCATCACACTTTAATTCACTTACAACTCAAAAATTACAACTCGATACTTAGAACAAAATATGACTCTATATGAATGCCTCTGGCGGTGTACCGGGATGTGCAATGACTCAAGAGTGACATGTATGAAAGAATTATGAAAGGTGGCTTTGCCACAACTACGATGTCAACTACATGATCATGCAAAGCAATATGACAATGATGGAACGTGTCATAATAAAATGGAATGGTGGAAAGTTGCATGGCAATATATCTCAGAATGGTTATGGAAATGCCATAATAGGTAGGTATGGTGGCTGTTTTGAGGAAGGTATATGGTGGGTGTATGGTACCGGCGAAAGTTGCGCGGTACTAGAGAGGCTAGCAATGGTGGAAGGGTGAGAGTGTGTATAATCCATGGACTCAACATTAGTCATAAAGAACTCACATACTTATTGCAAAAATCTATTAGATATCAAAACAAAGTAATACATGCATGCTCCTAGGGGGATAGATTGGTAGGAAAAGACCATCGCTCGTCCCCGACCGCCACTCATAAGGAAGACAATCAAAAAATATCTCATGCTCCAACTTCGTTACATAACGGTTCACCATACGTGCATGCTACGGGAATCAAAAACCTTAACACAAGTATTTCTCCAATTCTCAATTACTCACTAGCATGACTCTAATATTACCACCTTCATATCTCAAAACAATCATAAGGAATCAAACTTCTCATAGTATTCAATGCACTTTATATGAAAGTTTTTATTATACCCCCTTTGGATGTCTATCATATTAGGACTAAATTTATAACCAAAGAAAATTACCATGCTGTTTAGAGACTCTCAAAATAATATAAGTGAAGCATGAGAGTTCAACAATTTCTATAAAATAAAGCCACCGCCGTGCTCTAAAAAGATATAAGTGAAGTACTAGAGCAAAATTGCCTAGCTCAAAAGATATAAGTGAAGCACATAGAGTATTCTAATAAATCACGATTCATGCGTGTCCCTCTCAAAAGGTGTGTACAGCAAGGATGATTGTGGCAAACTAAAAAGCAAAGACTCATATCATACAAGACGCTCCAAGCAAAACACATATCATGTGGTGAATAAAAATATAGCCTCAAGTAAAGTTACCGATAGACGAAGACGAAAGAGGGGATGCCTTCCGGGGCATCCCCAAGCTTGGGCTCTTGGTTGTCCTTGAATATTAACTTGGTGTGCCTTGGGCATCCCCAAGCTTAGGCTCTTGCCACTCCTTATTCCATAGTCCATCAAATCCTTACCCAAAACTTGAAGACTTCACAACACAAAACTCAACAGAAAATCTCATAAGCTCCGTTAGTATAAGAAAATAAATCACCACTCTTGGTACTGTTGTGAACTCATTATTTATTTATATTGGTGTAATATCTACTGTATTCCAACTTTTCCATGGTTCATACCCCCCGATACTACTCATAGATTCATCAAAATAAGCAAACAACACATAGAAAAAATAATCTGTCAAAAACAGAACAGTCTGCGAAGATCTGAATTGTTATAATACTTATGTAACTCCAAATTTTTTGAAAAATTAGGAAAACAGATTCAATTTGTATATAAATCCTGTGTAAAACATTCAGGGTTTTTCCATGCTCCAGTGAATTTAAACAATTCTGTGACTGGACGCAAAAGTTTCTGTTTTTCAGCAAGATCAAATCAACTATCACCGTAAGCCATCCCAAAGGTCTTACTTGGCACAAACACTAATTAAAACACAAAACCACATATAAACAGAGGCTAGATGAATTATTTATTCAAAAACAGCAAGGAAAAATATTGGGTTGTCTCCCAACAAGCGCTTTTCTTTAAAGCCTTTTAGCTAGGCATTGATAATTTCAATGATGCTCACATAAAAGAGAAGAATTGAAGCACAAAGAGAGCATCATAAAACACGTGACAAACACATCTAAGTCTAACATACTTCCTATGCATAGGCATTTTATAGGCAAACAAATTATCAAGGCAAACAAAAACAAGCATATGCAAGGAAGAAAAAGGAAACGATAGCAATCTCAACATGAAGAGAGGTAATTTAATAACATGAAGATTTCTACAACCATATTTTCCCCTCTCATAATAATTACATGTAGGATCATAAGCAAATTCAACAATATAGCTATCACATGACATATTCTCAACATGATCCACATGCATGCGAAGTTGCCACTCTTCCAAAATAGTGGGATTAACATTAACTAAAGTCATGACCTCTCCAAACCCACTTTTATCAAAAAAATCATAAGATTGAACATTATCCAAATATGTGGGATCTAAAGTTGACACTCTTCCAAACCCACTTTCAATATTATTGCAAACATTATTATCGATCTTATATTCATCATGGGGCTTAAATAAATTTTCAAGATCATAAGAAGAATCACCCCAATCATGATCATTGCAACAAGTAGTGGACATAGCAAAACTAGCATCCCCAAGCTTAGGGTTTTGCATATCATCAACACAATTGACATTAATAGAATTTATAATAACATCATTGCAATCATGCTTTTCATTCAAGGAGCTATCGTGAATCACTTTATAATTTTCTTCTTTCAACACTTCATCACAATTTTCAGATTCACGAATTTCAAGCAAAACCTCATAAAGATAATCTAGTGCACTCAACTCACTAGCAATAGGTTTGTCATAATTGGATCTCTTAAAAAGATTAGCAAGTGGATGAGGATCCATAAACCTTTGTTTCTTTTTTTCAATAAACACACAATTTTACCAAGCGAACAAGCAAACAAACCAAGTAAGACATAAGGGCAAATGAAAAGACGAACGGAAGAAGGGCGAAGAAAAGGCAAATCTTTTCAAAAATCATTTTAGAAGTGGGGGAGAGGAAAACAAGAGGCGAATGGTGAATAATGTAATGCAAGAGATGAGAGTTTATGATGGGTACTTGGTATGTCTTGACTTGGCGTAGATCTCCCCGGCAACGGCGCCAGAAATTCTTCCTGCTACTTCTTGAGCTTGCGTTGGTTTTTCCCTTGAAGAGGAAAGGGTGATGCAGCAAAGTAGAGATAAGTATTTCCCTCAGTTAGAGAACCAAGGTATCAATCCAATAGGAGACAACGCACAAATCACCAATACCTGCACAAACAATCAAACAACTTGCACCCAACATGATAAAGGGGTTGTCAATCCCTTCACGGTTATTTGCAAAAGTGAGATCTGATAGAGATAGATGAAACTAAACAAAAGATAAAGTAAATATTTTTGGTATTTTTGGTTTATAGATCTGAAAATAAAAGATTGCAAAATAGTAGATCGGAAAGTAATATGATGGAAAATAGACCCGGGGGCCATAGGTTTCACTAGAGGCTTCTCTCATGATAGCAAATAATACGGTGGGTGAACAAATTACTGTCGAGCAATTGATAGAAAAGCGCAAAGTTATGACGATATCCAAGGCAATGATTATGAAATATAGGCATCACGTCCGTGTCAAGTAGACCAAAACGATTCTGCATCTACTACTATTACTCCACACATCGACCGCTATCCAGCATGCATCTAGAGTATTAAGTTCATCAAGAACGGAGTAACACATTAAGTAAGATGACAAGATGTAGAGGAATTAACTCAAGCAATATGATGAAAACCCCATCTTTTTATCCCCGATGGCAACAATACAATATGTGCCTTGCTGCCCCTACTGTCACTGGGAAAGGACACCGCAAGATTGAACCCAAAGCTAAGCACTTCTCCCATTGCAAGAAAAACCAATCTAGTTGGCCAAACCAAACCGATAGTTCGAAGAGAATTACAAAGATATCAAATCATGCATAAAAGAATTCAGAGAAGATTCAAATAATATTCATAGATAAACTGATCATAAATCCACAATTCATCGGATCTCGACAAACACACCGCAAAAGAATATTACATCGGATAGATCTCCAAGAACATCGAGGAGAACATGGTATTGAGAATCAAAGAGAGAGAAGAAGCCATCTAGCTACTAACTATGGACCCGTAGGTCTGAGGTAAACTACTCACGCTTCATCGGAAGGGCAATGGTGTTGATGTAGAAGCCCTCCGTGATCGAATCCCCCTCCGGCAGGATGCTGGAAAAGGCCCCAAGATGGGATCTCACGTGTACAGATGGATGCGGCAGTGGAAAAGTGTTTTCATGGATGCTTCTGGTGGTTTGGGAATATATGTGAATATATAGGAGGAAGATCTAGGTCAGGGGGTCACCGAGGGGCCCACAAGATAGGGGGCACGCCCTACCCCCCTGGGCGCGCCCTCCACCCTTGTGGTCACCTCGTGGCTCTTCTGACTTGCACTCCAAGTCTCCTGGGTGTCTTCTGGGCCAAGAAAAATCATCGCGAAGGTTTTATTCCGTTTGGACTCCGTTTGGTATTCCTTTTCTGCGAAACTCAAAAACAAGGAAAAAACAGAAATGGGCACTGGGCTCTAGGTTAATAGGTTAGTCCCAAAAATAATATAAAATATCATATTAATGCATATAAAACATCCAAAATAGATAATATAATAGCATGGAACAATCAAAAATTATAGATATGTTGGAGACGTATCAGGGTGTCGTAGATCAGGCGTCCGACTTCCAGCTTGCTGGCAATGGCTGCGCCGCATTGCCGGATGGCGCCGGCTCGGCTAGGCTCGCCCTCAGCTGGCATGCCACCTGCTATGTGTTCGATCTCGCGCTGGTTGGCCTCAGCGCGGTGCTTCATGGCCGCCATCTTGGTGGCGCTGTCAAGGAGCTTGACACGGAATTCTTCTAGCTCCGCCGGGCCGGTGTTAGCATCGAGGGGAGTAGCTAGGTCCTGCATTGCCGCTCGCAATGGGTCTTGGCCGGCCCCGCCAGTGTCCTGGCTGTTGCCAGTGACCATCACCTCCACGAAGAAGCCAACGTCGAGCGCGCCTGCAGAGGCGTTGCAGGAGACAGGAGGGAGTGGATCATCGATGACCACCACGTCATCGGGGAACTTATCGGTGGCTGCCGCATCGGAGAGGGTAAGCTTCTCGAAGAGGTCGGTGAGGTGGCTCACGGAGCAGATGGCTCCCGTGTCGGAGGCGACCGCGTCGGAAAGGCTGAGCTTTCCGAAGAGGTCGACGAGGTAGCTCGCGGGGCATATGGCTCCCGCGCCGGGTAATGCGCCGGTGCAAGCGCAAGTGAACGCATCGGGCTGGTTGATCAAGCCAGATGCAACGCGCTCGCCGGAGGGAAGGGTGGTTCCCGTCCGAAACACAACTCCGGCCGATGCCGCGGATGATCCCACGGTGGGCGCCAACTGCTGTGGTAATCTCACGTCAGATGCCAGGGGGTGGCTTATCGTGGGTGGAGCCATGAGGACGTCGTCGGGTTCGGGAAGCGAGAGTGAGCACGAGCTCGGTAGCACATGAGACGTACCCAGGTTCGGGGCTCTCCGGAGAGATAACACCCCTAATCCTGCCGTGATGACTATGATCGATAGTATACGAGGTTGCTCCTTGAGCTGTGTTGCTAGAGGAGGAAGAAGGGTAGAGCTACCTCTCTTCTCCTAGCTATGGTGTGTGTGCGGAAATGAAGGCTGAACCCTTTGCATGGGTGAGCCCTGGGGGGTCTTATAGGCCGGCACCCCAGGGGTACAATGGTAATACGGCCGGGTGTAGGACCCGGACATCAGTGTCTAGGGTTGCCGGGTTCTCCGCCGGCTGCTGGGGCCCGCCTCTGGAGGGCCCCGCCGGCTGCTGAGAATCCGGCCGACAGGTAGGGCCCGCCGCCTGCGGGCCATGCTGATTGCCTTTCGCTGTAGCTCTGTCCTTGATGACGGAGGCCGCGTCGTGGGTCGTACGGCTATAGTCCCGCGTCAGGCGGGTAGGTGGCCGCTTGCACAGCGTCCACTGTAGCCACGCCCTTCCGAGATTTGGGGGGAGCAGGTGGCGCTGTAGCTACGCCCCGTCTTGTCGTAGTGGGTGAGTGCAGACTCCGAGGGGAAGGACTGGCCGGCTGCTGGAGGCCGGCCCGTCATGGTGGGTCATGTGGTAAAATGTACTACTACGCAAAGAGAAAAGGACTAGAGGTGTCGCACGATGTCCAAGGAATATGGTGATAGTGGGAGGTGGGCCATGTAGTCACTGGGCTGCCATGTTTCGTACTCCTCCGGTGTAAGAGTGGAGAAAGTTAGTTTTATCACAGAATAAATAAAATAAGAGTGCAGGCGCTCTATGACGCTCAACCGCCGCAGTAATAGTGACCAATGAGCCGCCAAATCACATAGACCCGGTATAGTTATTGGATGGAAGAAGCAAACCATCAGTCTATCTCTCTCATGCAGTAGAATATTCTTTTGGAAACCAACATTTTGTTTCGTTGGATCACGCCATCGAGTAAAACCAACGTTTAAATCACGTCTGTTGCGTTCGTGTCTCACCCTCCTCCACCCCACACGGTCGTTCGGCATGCCACTCATCGCAAACCGTGTATACGATAACTTTCCCACCTGCTTGGTGATGGATCGCGCCATGGCGTACTAGCACTACTGGAAGAGATTGACGAGGAGGGGGAGGACAGCTAGCTGTAGCACGGACTCCCAAGAACATTTTTACATGCATGTTGTGGCCGGCCATGATGACGTTTGAACACGGAGCATTCGCGTGCACCGGGAAGCGATGCGAGCGGTGCTCTCTTGGCTGGCGCGCCGCTTCAATGCCGGCGCCAGTGAGAGGTCGCGTCTGCTCTAGCCAGGCATGAATGCGGCACTGACCGTTTCGGGCGGGAAGCATGCGCGGGTGATGAAGAGGGTTCGGGTTGGCCAGGGCAGTCAGGAGCGGGCGTGGCAGCGGTCCGGACGCCCGCAAACAAGAGATGTTGTACGTAAATATTTGCTGAGTAATTAATAACGTAAATAATGTGCCAGTTGGACAAATATGATTGGAGATGGAGATGGAATTTTACGTCATATGCATGTCTATGTCTATGTGTGTGTGCACGACGACTCTCGCGACTACTCGTACACATCATCGATGTCTCGTTCTCCCTACACACACACAAACTTAGTACCGCCTCATTTTGTTCCTAGGATAGGAATATCATAGGAGTGGGAAACAATATGAAGTGAGATAAATGGAGTACGACGTACAAGAAGAAATGTACACGCACTCACTCTGCCGTCGAGATACCCGCGAGTACACGATGGAGCGCATTTGTACACCAAGAGGCAGCTTACGTACGTAATAATTTGACCCTTTAATTTGTTCACTTAATAATGGAGGGTCGGGGACCACACGTGAGCGATACAAACTGCGACCTGGAAGTGGGGGCGTGTTATTGATCGAGTTTTCTTTCTTGGTACGTTAAAAAAAGATTTGTCCACCAGTTTTCGTTTCTTTTTTCTGGGAACACGCGTATTCTATTTAAAACCACTGCTATGGAGAGATTTTTTTTACTCCATTGTATATATAGCCTCTTGTTTGATAGGGTTTCTCGCGTCTCACTCTCTCACCCTCTCCATATCTAAACAAGATGACAGTGTCCACTCTATCTCTCTCCTCACCGGTGGTCACAGATCCGGCCGGATCCCGTCCCCTGCGGGAGGTGAGGAGGTCCAGCGTTGATGCTGTCGCCGTCGGCGATGGAGGAAGCCGATGCGCACCGTCCTCTCTGAGCCGGCGCCGACGCAGACGAAGGTCCTCCATGCCCTTGTCCGCTGCCATCGTGTGGGCAGATCCCGCCCGCCCGCCTAATCCACATCTCGCCCACCTGAGGTATAACTTCTTTTAGATTTCATGCTTCATTGTACTCTGCATGCGGGTTTTCTTCTATACCACTACTCCCCAGCTCCCCATGTACAGTAGCTAGGGTTCGTCGGCTGTTCCAACATCACCTATTTTTTACTATTATAGAGGAAAGGCCACTCCAAAAGTTGTCCAGGTTTATCATTTATGCATCGGTGGAGGTATACATGTTTTTTTCCAACAAAAAGTACATGGTGGTTGTGCGGTCATTGTCCATATGCTCGTATTGCTGCTACTAATCTAAAACTATCACTGGTAAAATGAAGCAATGCCATGTAGAGGCATTGATAATTAAGATGCCGCTGTTAATCTTGTTCCGCTGCTAAAACAAAGTAACAACACTACTTAAATGTCATATTATTTTTTATATTTTTGCAAACAGGGATGCGTATCTCCATACTCGGGCATGTCTTCCTCAATTTTTAGGGGAACTGCACAAAATTGGATGGCCACTGTTGCTTAGTTCTTCCTTTCTCGAGCTTGATTACGGAGAAGAAACAAACCACAGTGAGGATTATCAAACTTCATTGGCACCTGACCCAAACATGATGCCAAAATTGATGATGCATCACACCACGATGAGCTATCGATGCTGATGGTTGCGTCTCATGGCTGCATCGGCTGGTGAAGCTGATCGATTTTCAATGAAGAACGGACTGTCTTCCATCAGTGCTCTTTGCTTGTTACCACAAAGACGATATCCTTCACCAGTTCATCTTGGAGCAGTCGTTTATGTTGGTGCAATTTTATCACACAATTGGATATGAACCAAATGTTTCCTCGAAGAAGCATCGACGTTGGTACTAAGAGCAAAAGTTTTGTATTGATTTCTAAGCCTTCTCACAACTATGTCTTCAGCTACCCTGTAATTTTATTTGACCAGCTTTTAACTAAATATGTGGTCTGACTTTGATTAAAAATATGATGTGGACTAAAAACCCGGATGGAGGTAGTACCCCTCCGTTTTTATTTACTCTGCATATTAGATTTGACTGAAGTCAAACTTTAACACAACAAACCATAATTATTGAGAGAGGGCAAACTGTACATACAAAATAATTGAAATTAAATTTCTTTATTTGTACACACTCTCACACCTTTCCGATAATTTGGCGTGTGTGTGGTTTTTCACCTAACGGAGGATAGTGTACCGCACATGAATGACAGGAAGTGCGACCAGGACACGTGGATCGTTACTTGATCGTAGTTTTCTTCACTGGTATGTTAAATAAAGAGTTTTGTTTCGTACACAATTTAAAACGATTGTTATGGAGAGAAAAAGAAAACCACTCCACTATATTAGTACTATATAAGCTGGAGCCTCAGCGCTTGTTCGCTAGGGTTTGCACTCTTCACACTCTCGCCGCACTACATATATATATACACGCTGGAGGCTCAGCGTTCCTTTGCTAGGGTTTGCTCTATTCACAATCTCTCACCCTCTTCATCAGATCTAAACAAGACTGCGTCTATATCTCTCTCTCTCCTCCCCCCCACACAGCTGGTGAAGGAGCCGTCCGAGAAGGGGAGGAGGTGCAGTGTTCACTCTGTCGCCTTCGGCGAGGGAGGCAATCCACTGCCGGCTGCGCTATTCTCTTTCACCCAGCGCCTGTGTGGGAGGGCCTCCGACCCCTTCTTCCTCGCTGTCGTACGTAGTGTGGGCAGATCCGGCCTCCCGCCGCACGCCTAGCCACATCCCGATGACCCTAAGGTATAACTTTCTTTGAAACCGTCATTGCTCTAGCATGCGGATCTGTTTTGATTCTGTAGTCAAATCTAGGTCTTGGTTCAAAGAGGAAAGAAGGGAGGGTGGGGTGGAGCATGAATCTAGGACGTGGTTCAATGAGGAAAGGAGGGAGGGAAAGTAGTATAGACTAGCTATCCAGCCGCTTTGTTGGTCGAAAAGGGAAAAAGGGGGTAACCCAGTACACACATCTGTAAGGAACCGATCTCTTTGTTGAAAAAGAAAAGAAACTGGGGGATCGGGTAGTTTGTGCAGGACTAGATTTACTGCCCTCACATAGGAAAAAGGTTCAAAGAGAACAAATATGGGACCAACGCAGATATACTGCTTGGCAACATACTCTGCATCACCCATTTATACGTGTGGACGCACATGGTGCTGGCATGTTCCATGTCCCATACAACTATTTTGCTGTTGTTAATCTAAGAATGTCACTGGAAAATTGAAGCAATGCCACTATTAAAAGTAAATTACACTTTGAACGAATGTTATTTTAAGAGAATGTCTCTGTTAATATGAATCAATGCAACCATTTTAGAAATGCTACTGTCCTACTTTGTTTTCCATCAAGATAAGGTAGATGCTTCTTTTTGTGGCCATACGATTCATCCTCCTTAATTGGCCAGTAATTGTTTCTTTTTTTACCTCTGAAAACTGGGATATCTATTCAACTCGTTGCTATTGCTACCTTTTGCTTCACTACACAAAACACTTCTGTTTTAAGAGTGTTTTGTGCAGTTCAACTTAAATGTCACACCGGCAACTTTGCTTGATTTAGTTGAACTACACAAAACGAGATTGGATTTCCTATTCGTGTTGGCAGATTCATATTTGATCTTGTCTGCCTCATGAAAGGTCAGTACCGGCCTTCATCCACATGATTGTGCAGTGTGCTTTGAGATGCTGTGCTACTTGTAGTGGTACTGTTTTAAATAAATGTTGAATTGAAGCTATTGTATTGCTGTCTTTTCCCATTAAGTGAACAAAAATGGGACCAACCCAGACATGATGCTTGTTGCTTTGTTACAAAAAACTATGCATCACCCCCTTTATAAGTAGATGGAAGGACATGGTGCTGTTGCGCCCACTCTCCCCTGGAACTGTTTATGCTTTTTGTTAATCTAATTCCACTGGTAAAATTAAGCAATACCACTCTCAGAATTAACTACTGAATCTTAGTTCAAAACTGCAACACTTGTTAGGGATCGGCGAGAGTACCATTTCTGTTAGGGATCGGCGGGAGTACATGTTTAAGAAATGTATTGTTGAGATAATGTCTCTGTTATTATATATCAGTTACAGTGTTTTACAAATGGTACTACCCTACTTTGTAGTTATTTCTACATGTTTAACCAAGGTATTGTTAAGATAATGTCTCTGTTAATATGAATCAGTTGCATTGTTTTAGGAATGGTACTTTTCTGCTTTGTCGTTATTTATACATGTTGAAACAAGGTATTGTTAAGATAATGTCTCAGTTCATATGAATGAATCACACTGTTTGAGAATTGCTACTGTCCTGCTTTGTTTCCCATTAAGATAAGGTAGATGTTTTTTCTTCTTGGAGTATAAGTCATCAACCATTATTTCTTAGTAATTGTTTCCTTTATACCTATTGTTGCATACAGGGATATCAAAACTTCTGCTCGGTTCTATTTCGACTTTGATTTTAGTTGAACTGCACAAAAGTAGCCAATGTGTTTAAGGCAAACTATTGCATTATTGGGCCCAGTTGGTCTTTCCACTTTGCAGAAAGAAGCAGTCACTGTTTGCGCTACATTACACAAGGAATGATCGAGAAGCTTTACAGAGTATTAGTAGACGCTGGTGACATGACTAGTCTACAGAGAGCATGGGAAACTCAACAGCACGTGGAGTGCAAAATTCACTCCACAAGGAAAGCTATGACCAAGTCAGTGGCCGACGCAGCTGTAACAAACGAGGTCAGTATCGGCCTTCATCCACATGATTGTGCTTTGTTATGTGGTGCTACTTATATTGTTGTATTGTTTTGAATAAATGTTTAATTGAAGCTATTGTATTGCTATCTTTTCCTGTTAAGATAATGAAGATGATTACAGTTGTGAGCGTATGTTTAATCAACTAGTACCACTATTATATTCATCACACTTTTTCTGTATTTATGCAGACGGGGATGCTCAGCTTGATTTCAGTGGAACTGCATAAAATGTTCAGATGGTTCGTGTCCTGCATAATACTTCATCATGCATAATACATCGAATGGTTCTCTAATCATTCGTCGTCACCTTGAGCCACCGGACTATCTACTTGAATGGAGCTGCCAACGTGTTCAACGCCTTGCAATATATAAATACGAAATCTACCATGCTACGCAAGACATTGTTTGATTTCAGTGGAACTGCACAAAAAGATACGCTGGTTAATCTGGCTCCATGTGCTATTTCAATGGGCAAACTGATGACAATCATAGGCATTACATATTTTGAATGGGAAAAGCTTGTCAAAGTTTAATCATTGATGTTAGCAAGAAGACATTCGTTTAATATTTTGGAATTGGAAAACCTTGTCAAATTGTGCTCATTAATGATAGCCAGAAAACATGCATTTGATATTTTGGAATGGGACACCCTTTGCTGCGAGCAGCGTCGATCTTTTTTTCCTATTCGTGTGTTCAGTTCAGAAGTAAATATTTACTCTGATGAGATGCATAGTCATGAATGTTGACTTATGTAAGGTATTTTAAGAGTTTGTTCTGAATGTTGTCTATGAAATGCCAGGCCTTGTGAGTTTGATTGCAAAATTGAGCTTGGAATGCTGTGGCATTCGGCATCACGAGCTGTTCACCGTGCCTCCTGAGAATAATGCTTCGTATTGTTTTGCACGTTGATCTAATGCCATTGATTTGCATGTTAAGAAGATCATCCTCTTCTGTTGTTTCTGTGCTTAAGAAGTTCATCGTCTTATGTTTCATACTTTCATTCATAGCCTATACGACAACTCGGGTAGGTTAGAGGTGAAACAATATGATGTTCCGACCAACTCATCGTATTAGGCCATGGTTGGATCATCGTTTTTGAACCAAAACCGCTTGTAAAACTGATGCTTGTAAATAAAAGCAGATGGTCTTGGGCGAAGCACTTGGTTGATCATTTTCGACTGGTAAAATATACACTGGTTTCTCAGATTACACGCGTAACTCGCCGGTTTTCGTTACAGACCTCGGGCCGTCGGTTTCATTATGCTTGTATTTTACGCGTTGTTTCCGGTGACGAGTAAATTACACTTGTATCCTTAATACAGGTGTGAAACAATCCAGAGCTCCCAAGTGCGGCCTTACCGTTTCATGCCGGCTTAGTCTCTCGAAGGTGCTCATAGGGGTCCGATGATCCTGGCTTCCTGAACGACCAGCGGGCGATGTATCAGACCATCCGTAGGGCCCGCGAGGCCCTCTCCGTCGTCCTTTGAGTTATTGCGCTCGCCGTGGCGCCGCCGTCTCACGTTGTCAACATGGTCAATGAACATGAGGAATCAGGAGATGACTTTACTTGGAGAGGATAACAGTGGGGACCCACCAGGGCCATAGCCGCACGTAC
Organism: Thinopyrum elongatum; assembly: GCA_011799875.1. NCBI lineage: Eukaryota > Viridiplantae > Streptophyta > Magnoliopsida > Poales > Poaceae > Thinopyrum > Thinopyrum elongatum. The sequence goes on from CM022298.1 coordinate 192,739,490, forward strand.
GCAAGTGCCTCCTTATTATATACAACTATAATTTTTGTTGCTTCCTCCTGGTTTCCTGACATCACGGTCCCACAAAATTGTCAACCTATATAGTCAATAAACGAGAGAATTGCACAAGGAGCGGCCGACAGCTGGGACCCAGCAGCTCGAGCAGTATTTGTTTTTTGAGGTGTGAGCAGAGTTTTTCTTGAGCGATGTTTTTGTTGTTGTTCAGAGGAGCAGGGTATCAACTGGGCGGGCTGTGGCCTGTCTGGCCTAGGCTATTCTTTTATGTCGACCAAATATCCAGCCCAGATATTAATTTTTCAATGTGAAAATGGCTAGCCCAGCTATACTTTTTTTGCGGAATACTCAACACACGTCAACTTATTATTCTCCGCCCCGCATTAGACTTGCCAAGAAAATGGGCTTTAAGAAATAATAAATAGGCTGTAATTAAAAAAAATTGGCTGTAAATATAAAAAACGTAGCGAACAGGTAATTTTTTTAATTTCATTACTTGTTGCACGCGCAAAATTTTGTTAGATTTTTACCTAATACAAATTTATTTTGAAATTATATTTATTCTAACTCGAAATTTTGGGTTAAAAAATATTTCGGATCCCATCAAAATGTAGGAAATTTTGTTGAATTTTTTTTGAGCGGTTGGTTGAAATTATTAACCGTTGTCCTGGCTAGAAAATGGGTTGTAGTTTTAACAAACAGTAAATGGGCTGAGTAAATTCCATTAGAATTAAAAAATGGGTTGTACATTATAACAAATTGCAAATGGGCTATATGTTCTCTGCCACAGATGTGATGGTCACTTGTGGGCCTACTAAGTTGACGCTTACGCAAGGCTTTGTCAACTTATAGTCAACACACGATTCTAGTAGCAGTGGCCGTTGGATGTCCATCTAACGGCTGTGGTGCTTCTTCAATCTCGGACATTCATGCTTCAGCCGCCCAAACCACCACCGGCGGTACCGCCTTGTGGCACCCCGGCTTAGAGGAAACCGGAACGCCCCGTATTCCAACCCAGAGACAAGTCTTCTGGAATACGGCACTGTTGGCATAGAACAAATCAGCTCTTTATTACTATGGATAAGGTTACAAGGTTACATGGAATACATCGGCATGGCGACACTACGCTTGCCCAGGGTAGCTCTATGCTAACAGCGACACAACCCGAGGAAGCGGAGTACCCTCGGTAGCGGAACAACGACGGCGGTGGTGAACTCCACTCCGCAGGGACTCTGGCTGGAACGCGTATCCTAGCTCGCAAACTCAGAATCCTCGATAAGCAAGCAATCATGGCATGACCTGCAAACTGGCATGACACGCCAGGTGAGTACTTTGAATGTACTCGCAAGCTCACAGCAACCAAAGCAGTCAAGACAAGCAACGGCATGGCACTTACAGGTTAAGCAGGTGTAAACATGATGATGCTAGAACAATATAAGCATGGCGTGGCATATACTACATGCAACAGGTTGCAACTTACTCTGTTGTGAGGTTACCCCGTAACCATCACCTGTAAGAACTTACCATCGAGTGTGCCACATGATAACCTCAGGACCAACCAAACTTGGTATTACAATACCGTAGTGATAACATGATCACAAGGAGCTTGGTCTTTACCGAGATCACCACATAACACCAAACCACGGTGATCCTCTCATGATCATGATCAACCAACATCGATATCCTCGATACCACGGTGATCCTCTTGCGACCACATAAAGATCAACCAACTTCTTTCTCATCGAACCGGGTTGTTATAAGCAAGATTATTATACTGTTGACCCATAGTGTGTCCTACTATGAACTGTGCCCGTAACCGAGGACGCGGCTATCGATAGATCATACACTCTGCAGAGGTTAGTACATTGTACCCACACCACGGAATGTGTGGCCTCGTGCTCCCATTCGGGTGGACCAACGACATTCCGACAAATCCCAGTCTATTGCATGGCACTCTCCCGGCCACTCCGACACACTTCCCTTTGGGCTATGTCATGGGTGACCCCTGTGTCCTTCCGACACCTGCCACCGTCGTGGCCAAACAAAACTGTCCCAAATGGGGACCTGAGCTCAATACCAAAACTGGGTTCACAAGGTTATAGCCACCTACCGGGCCAGGGTAGCACGCGCTCATAACCTTCCCTGGTGAGAGGTACCAACGAGAGGCATGACAATAGACCGAGTTAGGGCTGCCCCATCCCAGCGAGTGTGGTTGCACTGGTGAGCTCGATTCGGTGGCGCACTATGACTCAGCCAACAGGTGTTCAAGTTCGATTAATATCTGGTTAAATTTGAATGAGGATGTGCTGAGCCATGATAACAGGATGAACCATAACAGCAGATAAAGAAACATGTAGACATGTCATCATCTTAGCATGAACTACTGCCAGTGTTAACCATGAGCATAATGCTACCAACGAGTACCTGATAACTCGCAAGATGCACATGGACAGAATATAAGGATGAGCATAGAACATAAGCATAGAACATGAGCATATATAGTAGTTTCAGACAGAATAACATGCACACATTAAATAACTACTCAAGTAGGAAACCATAGCTACTGCAAATCCATCATGCAAGTGGTTGTCGTGGCTTGCCTGGGTACGAAGAAAATCACCGGGGAGAAGAGCGGAACGCTTGCGGAATGGATCACCGGAAATAGTTTTCTCCCAGAGGAGTTGTTTACGGGCAAGGGCAAAATGGTCATTTTCATAGTGCAAAAACATTATGAAAATGGTACCAACATGACGGGCTCGAAGAGACGAAGAAGTGGGCTTTGGAATCACATCGATCGGAGTTACGAGCAAAAAGATGTGATGGTTTTTCTACCAGGGACCTATCTGTAAATAAAATTTTCACAAACAGGCCCCCAGCTGAAAAACAGATCGCGCACTCTCAAGAAATGCGCTTTCCAGCTGGGAAGACGTATTCCAAAGAATACGCCTCCACTTATGCTGACTGGGCAGGGCTCCTATGGCTGACTGGTGGGGTCGAGGGGAGACGCGAGACCCGCCTGGCCCCTGTCTTCTACCTCCTCTCCCTGTCCCCGACTGAAACAAAGGAGGAGCAGAGGAGGCTCGACGCCGGCGATGGCTAGGCGGCTCCGGCGGGCTTCTTCGGATGGCGAGGGTGCCGGCGGGTGCGGGGTGGTGCGACGCTCCCGTCCAGAGTGAGATTTGGCACCGGAGAAGAATAGGACGGCAGCAACTCGAGGTAACAGAGAGCGAGTGAAGCGAGACGCCGGCGACGGCTACGGCAGCTCCGGCGGTCTCCGGCTCGGGCGAGGCTACCAGCGGCTTCAGGAGGAGGCTCCGCACCCATCCAGGCAGGGCACGGGCCTCAGAGAAGCCGAGCACGAGGGCTCCTTCGAGCGCGGCGGAGACCGGCGACGGGCGGAGATGGACACGGTGCCGCGGTGACTCCAGTGAGGAAAAGAGAAGGTGGGGAGGGTCGTCGGCGCCTGGGTGCTCTACTGGAGGTGGCATGATGGAGAATTTGAGAGGAGTTCGCCGGCGGCCATGGCGGCAATGCTGGTCGAAGAGCAGCTCCGGCGATGGTTGGATAGGTCGGGGAGGACTCTGGGAGAGAGGGGAAGAGGTTGAGGGGCTCGGGGATGCCCGGGGAGGGGCTCGGCCATGGCTTTTATAGCCGGCCGAGGCGAGCGGATGAGCTCGGCTGCCGTGGCGGCCTTATCACCTTATTGGCGCTCGCGGCGAGCTGGAGAGCGAGGGGTGGTGCCGACCTGACGACGCCAGAGGGACGGGATGGCTCAGAGAAGAAGAAGCCAAGGGAAAGGCTGCGCTGGAGTGCTCGAGGAGCTTCGGCTTGTTCGGATACGGCGGCGTTCGCCGCGGTGCGGCGAGGAAGAAGACGGAGGGGGTGAGGGTTCCAGAGAGAAGAGGACAGCGAGGGGAAGCTTCTGGACACGACGAGGCTCGCGAAGCCGACGAGCAGAGGAGGGGCCCGAGCTGGCAAACACGCAGCTCGCGTCCATGGCATGCCAGGGCGGTGGTCACCGCGTGGCCACGGCAGTGCCACGCTCAAATCGCTGCCAAAGGATGTCTAGCATCTTCTCCTTCCTTCCCGGAGCTTATCTATGTAGCTGGAAGTCACGAGAGAGCACTGGTGTGACTGCGCCTTGATCAACAAGTTTACAGCAGCAAGGTGTTTGACACGTGCTATGGCAACCATAGTGCTCTTCTTGGCAAGATCTTTGGCTGAGGATAATCATCTACCAGGGTGACTATCATGACCAAAAATGAGCACAATTGGGCAAGGATATCTGGCACTTCCTTTGCAACTAGGCAAACTGACCGGAACTGCAAATCTTGACGTGGCACTCACATATCAAATGTGATGGAGCTGAAATTTGGAGGAGATGATTTATATGGGCATATGAAGATACTGTATAAATTTCATACCATTTGAATAAACCAAAATGGTACTTCCTTCACACAGATTCCAAATGGACAGAATCTTGGAAAAATTCTAGGGAATTATTAGGAAGTTTAAATGAGCCCAAATTTTGTGGAGATGGGTTATATGGGTATAAGAATGCTCTGGTAATTTTTCAGTAATTAGGAAGCAATATAAAATATAGTTGCTTCACAACAGAAAAATATGACCAGAAGTAAAGATTGGAAGGTGTGCTCACCTAGAAGATGGGATGATGCTCAAATCTTGTGGAGAGTGTTAATTTGAGCATATTGAGATGCTTAAAAAATTTCAACTCATTTGGATATGCCTAGCTTGCACTTCCTTCACAAGGCCTCTGTTTGAACAGAAACTTTGAAAAATTGCTCAGGAATATTCACTAGGCAAATGAAGTTGAAATTTGGCATGAGGAAATGATATAGATGGGAAAGAGTGCACAAAAAGTTTGAGAGCAAGCAAGCAAATATAAAGGGTACTTGCTTCACAAACTGCCAGCTAGGGCAGAATCAGAAAAGAAATATTGGTGAAATATTTCTCGACATGGCAAGGAAGGATTTTGACATATCTGAGGAATATATGACCCAAACAATTTATGGGAATTATTTGGGAATCTTTGGAATGATAGAAGTGTGGGTTGCTTCACAACCCAGGGCAGACAGGGGTATTCTTCTAATAGGAAAAAGGAATATTCCTAAGAAAAGAATATTGGGATTGGTCCAAGATGGAAATGGCAAGGTCTTGGGATGGTTTTGAGATTGACAAGCCACTTGGGAGAGGAATCGAGGGTGATCTCTCCAGGTTTCAAGACCACTAAGCCACCGAAGGGCAAATCCAAACCAAAAGAAAAAGAAAAAGAAAATGGGCAAAATCCAGGGTGTTACACGCCTGCTACCGCCTCCCGTGGCCGGCTGTGCTGCCTCGCAGGCATCACCGGCCCACCCTACTCCCATCGCCATCCAGGCAATTCCTCTACTCACCAACACCTCCTGTTATTCTCCGGCGACGGCAGCCTCACACCGTAGCCGAACCAGTGAACCCTCGTACTCCCCTCCGCGTGGGCATCCACTGTTGTGTCTTCGTCGGCTCCGGGTTGTTCCCTTCCTAGGCCTCGCCATCGTCCACCGCGTTGGTTCTCTCGGCGTGGCATGGTCAACTTTGTCAACAAACGACAGCCATCGAAAGAGGCATGTACGTGGAGTGGCTGACAGTAGGGACCCGCATGGCCCATGTCCGCACGCGAGCAAGTCCCTCCTTATTATGTGAAAACAAATGATTTCTCCCCCTGACAGGTTTGAGCCACCAGCTACATCTTCGCACGCAGGGAAGTGTTTGCTTTATTACGCGAAAAAAAAAGTTACCTCTCCCTCACGGCTGGGACCCACCAGCTTTATTATCATCCATTTCGCGAAAATATAGATTGTACCAAAGATGCTAAATTGTTTTCTTTTTATTCTAACTCGAAAAAGAAGAAATTAAAAAAAAACAGAAAACATCTTCGCACGCAAGGAAGTGCCACCTTATTACGAGCAAAAAAATGATTCCCCCTGCTAGCTGGGACCCACCAGATTTGGAGGCTGACTTGTGAGCCAACTAAGTTGACGCATACAGGCTTTGTCAACTTAGTCAAAATGATTCTAGCTGCATTGACCGTTGGATGTTAAATCAACGGCCATGCTGCGTCTTCAACCTCTGGTCTTCTTACTCCAGCCGCCCAAACCAGGCCCGCCGTACCGCCTGCTCCAGCCTCCCGTGACCGGCTGTGCTACCGCGCAGGCCTCACGGACCGACCATACTACGACTGGCCAGGCCTTCCCTCTACTCACCCATAACCCCTGTTATTCTCCGGCGACGGCAGCCTTACACCGCAGCCGAACCAGTGAACCCTCATACTCCCCTCCGCGTGGGCATCCACCCACCTCATTTTCTCTGGCTCCTCGTCATTCCCTTCCTAGGCCTCGCCGTCATCCACCGCCTTGATGCTCTCGGCGCCTCGTGGTCAACGAGGTCAACGAACGACAGCCATCGGAAGTGGACTTTAGGTTGTGAGGCTGACAGTTGGACCCACCAGCTACATCTTCGAACACAAGGAAGTGCCTCGTTATTACTCATAAAATAAAAATGATTCCTCCCCCTGACAGCCGGGACCCACCAGCTATATCTTCGCACGCAAGGAAGTGCATCCTTATCCTCCCTGACAGTTGGGACCCACCCGGTCGAAGCGTACGTAGCGTTGTCGCGAACGTGTACGTACGTACTGGTCGATCGGTCTCTCTGCAACGATGAATCGTGGCCGAGCAAGCATCGGCATGTGTAGTAGTAGAGCCCCCGACGTAGCAGTTCAGGCAGTCCCTTCTAAACCGTGTACACGTACGTACAGCCACATGCCAAAAAATATGGCCACGTACGTACATACGGCGGGGTCTCGAATGCGTACTCGTGCATACGTACGGCCAGGGCTCATGTACATGGAGAGGTAATGGACGACAGCAACGGTGTCCTGTTCATCGGGCAGCCAACCGGCTGGGTCGGAACGGAGACACAACGTTCTGTTCATCGGTAGGCAACAGACTGGGTCGGAATGCGTCCTGTTCAACAGGAGCCAACCGGCTTGGACGGAACAGCCAAAACGGGGTCTGACGTATCGCAGTATGGAGGAAACGGCCTTCTGTTCGACCGGCTACGGTCAAAACGGGGGTCCTGTTGATCGAGAGAGGTGTGGCGTACCGCAAAACGGAGGAAACAGACTTGTGTTGGAGCGCTACGGTCGAAACGGGGGTCCTGTTCATCGGGAGGGGTGTGGCGTACTGCAAAACGGAGGAAACGTACTTGTGTTGGAGCGCTACGGTCGAAACGGGGGTCCTGTTCATTGGAGGGGTGTGGCGTACCGCAAAACAGGACTCCACAGGATATTGTTCACCCACCGTCGACTTGCTTCAGCCTCCACCTGCACTGTTCATCCACCGCATCTTCCTCCTGCCTCCACCAGCTACTGTTCATCTACGGGGCTACTGTTCATCCAGCCCTCCACCGGCTACTGTTCAACCAGCCCTCCACGGGGTCCTGTTCATCCACCCCCAACCAGCTCGGCTGTGGCGGCCTCCTCTCGGGGTCCTGTTCATCCAGCGGCAACGGCATATATACTACCACGGGGTCCTGTTCATCCAACCCCCACCGGGAACTGTTCATCCAACCCCAACCATGTACGTCTCGACTCGTTCAACCGCGACCCCCATGTTCACTGTTCATCAAGAGGCAGCATGTTTGATCGGCTTCAGTAAGCAGCAGCAGCAGCGATCGATCGATCACTCGAGTTCAGTTAGCAGCAGTAGCGAAGGAATCGCTCGGGTTCAGTTAACAGCCAAGGGATCGATCGCTCGGGTTCAGTAACGTAGCTAGTGCAATCGCTCGGGTTCAGTAAGAGAACGCCTCGCTCGAGTTCAGTTAGAGCCCAACGCCTCGCACCCACGCGTGTACGTGTACGAGAGAAACGCGCAATCCCTCCGTGCATCACTCGGCCCTGACCACCCACCGTAACCGGGAACTCCCCGAAATTTTCCTCGCCCTCGCTTCTACCACGATTTTTTCCGTCATGGACGGCCCAAAGAATGTCATGCACGTGCTTCTCCGGCCCGCCCAGGACGAAAAGCCCATTTTCTGTCATGATTTTTTGTCATAGAAGTAGGAGCCCACCACATCTATGATGATACCGGGTTTTGTCACAATTATCGTCATAGAAGTGTCATAAGCATGACAGAAAAAAAATTAGTTCGGCCCAAAATGTCATGGATGTGTCTTTTTTTTGTAGTGTTGGGTTTGACACTCTTATTTAACGAAGAAGGCTACAAACGATCCCCTATACTTGTGGGTTACCAATAATACATACCGATGTATGCGGTCCGATGAGTGTCGAGGCACGCGGCGGGTATCGTTATTATCTGACCTTCACAGATGATTTGAGTAGGTATGGATATATCTACTTAATGAAACACAAGTCTAAAAATTTCAAAGAATTTCAGAGTGAAGTGGAGACTCGTCGTAACAAGAAAATAAAGTTTCTACGATCTGATCGCGGAGGCTAATATTTGAGTTACGAGTTTAGCCTTCATTTAAGACAATGTGGAATTGTTTCACAACTCATGCCACCTGGAACACCACAGCGTAATGGTGTGTTCGAACGTCATAACTGTACTTTATTAGATATGGTGCGTTCTATGATGTCTCTTACCAATTTGCCTTTATCATTTTGGGGTTATGCATTAGAGACAGCCGCATTCACGTTAAATAGGGCGTCTAAATCCGTTGAGATGACACTGTATGAACTATGGTTTGGCAAGAAACTTAAGCTGTCATTTCTTAAAGTTTGGCGAAGTGACGCTTATGTTAAAAGGCTTCAGCCTGATAAGCTCGAACCCAAATCGGAGAAGTGCGTCTTCATAGGACACCCTAAGGAAACTATAGGGTACACCTTCTACCACAGATCCGAAGGCAAGATCTTTGTTGCCAAGAATGGGTCCTTTCTAGAGAAGGAGTTTCTCTCGAAAGAAGTGAGTGGGAGGAAAGTAGAACTTGATGAGGTAATTGTACCTTCTCTCGAATTGGAAAGTAGTACATCAGAGAAAACCGTTCCCGTGATGCCTACACAAACTAGAGAAGAAGCTAATGATGATGATCATGAAACTTCGGATCAAGTTACTACTGAATTTCATAGGTCAACCAGAACACGTTCTGCACCAGAGTGGTACGGTAATCCTGTCCTGGAAGTCATGTTGTTAGACAACGGCGAACCTACGAACTATGAAGAAGCTATGATGAGCCCAGATTCTGACAAATGGCTTGAGACCATGAAATCTGAGATAGGATCCATTTATGAGAACAAAGTGTGCACTTTGGTGGACTTGCCCGATGATCGGCAAGCCATTGAAAATAAATGGATCATCAAGAGGAAGACAGACGCTGATGGTAATATCACTGTCTACAAAGCTCGACTTGTCGCGAAAGGTTTTCGACAAGTTCAAGGGGTTGACTACAATGAGACTTTCTCACCCGTAGTGATGCTTAAGTCTGTCCGAATCATGTTAGCAATTGCCGCATTTTATGATTATGAAATCTGGCAAATGGATGTCAAAACTGCATTCCTTAACGGGTTTCTTAAAGAAGAGTTGTATATGATGCAACTAGAAGGTTTTTTCGATCCTAAGGGTGCTAACAAAGTGTGCAAGCTCCAGCGATCCATCTATGGACTAGTGCAAGCATCTCGGAGTTGGAATATATGCTTTGATGAGGTGATCAAAGCATATGGTTTTATACAGACTTACGGTGAAGCCTGTATTTACAAGAAAGTGAGTGGGAGCTCTGTAGCATTTCTGATATTATATGTGGATAACATATTGTTGATTGGAAATGATACAGAATTTCTGGATAGCATAAAAGGATACATGAATAAGAATTTTTCAATGAAAAACCTCGATGAAGCTACTTACATATTGGGCATCAAGATCTATGGGGATAGAACGAGACGCTTAATAGGACTTTCACAAAGCACATACCTTGGCGAAAGTTTTGAAGAAGTTCAAATCAGTCAAAGAAAGGGTTCTTGCCTGTGTTGCAAGGTGTGAAGTTGAGTAAGACTCAAAGCTCGACCACGACAGAAGATAGAGAGAGAATGAAAGTCATTCCCTATGCCTCAGCCATAGGTTATATAAAGTATGCCATGTTGTGTACCAGACCAGTTGTGTGCCTTGCCATGAGTTTGGCAAGGGGGTACAATAGTGATCCAGGAGTGGACCACTGGATAGAGGTCAAAATTATCCTTAGGTAACTAAAGAGGACTAAGGAAATGTTTCTCGGTTATGGAGGTGATAAAGGGTTCATCGTAAAGGGTTACGTCGATGCAAGCTTTAACACTGATCCAGATGACTATGAGTCTCAATCTGGATACGTATTGAACGTGGGAACACTTAGCTAGAGTAGCTCTATGCAGAGCATTGTAGACATAGACATTTGCAAAGTACACACGGATCAGAATGTTGCAGACCCGTTGACTAAAACCTCTCTCAGACGCAAAACATGATCACACTCTAGTAAAATCTTTGGGTGTTAATCACATGGCGATGTGAACTAGATTATTGACTCTAGTAAACTCTTTGGGTGTTAGTCACATGGCGATGTGAACTATGGGTGTTAATCACATGGCGATGTGAACTAGATTATTGACTCTAGTGCAAGTGGGAGACTGATGGAAATATGCCCTAGAGGCAATAATAAAATGGTTATTATTATATTTCCTTAATCATGATAAAGGTTTATTATTCATGCTAGAATTGTATTGACCTGAAACTTAAATACATGTGTGGATACATAAACAAATACTGTGTCCCTAGTGAGCCTCTACTACACTAGCTCGTTGATCAAAGATGATTAAGGATTCCTAACCATAGACATGAGTTGTCATTTGATAACGGGATCACATCATTAGGAGAATGATGTGATGGACAAGACCCATCTGTTAGCTTAGCATATGATTGTTCAGTTTATTGCTACTGCTTTCTTAATGTCAAATACATATTCCTTCGACCATGAGATCATGCAACTCCCGGATATCGGAGGAATACCTTGTGTGCTATCAAACATCACAACGTAGCTGGGTGATCATAAAGATGCTCTATAGGTATCTCCGAAGGTGTCTGTTGAGTTGGCGTGAATTGAGATTGGGATTTGTCACTCCGTGTATTGGAGAGGTATCTCTGGGCCCTCTCGGTAATACACATCACAAGAAGCTTGCAAGCAAAGTGACTAAGGAGTTAGTTGCAAGATGATGTATTACGGAATGAGTAAAGAGACTTGCCGGTGACGAGATTGAACTAGGTATAGAGATACCGACGATCGAATCTCGGGCAAGTAACATACCGACAGACAAAGGGAATTACGTATGTTGTCATAAAGGTTCAACTGATAAAAGATCTTTGTGAAATATGTAGGAATCAATATGGGCATCCAGGTCCCGCTATTGGTTATTGACCGGAGAGGTGTCTCGGTCATGACTACATAATTCCCGAACCCGCAGGGTCGCACGCTTAACGTTCGTTGACGCTAGAGTAGTATTGGGATATTTGATGAGTGGTAACCAAATATTGTTAGGAGTCCTGGATGAGATCCTGGACGTCACGATGAGTCTTGGAATGGTCGAGAGGTAAAGATTTATATATGGGAAGTCATATTTTGGGTTCCAAAAAAGGTGCAGTTTTTTCGGTATTGTACCGGGAAGCTTCCAGAAGGTTCCGGAGGATTCCGAAGGGGTCCAAAACTCCACAAGTGGGTCCACCACGACCCAAGGGATAGCATGGGCTGTGGGGAGGTGCCCTGGTCTTATTGGGCTAGGTGCACCAAGTCCTCAAAAGCCCATATGACCAGGGAAGGCAAAAAAGGAAGGAGTCCTAGTAGGAATAGGATTGGACTTGGAGTCCAAGTCCTCTCCCCCTTAGCTGTGCCCTAGGGCTTGGAAGGGCTGTTTCCCATGCCCCTCCACCTATATATAGAGGGGAGGGGATCCCCAAGAGGACACACCAAGCCCTTGGCGCCCCTTTCTCTCTCCCGTTACTCTGTAGTTCCACCATCTCGTCCCGGCGACGCTTAGCAAAGCGCTGTCGGTGCTCCACCACCACCATCACCACCATGCCATCATGTTGGTTGTGATCCCATCTACTTCTCCTCTCCCGCTTGCTAGATCAATAAGGAGGAGACGTCATCGAGCTGCACGTGTGCTAAACTCGGAGGTGCCGTCTGTTCGGCACTAGATCGGTTGGATCGTGATCGGATCGTGAAGAGTACGACTACATGAAACGTGTGATAAACGCTTCCGCTTAGCAATCTACAAGGGTATGTAGATGCTCTCCCCCTCTCGTAGCTATGCATATCCATGGATAGATCTTGCGTGTGCGTATAATTTTTTTGTTTTCCATGCAATGTTCCCCAACAAATCCCTCCCACCGGGTCGAAGTGGGGGGCGAGCATGCGACGCGTCATGAACCAGATCTATGTGGGGACTGTGCGATTTTTGACGCATGCATGTGCCACATCAAAATGATGTGCTTTGGGTATTCAAACATATATGCATGCATCACACATGTCCATACATATGTTTGGGGCACATGCATGCAGTGGTTGTCTTTGGACACTCTCCCTCGCTTGGCTATCATCGACGGCCTATATATTCGTGGGCCTGCATGGACGTCCATCACTTCGACCAACAACGCGAGAGAGGTTACTAGGGTGGATTCTTCTTCTCTTGGTTTGCGTTACCGTATAGTCGTACGTCGATCATGGTGAGATTCGAGACCTAAGTTCGAGGACTTGTATACACATGAATCCCTATATATATATAGTATACGCGTCATGAACCCTCGCTCCGTGTGGGGACTTTTCGGTTCCAAAAGCACGGTGCCACATCAAAGCTGTGCATTGGGTATATTCAAACACCACATGACACTTCATACATATGTTTGGGCCATATGCACGCAGTGGTTGTCTTCAAGCACTCCCTCGCGTGGTTATCGGCGACAAGCTAGCCTATTTGTGGGGCCGCGTGTGGACGTCCATGCATGACTTTGACCCAATAACAGGAGAGGTTATACGACCAAGGTGGTGATTCTTCTTGGTCAGTGTTACAATACGCCTTGGTGAGATGCCCCCTCCCACCGACTCAAAGTGTGTGGGGGGGCAGGGGGCAGAGTACTACTTCACACTAGATGAACCTCCGTGGGGTCGGGGATGTCCGGTTAATTTGCGATGCACATGTGCCACATCAAATTTGTGATTTGGTTATTTAAATATCACACCACATCATTTTCACACACACACACACACACACACATATATATATAGGGCCACCCGCAGGTGTGGTTCGTATGTGGTCTCACCCATCTAACGTCAGAAGAACACATCTGTGGGCCCGCACATGGTCCACATTTGATCGAAAGAAAAGGGGGGGTGACCATGATGTACTCCTTTCGGTTTTGTGTTACGGTAGGGTGAGATGTCAGACCTAGCTATTTGGGGGCATGCGTTCATAGCTAGGATTCCCCTCCCACCAACACGAAGTGTGTGTGTGTGTGTGTGTGTGCGTGTCTGTGGGGGGGGCTAGCAATAATGACGTGCACTTTGTGCGATAGGTGCCACATCAAAGTTGTGCATTGGGTATTTGAACAGCAAATCACCCTTTTCATACATATATTTGGTCCACATGCAAGTGTGTTCGTGTTCTGACCCTTTCCCGCATTTTTTCCGTCAAATTTATAAACAACAGATGAGTCGGACGCAGCAACCGTCTGCGATCAGGTACGAAACAGACACGGTTCCCTAGGACTACCCGTGTGCCGCGCCCCTGCACCTGTCACCCACATGATCACAGTATATTGGGCTCCATGAGGCTTCCCTCCCCCTCTCAAAAATATCTACTCCCTCGCAATCTCGAAAATATCTACCCGCCTAGATGGTTTTTCTGTTTGATAGCACACAATTAGTATGTGTGGACCGTGTGCGATGTCTCTTACTCCCGCTCTGCTTCAATCAGTAGATCCAAATTTTCAATAGTCCCGGCATTTTACTCCCGCCTGCATCCCTCGCAATCTCAAAAATATCTGCTCGGCTAGAGTGTTTTTCTGTTTTATAGCACACGATTATTATGTTTTAACCGTGTGCGATGTTCGTTACTCCCGCACCGCTCTGCTTCAATCCCTTGATCCAATTTTTTGGTAGACTTGCCATTTTACTCCTGCCTAGTAAAATTTTCAGTACCCGCGGCATTTCCTCAAACACCACCTTGGACCCCCGAACACACCCCCCCCCCCCCCCAAATCCTTCGCTCACCCCAAATCCCCTGCTCACACACATACACACCAACCCTCCCTCGCTCGAAACCTAATTAGGTCGCCGCAGCCGCTGCTGCCGCGCCACCTCCATCATCAACCTCTGTTGGTCTGCCCATGCAGGTTACCCACCGATATACATATTGTCGCCGCCCTGAGTTTCTTAGATGACGCCTGCGAAACGCCCCTTTCCCATAGATCCCCATCCCCACCCCCTCCCCCACTCCAGAGCATCGCAGACTAAGCTCGGCTATGCTTCCCAGGGAGCTCGAGGAGCGAATGGCCCAAAAGAGGTTTATCACGGCCTCTTCGCCCGACGCCGACGAGGTGGCCGCCGAGGAAGCTGACAACGATGACTGGATAGAGCCTTTCAATCAGTGGGCTAGAGTATTCTGGCATGTCACGGACGCCGGCTACGACATCGAGGTCGTCGACAGCGGCGGCTTGACGCGGGCTATGTCACAGGTTAACTTGCCCACCCCCAACCCTTCGGGTTCGACAGCCGTCAATCTCATCGATGGCTCTGCCGCTGACCTCCTACGGCTTGTTATGAACAATTTGCCATCCTTCATCGCCATGGAGCCCCTTTTGTCATTTGTGAAGGACACGTTCTGCGACGCTGGCTTGGGATCCTCAGCTGGCAAGTCAGACCTCATCAACGGCGACCACGAGGAGGAGCCAATCTGTGACAAGTGAGGAAACACATGATTTGTTTTGCCGTGCCTCTTCACCGGGGGAATCCCATGATTTGTTTTCTTGAACCCCTTTTGTAGTGAGAACCTGTCCAGTATTTATTGCTATATTTGGTTGTTTGCATTACGCCTTGTTTATTTGTACGGTTTTTGGTTGTTCGTGTGTTTGTAGTTGGCATATGTCCAGTTCCAATTGCCATCTTTGGTTGTTCGTAGTATGCCTTGTTTATTTCAGCTATTCACAATGTGATGTTCTATATGTGCTAGTATGAACTATGCAGTTCAATTTCATCAATACCAATTTTAACAATAGCTCTATGAATGACTATATTTGGTTGCTGTTAAGCATATTGTACTCCCTCCGGATCTTTTTAGTTCGCATATAAGATTTGTCTAAAGTCAAGCCTCGTAAAGCTTGAACAACTTTATAGAAAAAAATACCAACATTCACAATATGAAATCAATATCAGTAGATGTGTCATGACTTCAATTTTCATATTGTATAACTTTAGCATGGTAGATGTTGATATTTTTTCATATAAATAAGGTCAAACTTTATGAAGTTTGACTTCAGACAATTCTTATATGCAGAGTAAAAAGGATCGGAGGGAGTATTTAACACGCCTTTCCATTTGATTTAACAATGGCACTGTTTGGATACTCTAACTTAGCTAGAGGTTAGAGTTTGTTTCTAGCTCATGACAGTTAAAAGGGGGGGAGAGAGAGAGAGAGAAAGAGATTGGTGGAATAGTTGATTGTATTGCTTGAGCCTCGTGGGCATATATATAGGAGTACATGGTCATCTTGGAGTACAAGTCATGGTAGAATAAATCCTACGCTATCCTACGTTTCCTAAATAACAATGATACCCTAAACTAACTCTACCCAAAGAGGTGTTTGGATGACAGGGTTAGATTGACAATAAATGCACTAGGAGAACTAGCCCCAATTAGCACCTCTTGGGTGGGATAGTTGTTTTGGGTGGGTTAGACGCAACTAGCTCAAACTAGCCCTCATATTTGGATACTTTAGGGCTATTTGAGCCCAAACTAGCTCAAACTAACTCTAACCCATGGATCCAAACAGGGCCAATAACTAGTGTACTTAGACCTGCACAATACAAGTTTGAATGACTATGTTTGCTTGTTTTTATATATTAGGCATGTTGCAGTTAATAACACACCTTTCCACTTCTTGTTTTTAAATATTAGATTTTTTACAATTTGGTCTTGCACATGTAGGTCTTGCTGTCAGAGGTTTTGACCCACTGTTCGACCCTTTTTGCATATGGGAAAATGAGTTGTCCATGAATATCAGTCAAATCAAGAAACTCAGAAAGATTGTTAGGATAAAGAAATTAGCGACAAAAAACAACAAGATCTTTGTCTGCACAATGAAGAAGACATCAGTTCACTACAGGATGGTAATAACTGTTATACCTTGTATTTTTAATTCCTTTGCGCCATTTCAAATCTAGAGAAGATATTTATGCATATCCTTGTTTTCAGGCCTTTCCAAAGCAGTTCACTGATGATTACCTCTCAAACCACCTGTATGGCTAGGAGGCGAGGAAGGTATTCATACAACACCCACGGTTCAATATTGAAGTCTTTCTGAAGAGGATGAAGGATGGACGGTCAATCATCCATAGGCATTGGCCTAAAGTTGCAAAGACCTTCAACATCAATGAAGGCTCAATATTCGCCTTCCGCTTCAGCAGTTTTCCAGATGAGATTCATCTGTCTATGTACCATCTATGATGCTAATTTCGAAAGGTTATAGATGTTGCATGTGAAACTTGGTGCTGGTGCAGTTGTGTAATGGGGTAGCTGAGTGCTGAAGCTATATGATGTTGTACTCTGATGTATTTCAATTATGAAATCGTGCTTCCTTAATACGAAAATAAAATATATTGTGTGCTTAATATGAAATGTCAATTAAATTAATAAATGGATTATTAATAATAGGCTAATTACCTTACTAATTGGGTTTATATTGCAAACGGTTATTGAGAAAACACCGTGGGCGATGACCTCAGACAACGCATACAGTTTCTAGGAATAAAATGTGTTGGATCAATGAACAATCGCACACGACTTCCTCTTGAAAACTGTTTGCATTATGTCACCATGCGCAAACGTTACCACATAAAAAGTGTGTGTGATGGATAGCATATGCCACACAGTTTCTTCTACGCACCGTGTGTGATGCATTCAATAACGCAAACGATAAAATTGTTAATATCGTCTGCAATGGCAACGCTATCACAAATGATTTAATGGAGAAAATTGTGTGTGATGTACGTACGAACAGAAACGTTTTCCCTGGATTGACTATGTGGGATGTACATACGAACGGAAACGTACTTCTTGGATTGACTGTGTGGGATGTACATACGAACGGAAACGTATTCCTTGGATTGACTGTCTGGAATGTACGTACGAATGGAAACGTTTGTCTGGGACTGACTGTGTGGGATGTGCTTACGACCGGAAACGATTGGGCCTGTATAATTGTATTTTTTTAACACAATTGTACGTATAACCATATTTTATCGCTCGCCGATCGCACACGAGCTCATTTTGCCCAGCGTGTGTGACCGGAGGGCCTATCCATGACAGTTTTCTGGGTCGTGTGGGAAGGACCCCCCCTATCGCCCACACTCACTAGGCGACGGTTCAAAATGCCGTCACGGAAAGGGGTTAAAAACCGTTTGTATAGCAATTCGCTGTACCAGTGCATGAATTACAATGTTTAGTCGCTGCTTGAACTTTGGAGGTGATCTGCATTTATGTTTTGCTTTCTCAGAAAGGGCTAGCGAGATACCATGTTGTCATATTATATCATGATTATTTTGACAAAGTGTTGGCATTTGAGATATGGTATTATTGCTCGCTAGTTGATTATGATATGAGTGAATATAATTTCTAAGGGTTATCATTTGCATGGTTAGTTATGATCTTTGCTAAAAACTTGGGTACTATTTAAGTTTATATACAGATACAAGAACAAAAGAGTTCGTAAAAGTTTTTCTTTATCACTTTTAGTTTGTCAACTGAATTGCTTGAGGACAAGCAATGGGTTAAGCTTGGGGGAGTTGATACGTCTCCGTCGTATCTACTTTTTCAAACACTTTTGCGCTTGTTTTGGACTCTAATTTGCATGATTTGAATGAAACTAATCCGGATTGACGCTGTTTTCAGCAAAACTACCATGATGTTTTTGTGCAGAAATAAAAGTTCTCGGAATTGGACGAAACTTTTTAGAGATTTTTTAGGGAATAAATAAAAAATACTGGAGCGAAGACCCATAGGAGGGGAGCCACCAGTGGCCCACAAGCCACCTAGGCACGCCCTGGTGCCTCGTGGGGCCCACGTGGATCCGCTGACCCTAATCTCAAGCCTATACATTCCTATTTCCTGAGAAAAAAAAAGAGAAGAAGTTCTATCATATCTTACGATATGGAGCCGCCGCCACCTCCTGTTCTTCATCGAGAGGCCAGATCTGGAGTCCGTTCGGGGCTCCTGAGAGGGGCATTCGTCGCCATCATCATCACCAACCCTTCTTCATCACCAATTTCATGATGCTCACCACCGGGAGTAAGTAAGTCCTTCGTAGGCTTGCTGGACGGGGATGGAGTTGGATGATATTTATCATGTAATCGAGTAAATTTGTTAGGGCTTGATCCCTAGTATCCACTATGTTCTGAGATTGATATTGTTATGACTTTGCTATGCTTAATGTTTGTCACTAGGGCCCGACTGCCATGATTTCAGATCTAAACCCTTTATGTTTTCATGAATATATTTGAGTTCTTGATCCTATCTTGCAAGTTCTATGCACCTATTACGTGATATCATCCGCATACCCCAAGGTGACAATAATTGGGATTCTTTTCGGTGATTACCGTAGTTTGAGGAGTTCATATATTCACTATGTGTTAATGCTTTGTTCCGGTTCTCTATTAAAAGGAGGCCTTAATATTCCTTAGTTTCCTTATGGACCCCACTGCCACGGGAGGGTAGGACAAAGGATGTCATGCAAGTTCTTATCGCAAGCACGTATGACTATATACGGAATACATGCCTACATTACATTGATGAATTGGAGCTAGTTCTGTGTCGCTCTATGTTGTGACTGTTATATGATGAATGTCATTCAACATAATTATCCATCACTGATCCAATGCCTATGACTTTCGCATATTGATCTTGCTAAGTTACTATCGCTGTTGTTGTTGCCGTTACAATCACTATAAAACTACTACTGTTACCGTTACCATTGTTATCAAACTATCATATTATTGTGCTACTGATCACTCTGCTGCAGATATTTAGTTCTCTAGGTGTGGTTGAATTGACAACTCAACTGCCAATACTTGCAAATATTCTTTGGCTCCCCTTGTGTCGAATCAATAAATTTGGGTTGAATACTCTACCCTCAAAAATTGTTGCGATCCCCTATACTTGTGGGTTATCAATGCTCATCCATATGTAAGGTGAGCCCGATAGGTTTGAAATGCACAAGCATTTTGTTTGTGCAAGTATCTTGGAGAAAGCAAGTTGATCATGTGAAGTGTAACTAGTTGTTACAAATTCAAGTTTACGGTGTCGAGTGTCACTTCATACTTTGAGAACATACTTTGCATGAGGGAAGGTGCCAACATAGGTGATTGTTCATGTTGTTCATGTGTGAGGATGTTCATCGCATTTGTAAGGTGAGTCGAATGGTTTGCAATGCTCAGACATTTTGTTCCTACAAGTATCTTGATGAAAGCACGTTGATCATGTGAAGTGTAATGATTGGAGACAAAATAAAGTTTACTGTGCCTATTGTCACGTCATAATTTGAGATATCCGTTTAAAAAAATAGTGCAACGTGCCATACCAGGACCACGCACAGGCCACCACATTAACCAGCATGCAATCTTGTCACGGTACAAAATATATTGTTCCAACCCTGTCAATTTTTTTTCTCTAACAGACGCGTGATTCCCGTGACTCGTGGAACCGCCAAACGACGTCCCAACTGCTCTGGTCGGTTACCGTTTTTGCACGAGAAATTAATGATCCCATTCCTTTTACCTCATCCATTTACATCTTCTTCCTCGATCGTTCATTGTTGTCCGCCACAAACCACCACCGCCTCCCTGCAGCCATGGAGGACAAGAAACTAAAAATGGAGAACCACCACATCACTGCCCATGGCACAACCGTGCTGGAGGTGGTGTACACCAATGAGCCAGAAACTTTGGAGCGAGTCATCGGCATGTACGAGAAATGGCTCCAGGAGGAGAAGAACAAGTTCATTGGCCTCAACCTCGAATACACACGTAGGAGCAGTTACAGACGACAAGGCGTCGCTGTCATGCAACTCGCCATGCTCAACCATGTATTCGTGTACCACTACTGCAGGTCCGAGTGGTGCCAGGCGTTGGTTGAATGCCTGCAACCAAAGCGAT
The DNA here is from genome assembly GCA_011799875.1 of Thinopyrum elongatum. Taxonomy (NCBI): domain Eukaryota; kingdom Viridiplantae; phylum Streptophyta; class Magnoliopsida; order Poales; family Poaceae; genus Thinopyrum; species Thinopyrum elongatum. The sequence goes on from CM022298.1 coordinate 192,759,946, forward strand.
AACTTTTGCTAGCGTGGACACCAGGGCGACAAGATCATGCTTGCCCGTGCATGGATTAGAATTCTAGACGAGCACCACGTTGACATCCAAAAGCAGTTCTGTATCAAAGGTGGTGGAGAAAGGGACTCCATGGGTGACCTTGCAACAGCCATCATCGACCCCTCGTACAAGAACATGAAGAAATCATTCCCAAAGGACAAGCACTAGTATTGGGTGGAAGCTGTTTTCCCCACTGCACCTCGAGTACGCAACAAAAGACGGGCATGTTAGCTAGCAGTTGTACCATAGGATCCTAATCATTAACGATGGGCTACGTCACCTTCTCCAACCACCATTGAGGGAACGACTCCGCCCCCGTAAGAACAAAGACGAGGGATCTTCAAGCGGCTGGAAGCCGGAAGGGAAACAACATGTTGTGAATTGCAAGAACTTGGATGTGTACATTCAAATAGTAGTATGTTAATTTAGATTGAGCGAACTTATGTTCTAACTATGATTGTAGTAGGTCAAAGATGTCGTGTGTATTGTATTACTTATTTATGTTGAACATAGTGGTGTGCTGATGTACAAATGCATGGTACTTTATGTAAAAACATGTGCTTGTATCCTTGATATCTTTCTGTAAATGCTTTTCGTGAATGGTGTGAACACTTTCAGAAATATTTGTAAGGACTTTCAGAAACAGTGTGATGGCTTTCAGAAAATTCATGACCGACTTTTCGAAGCAGTTTAGCGATTTAAGAACTTTGAGTACTCGCTTCAGAAATAGTGTAAGCACTGTTTAAAATATGAAAACTAGGTCCATCATTGTTACACATCATAATTATAAACGGAGACTCTTTGTATGCAACGACCACATGGTGTACAGTTTTGGTATGGAAAATTATTTAATTTGTGAATGTAAACTTTTGGTACGTAAAATGTCATGTATTTTTATTGTACTGTTGTGACACCGAACGAGTGATGAACACATGCATGTTGTAGTTATTTTTGGAAAGTACAATGAGAAAACAAATGGAAGCAATGTACGGTCACATCTTCGTGCTACCGTCAGATTTGGACAACACGGCGCACGCTCGTCCATCAAACTGTTTCGGCAACCTCCTCGTCTCCCACCACAATTTAAGCAGTTGCCAAATCCCCTCTCTAATACAACCAACCCATCATCTTCCTCATTCAACTCTCTCTCAACCTCTCTCGCCTGCTATCACTAGCATCCATAACTCGCGGTAGATCTTTCGGCCACCTCGACGGCGCCATGAGTCGACATCGGGAGGAAGTTTTCTAAGCTAAACTTTGGAGGGCACTAAAGCTTGCGAATATGTTTAATGGCTTGGCAGTGAATGAAAATGTGGGTCAAAAGGTATCATCTGAGATTTTGCAGGGAAGTACAAGAAGATTGAGAGGAGAATCAAATAAACCAAGATAAAAAAACAAGAGTCAACAACAAAGAGTAGCTAAATTCAACTCTCTCTCTCTCTCTCTCTCTCTCTCTCTCTCTCAACCTCATACACTAAACTTGCCATCTAAAACGTTCGTAAATGCCAATCCCTCCCATCGAATGTTCGACAGATATTACGGTCCAAAAAAGTGCGTTCGGCGATTGGGATTTGCTCATGCCTTAGAGCATCTACAGTCGGGCTCCTCAAACACCCCCTATACGTTCGGGCGGACGACCCGGTCAATGACCGGTCACAAAAACGTGACCCAGTCGGGCTCCTCAAACCGGCCCTATCCGTCCAGGCTGAACGGCACCCCTCATATCCAACACAAATCTGGAGTGGATATGAGAAGGCTCGGGCGCACCCGGAAGCGTACGCCACGTTGGATCTGGCGGACATGGCCCACCACAAATTCAACCAAATCCCCCAACCTTGTTGGACGAACCATTTTCCTCTCATCTCTTCTCCCTCGTCCACCCGGCCCTCCCCTAGCTCCGCCGCCACCCCGACCCCTCAGCGCCACCACCTCCACCACCACAAAACTCCTCACCGCCGTCTCACCATCCTGGACACTGTCACCACCCAGACACCGCCGCGGTACATCTTGCTATTCTCGGACAACATCTTGCCCTCTATGTGTTTGACAAATTGTCCAAGAAGTTTTTGGTGATTCTTTTGTAGGAAAACGATGGATTCATATGGTTCGTCGGATGAGGGGTATGGAAACCCAGAGCTTGATGAGTTGACGCAAAAGGAGTTCTTCGATTCGTCTGAGTCGGATGAAGATGTTGAGATGATGATGATCATGAGCATCTAAGAAGAAATGGACAGGGAGGTGAAGCACATTCTCTTCAAGGGTTCAATCAAAAGGAGAAGATTTTTGTACTGGAATAGGGTCGCTGGAGCACGGCTGCTCTACAAGGACTACTTTGATACTAGACCAAGATTCCCTGATACATGGTTTCGTCGATGCTTCCGTGTGTGCAAACCCTTGTTCTTGCGCGTGGTGAAGAGAGTGGAGGCACATGATCTCTACTTCAAACTCACCACGGATTGTTGCGGACAACTCTCGTTCTCTGCTAAGCAGAAATGCACGGCTGTTATGAGGATGCTTGCACTAGGTAGCGCCACCGATGCCATTGGTGAGATGGTCCGGAAGGGGAGAGTACATGCCTGAAAACCACTGTGAGATTTGTCCGCGCCATGGTGCAGGTGTTTGGAGCCGCGGCCGATGATTTCGAGAAGCCCAGAGAACAAGTCCACATCCTGGAACAAGATGCAGATCAGATTATGAATTTTCTCTAGATGCATCAGAATCTTCTAGATGAACAGGTGCACGTGCAACTACTCAACGATCTTATGTGTGGATCCACAATGGAAATCAAGGAGTTTAATGTTTGTATTGAGCACTTCAAATAAATTTTATGTTTGAATTATGTTTAAATTGTGGAACTACCATGGTCAAATTTTTTTTGCGTGAAACTACTCAATGATCTTGTGCTATTCATGTGTATGATGGACGAGTATGGATTTGCATGGATTTAAGAATTTAGATATGAGAAATGTGATTGTCTGGCAAGAGATACGAGGGGTTGTCCGATGTTGTCATGGGTCGTCCCAAGCGTGTCCACAGACATTTAAGGGGTCGGATTTGCCAACTCCGACCGTAGATGCTAGACCATTGGGCAACGTCGCGAGACTCATAGACTATGCCAACATAATAAGATTCAAAAGGGTATTCATTCTTTACATCGGTTACAACACCAGAGTACAAGTACACATCCAACAAGCATGCATTACTCCACAATTACATGCCATCGTCCACGGTCTACTTCCACGGGAAAAAATCAAGTTCCACCAGCGATCTTCTTCCCCGTGGTAGCACACTCCTCGGATTAGTTGCTAACTGCCAACGTGTTCCTTACTTGGGGGCGAAGGCCTGAAACGTAACACCAAAAAGGGTCATACATCAGTACCCAAAAAATCATATACACGTATATAGTACCAATATAATGTGTAGCATATCTGCATATGCGTACCCGGAAGATGGTGGCGTGGCCGGGGTCGGCGAGGTGAGCGAAGAGGTTGTCGATGGGGCCGGTGCCGGTGTACTCGGCCTGGAACCACGCGCCCATGACGGCGAGCATGGCGAGGCGGCCGTTCTTGATCTCCTTGGTGCGCAGCTCCTTGAGCTTCTCGGGCGAGCCGGTGCCGTAGCCGAGCGGGTCAAACCACAGACCACCGGGGTACCTTACGTTTCCAACATGCAGATACCTCACTTGATTAGCCCATCAGCACAAGGAGAAGGAGAGACATGTCTGTACAGATTAGCTTCACGTATGTGTGTGCGACTGTGCGTACCCGACGTCGGTGCCGGTGAGCTTGTTGTTGGGGAAGATGGGGTCGGTGTTGACGCAGCCGGGCTTGATGATGTCTGCCCACCGGCGGCCTTCGGCCCAGCCGATGAGGATGAGCTCCACGATGAAGAGGGTGGTGGTGTCGGTGAAGTACTCCTGCTCCCCGGCGGTGTACCACGACGGCGTGTTGAGGATGCCGATCTTGGTCAGCAGCTCCGGGATGAAGATGCCCGCCGCGCCCAGCATCGCCCACCGGCAGTGCACCAGCTCCGCCTGCACGTTCCACCGCAAGCTCTCCGGGTCGGATCCTACACGTCGATAAAAAAGATTAAAGATTGTTCATGTCGATGTTTTACCAAGAACGACAACGGATCACACTAGCATGGATGAGATGCGAGAGACTGATCAGGACTTACCAAGACCCCAGGGGTCAAAGCCGAAGTCTCCGGGAAGGCTGCATCAAGAACAACGAGACGCACACACACTGTCAGTGCCAGAGTCGATCGCAGCATATTTTGGCATGCATGGGCGCAGCGTGTCCGAGTAACCAACCTGCCGTCGAGCCACGGAGGAGGGGTGCTCCCGGGGAACCAGATGGGCCTCTCGGGCGCCGCGGCGCGCACGGCGAAGGACGCGCGCGACGCCGCCGCCGCCGCCTTGCCGGCAGCGCCGAGGAAGGAGCTCCGGGCGCCGGCCAGCCCATTGCTGGGGAGCGCCGCGACGGCGGTGGCGGAGGAGGAGGAGGAGACCAGCGCCATCGTTGTACCACCAGTGCGCTCGCTGGCTGTGCCTGTAGCGGGGAAGGCGAGCGCGCGCGTGCGTGGTGTGAGAGTGGAATTGAGCGTGTGGTGTGTGCGGCAGTTTATGGGGATCTTGGCGCGCGGCGCCGGGTGGCCCTGGCTTATCCTGGAGGAGATAGCAAGCGCGGCGGTGGCGTGCCACGCGGCAGGGAGAATCCGATCCCCTGGCTACGCCGCGCCGGGGCCTTGCTGACGTGGAGGCCATCCCGGGCGCGACCAGATGAAAATCGGGGCCGAGGCTCGTGATTGGACGACATGCTCCGCATTTGGCACGCCAGTTGCAGCCTTCAAGGTACTATCGGCATGATGATATGTGCCTATATCCACGCAGATTTTCTCATTAGACAATGCATGTACTCTATCCATGGAGAAAAAGAACATGTATCCAGGGAGAAATGATAATGATTTTTTTTCCGAGAAAAGACTGAATATATTACTAGCTAGCAACAGAGGTACAGTCACAACTCATGGCCTCCGCAATTTTAATGATTAACGGACGATGTTTGGTTACCGGGCGATATTATCATCCCGTAGCAATAGTATTCGTGGCCTCCGCGATAGAAATACAATCACTTCTCCTTTCTAGAATATTCTATATTTAAATTATCTATTTTTATAGAAAAAATACTTGAGTTTATGGTTTACAATGCACAAACCTCAAATCACAGACACTTGTTATTATTCTAGATTCTTCCATACCTTAGTTCCCACAAGTTTTTTCTTTCTCCTAAAAGAATTGTGATTCACTTTTACATTATGATTTTCTTGTGTTCAAGGCTATGACAACACCTTCATAAATTTCATTTGTCTTTTTTTTTTTTTGCAAAATAAATTTCATTTATTTTTGAAGATGCAATACTAGCTACTCACTACAATAAGAGATACCTAAAGACAATTGTGATGTATATATTTCACATGAGTTTCGTGTAGTATTATACCCGTAGTTTTTAAATATTTTTATAACTATAATCTGAATTTTAAGCTCCTACATACTTTGGTATTATACCATGTTGTATTATACCATACTAGCTACTCATCCATGCTTTGGTTATCTAAGTTCCTACATGAAATGCATGTGTACCTTATTAGTGGTAAAAGAGGGGCATACGTGACGAGACCAAAATATTTGTCGTGTGGACAAAGGTCTTAGAAAAGTTCGGGCTCCCTCAATTAAAGAAATTTTTAGTTTCTATATGTGGGTTTTCATATTATTTTTTTTGGAGAAATACTGATTACAACACAAATACACGTAGCACACACTCACACCACTGCATACATGCACTTACGCCAGTGGCGAAGGACGGGAAAAAATAAGGCGGGACTCTGATGCATAATTCCTTGTATGGAAAACCAAAGTAGTCCATACACATTTTATGTGCATAAATACTTTGATGTGATCGTAAACATATAATAACCAAAGTGTGTCATAGTTATTGCACATCTAAATGGCTCAACTAAACTAGAAAGGAAAAAAAATAAAAAAAATGTTTGCACGAATCTCTATGTAAAATCAGTGATATAGAAATTAGATGTGCAATACTTAGTGCACGTCTAGATATGTTTTTGCAAAACTGATAACGAAGATACAATGGAAGTTCAAGGAGGTCAAGAAGCCGGGAGAAGCAGACGTGCGCTTTCCAAGTACTCCAGCTTTAGGACATCGTCGTGTCCGGCGGCGGCGGCCACATGGAGCGCGTCGGGCGTGTCTGACGCTGTTGCCGAGGAGGAGTTCCGCGATGAGGCACCCGCCGGATGCCGGTACTTCTGGCCGGCGGCCTCACGCGCCCCTCCTGCTGGCCGCTGGTCCCGCACCGCTCCTTCTGGCCGCTCGTGGCTCCTAGGGTTCGTGTATGGAGCAACGAAGGAAGACGAAGGAACTCGTACCTGCGTGAGTCACGATCAACTGTGTCGTGGACTCGAGCGAAGACCAGATTGGTAGCTGGTGCGTTGCATACAGCCCCAACAAGGCCAATAGCACGGGATAGACGATTTTCTTAGCCGGTTTTTCTTTCACGAAGTGTTTTTTTAGCGAATCAATCTGTGATTGGATGGTTAGAAAGATGAAGGTATTCCTATCCCATCAGGGTTCAAGTACTAGATTCATTGGTGCTCGCATTTATTCATTTTAGGTCTTCCGATGATGTGTCTTCAGTGGAAAGAGACGTTCACGTCGACTACGAAAACGTCTGTGACGACTTTATTAATTTTAAGATGATGTGTCAGCTCAGTCTTTGGATGTGCTCAGGTAGGGTGTGTATGCATGCGTTCAGATGGGTGAGAGTATGTATGTACGCATGAGCGTCTGCGTCTGTACTGTATTAAAAATGTGCTTTTAGCGATGAATCTAACTTTACCTATACTTAGAAAAACTCACATAAAATCAAGGTAGGGGAGTACCCGCCCTTGTCCTAACAAGAGCTCCGCCCTTGACTCACACAACGCCCATTGAAGGCCGGGTCGAATTTATAAAGCTTGAAGATTGACGAAGTCATCACAGACGCCTCAATATCGACAGAAACTACGGCTCCCACACGGTCTCATCGGTATCGATGTTAATGACAAGTGATTTGGGGGCTAATGGTCTTCGTGAGTTATATGGACATGCCCTTTTCCCCAAAGTAAAAAGAGGAAAAGAAGATAGCACATGTAAATTATATGCATCTTTCTTCATGATCGAGTCCTAGTGAAATCATACTATTGGTTTCTTCTTTACGATTGAATCCTAATTAAGCCGTACTATTGATAGGATAGCTCGGTGCAGCATTTTTTTTTCTTCCAAAATTCCATAAGTCTGAAATCGAGGGATCCTCTAGATTCTGTGCACGTCGGCCCTACATTTCTGTCGGTGTGGTAACAACCCTGTTCTTTTGAAAATAACACCTGCTCCGATAATGGGACGATATCAAATCTTGCGATAGATCACAAAAAGAGCAGAGCTATGTGATGTGCACACGTTGCATCATCAAATAGACCGCCTCACAGATTTCCCCCCTGTCTACTCACCTTTTTCTCCACTACCTTGCACTCTCAACATTCATCATACACCAAAACAAATGAAAAAGGCATGTGACCCAGAAAAGAAACGAAAGGGAGTGCGCACCAGCACACCCTTGCCGACCCGGGAGAAACTGTCGGTAGAACTGAGCAACTCCTTCATGTCCATGATTATATACACTAAATAGTTCGACGAATATCTAGATAGACTCGCTGATGTTTCATCCGGTACATCGTTTGAGTAAGTACATAACTGATCAGATGCCATAAAACAACATCCCTGGAAACAGATCTGTTCTAGGTAGACGGCGGGGTTTGCAGTGGAGTTCCTCGGCGGAATTTGTATTGGCATCATGCCCAAAATTCTATTTTTTGCCCAATCGTGCATTATTCTGAGATGTCCGGAGTATAGTAAGAAACTGTGTACCTGTCTTAATACTTCATACCTCCTTGAAAGGTACGCTCTTCTTGGACCCATGCTTGGCCTTGATCATCTGGTTCAAGGCCTTCACGCACCGGCGGACGATTCCCGGCGACTTCTTCTTCCCTCCATCTGGCCTCCTTATCACCATGGCCAATGTTGTGCCGCCAGCTGCTGCTGCTGCTGCTGCTCTATGGTCGGCAATGGCATTCTCCCCGTAGCCCAACTCCCTGCCAGCTTTTGCTTCTCCAGTGCCAAGCTGCTTCTCCCGTATCAGCTCCAGGAGGGAAAACCGTGGCACATCACCCACAGGCGCGATCGGCTTTTTTACGCTCAGGCGCTGCGCCGGGGTCTTTTGCTTCATGTCTTGGCCTCCCTGCTGTGCCTTCTGTTCTTCATCTTGATGTTGCACTGATGCCTTCTCATCTTCGTCTTGATATTGTTCTGATGTCTTCTCATCCCCATCTTGGCATTGTTTGCCTATCTTCTCTTCCTCGTCTTGGCATTTCTCTGGCGGCGTTTGCTCCTCATCATGGCATTCCTCTGGTGCCTTCTCATCTTGGTATTCTTGTGCTATCTTTTGCTCTTCACCAAGATATTGCTCTGGTATGTTTTGCTCATCCTCTTCCACCTCATCTTCGTATTGCTCTGGTATGTTTTGCTCCTCCTCCTCCTCCTCCTTATCTTGGTATTGCTCTGGTATGTTTTGCTCCTCCTCCTCTTCCTCCAACTCCTTATCTTGGTATTGATCCGGTGTCTTTTGATCCTCATCTAGGCATTGCTCTGGCGCATCATCATCTTGCTGTTGCTGTCCTGTCTCCTCCTCCTCATCTTGATATTGCTTTGGTACGTTCTGCTCCTCATCTTGGTGCAGATGTAGTTTCTTCTCCTGCTCTTCATCTTCATATTGCTGTGGTTTCTTCTCTTGCTCATCTTGATATTGCTCTGGTGCCTTCTCAACACCTTCACACTCCTGTGGTGCCTGTGGAATCTCCAGCTGCTGCTCTGCATCTTCACATTGCTGAGGTGCCCGCAGCTCCTTTGTATCTTCGCACTGGAGCAATCTCTTCAGCTTGGCCTCGTGGAGCAGCTGTCGTGCCAGGGGCGGCACATACCGATCTTCATAACAAGCGACGAGGCTCACTGGTCTTCGTGTCCGCCTCGACATGCCGCGATCGAAGCGGCGGGATTTGTTCACCTCACACTCGGTGGCCATTGTTTGTGGTCTGAGGAGAAGATCACCAGAAAGAATTGCTTGCTCCTTCTGTGGGGTGGAGGAGTTATAGGTCGAACTGATATGCTGAGGTGTGCAGTCTGTTCTGTGAACAGGTGAACTGGTGGAATGTCCCTTTCAAAGGGTTAGTCTGATTTGTTCATTTAGAAGATCAGTACCTGTCATAGTAGCCTTTCATTCCTCCATGAAGTGGGATTGAAGTTAGCATTCGTAAGCAAGGGGCCAATATTCTGCCTCAAACATTTGAAATATTTGTCCAGCTTTCATTGCACAGCGGTCGTACTATGTTGGATGACAGTATACCATGAACCACTGTACAGGGGAATGATAAAAGGTAGGCAGAGTTCTAGAAATAAACATCATTCATGTATGATTGAAGCCATGCCCAACAACCTAGGAATGATAGCCAGCGAAAATTTGGTTTCAAGTGAAAGATTTGACTGGTAAGCCTTTCCGTAGTTTGACTGATATACAACAGTTTTTTGGCCACTGAAACTTCCATACTACAAGGAACTTTTCGCTTTGAACAAACCAAGCGGTCACACCAAAAATTCATATATGGGCTAATGGCATGACCTGAAGCCAAGTTCCAATAAATAGCATTTTAGAATCTGGATCACCAAATGGAAGAATTGAACCTAAGAATTGCTAGGGGTAACTTTGAGAAGTAAACCATTAAAGCCACTTTTGCACCTAAACATCAAAATAATGCAAACACATCTTTATGGCACAACTCAGATTAATGTATTGGATCCTTTTCCAACGTTATATATCTCAGGTTACATACAAGATTATTCATTTACAGAGTCAATCATCTTGTTTAGTTACACAAAGGACTTTCTATCTTGCAAACCTCAATGTCCATTCAGCAGCTATTTCATCATGCTTAGCTCTATCAGTCAGGTACAGACGTGCAATGCTCTCCACAAGTGGGTTGTCTGCGCAGACAAAACATCATAATGTAAGGCTTTCCAGTAGAAACGAAGCAACAACTATGTAGACATTATACAGTAGTATTAAAATATTCTCTTTTCTAAGTTCAGAAAATGATACTGGTAATGTTGGGAACATACAAGGATCCGGATTTGTGATGATGGCTTTGATCGCCAGTAGCACCTTTGAAATAGTTAAAGCTGGACTCCAGCCATCCTTCAAAATTTCCAAACTCACTGCCCCAGTGGAATCAACGTTGCAGTGGTAAATCCTTGTTTTGAAAGTAACCTCGAAGAATCACAGCACAACTGTCAGTTTGTCACCGCAAGTTAAGGTCCCCCAGTGCTAAACTATACTACTGGGTTCCAGCAATTAAATCTAACACATTAGAGTAGAACATAAAACAATGTAAGAATACTTAGAAAATATAACTGTCACATATAAAATCATGACAATCATTGGTTGTAAATCACAACATCAGAGCCGTACAGCATATATGCTAGTATGCTACAGTATAGCAGACAGATCTTTTATTTTACAAAACCTTGAGAAAATTCACATGCTCCTGCCTTATTGTTTGGACTATAATTGTTGTGGTGACCTACATTTAGTTTATGCATGGTGCCATATGCTTGTCATGGTAAATGTAGCACACTGTACAGCTGTGGGGTAGGTGAAAGTAGTGTTAGCATTGTTCCATTGCTGAGGTCTGAAAATGGAGGTTGGCTGTTTCTGACCCCGCCCATCTCAACCTACCACCAAGTCATCTGTCAAAGGTAATAATTGAACCTCCAAACCATGGTGCCAGCGGATGGATACTGATAAATCGATACGGCCAGTAAATAGACAGATGTCATATGTGTATCAGGCTTTCTAATTTACAAAATTATCACAGACTTGTGCTCTAAGCCAAGATATGCCAATACAAACATTATGTCAAGAAAGGATAAAGGTGATCTCAATCACACAGTAATAAGGCTTCCGGTGGACAAAATCCTTTTCCAGATAACCTTTTCTCGGCAAAGCATTAGCTAAAAGCTTGCCACAACATAGGCCAGGAGGACACCTAAGAAAACAACATCTTAGCAACCACACACAATTATTTTTCCTGAATAGCAACTGTAAAATAAAAACTTCAGATATGTTTTCTTTACACATGACCGACATTATGACGGAAAGATACATAATGTCTTATTAGACTCGAGGCATCGGCAAACATACGTCACTTCAGAAGAAACAAAAGCAACATTTTTTTGTGGGTAAACAAAAGCAACATTAATTAGCAGCGAAGTAAACTCGCTTTTACGTAATACTTTTCTTTTAATCTGTGCTCTTTAGAGTGTTCTAATCCTTGCTGGTTTCTCCATGCTTCCACAAAATTTCCTATTGAGGTGTTGTTTCTGGATGAATCTTGATTCTTTGACGGACAGCTCGATACAGCTTCCTCTTTCTAGGCCTTTTCTTATTGAATTACGGTAGTAGACTGTGGAAGTTTGGGGACAACAGACTATTATGATGCATCTCCTTCCTAATTTACTAATGCATATTAAATTTCATCCCTTTAGTCATACACTATATTAGTCTGTTTACATGTTATGAAGACTGGTCTGGTCTTAATGAAAACAAATCAGATTCCAATTAAACAATAAGAATAATAACACTCTTTACGAACTATTTTGAGGTCGTACTTGATTTTTTGAATATGCAAATATCACATTCTCTTAAGAAAAACACATTTCTTCTACAGAACTTAGGTTTGCAACATCTGAGGATTGTTCTTTTCTAGAACCAGGGGGATATTGCTGCCCTCCTAACTCGGCTAACCTACACATCACATAAGAAAATACTGTAGTAGCAAACGAAAGAAGGTTACTTATCAGTTCTTACCATAGGAGGTTTGAAAGGATAATCAAGTGGGAAAACGATATCAAGGAAAAATATCCCTCCTTCATATGGTGACCCTACAAGAGAAACACTGCATTAAACCAGATTACGGGTGCCTTTTGGTATTAAGTTAAACCAAATTACGAGTGCATACTTTATTGTTTATCCCATGGATGGCACAATTTAAAGAAGTATATAGAACTAAAGTTCCTAAGAGCTTCTCCCCTGACTTGGGCTAGTGGCGAAGAGGAAGTGAGAAGGATGATCTTATACCTTGGGGTCCAATGATGGTGGAGAGCCAGTGGTAGAGGTTGTCGCCCTTGGGACCGGCGGAGCAGTCGGAAGCGTTGAGGTCCAGCAGCTCCTTCTGTATCCGCTTCCCCGACGACGAGACCGACGTCCCTCCGCTCGATCCCCAGGGCCGCACGCTGCTCCCGCTGCCGCCGCCGCCGGAGGCTCCAGCACCGGCGCCACCGGCGGCGAAGGGGAAGCGGGAGCCGGGGAAAGATGACGAAGAGGACATGGCTGCGGCCAGTGGCAGAGCAAAACCGAATAAGGTGAAATCTGAAGAACTGTCGCTGAGACAGCTGCATCATCAGTTCATGGTTCACGAATCACAAGCTCTGAAAATTCGGAACAGACCTTTAATCCTAGTGCTGTTCGGACCTCAGTCTACGCTTAGCTTCAGCTTCCGCGCCGTCCCTGCAGCGCGGCACAGCGACGACCTGCCGCTGGCTCGCTGCTCGCTTGAATTTAACGCCGCGACGCTGCACGCCGAGCTACGTTGCCGGGGAAGAATGGGTCAACGGGGAATTGGGGATTTTCCCCTGCTTCCCTTTGGCGGCTGGCGTAGTGGGCTTCCCCTGCTTTCTTTGTGGCTCAGCTAGCTAGCCCATTATGGAAAACGACTTGGTACAACTCTTTGCATTTAGGCCCGGGTTTCTGTCTTGGATTCAGGCAATAATACGCTGGATCTTCTAAAAAAAAGGCAATAATACGCTGGACAAAGAGCATCTCTAGCCGATCAGGTATAGCCCGTCCCACAAAAATTGTTTATGAGCGTCTGTAAAAAAAGATTGCGGTACCACGAGGCGTCCCACGGAACAAATCCCGTAAACTCGGCCCCAGAAACATTTGCGGGACGAGTTTACAGAATATGAGCTAAATTTCGTGTTTTGACTCTTTTCTGAAAGTTAGTCCAGATCTGACCCTAGTTTGCAAAAAATTCGGGATCTGACCCTTTTCTTACGCCCAGAGTCTACGGCGGTAGGGTATAACAGCCTACCGCCAAGGTCCCTGGCGGTAGGGTTGCACGCCCTACCGCAAATTTTTCCTAAGTATGGAACACAGCGCGTGCTCGTGCCTACCGCCGGACACCTTGGCGGTAGGGTTGTACAGGCTACCGCCAGCCTGTTTGGTGGTAGGGGTGTTTCCTACCGCCAGGGACCCTAGCGGTAGGCTGTTACACCCTACCGCCATGTACCCTGGCGGTAGCAAAAGGGTCAGATCCCGAAATTTTTACAAACTAGGGTCAGATCTGGACTAACTTTTAGAAAAGGGTCAAAACACGAAATTTTGCCCAGAATATGTTCCGCCCTGGAGGCTTCGCGATACCACACAATTTCCGGAGCTTTGCAAATTCCTATTTTTCAACAATAATAAACAAATAAAATCACAATATAAATTAAACATATGAATATAAATGGTCCCAAAGGCAATTCTCAATAGAACAATCGACTTCGTTACAACAAAATGTTTAAATTCAAATAATTATTACAGCGACAAATGATTCAAATCACACATAAACACATATGAAATTTATTAAATAAAAATGGGAATCTATCTTCCATAGAGTTGCCGCTGATGCTCAATAAGATCTTCCTGGAGTTGGTTCTGTGTAGCACGGTTCTCGATCTTCCGGTATGTGTCAAGAAATGCAGTGATCTCATTTTCATCCCTAGCAGGCTTCACACGGCTATCAACATTATCATAATAAAACACTTAAGCCTAAATCCCTCTCATTCTTGATGATCATGTTGTCTGAAATTACACAAGCAGTCATGTTGTTTCTGAGGGATTTCTTATCCCAGAAGCGAGCGGGACCTCGAACAATGGCAAACCGAGCTTGCAACACACCAAATGCCCCCTCAATATCCTTTCGGGAAGCTTCTAATGCTTCGGCAAATCTTTTTGTGTTTCTTGATTTTTGGGTCACTAATGGTCTTCATAAATGTTGACCATGGAGGATAAATACCATCAGCCACATAGTACCCCATGGGATAGTCATGGTCATTGACGGTATAATTGAAAGCCGGAGCTTTGCGAGTAGCAAGCTGAGCAAATAGATGAGATCGCTGCAAGACATTGATATCATTAAGAGACCCCCAGCAAACCAAAGAAACAATGCCAAATCCATAAATGATAAATCACGTGAAGCCACGGCTTCAAGCACAATGGCGGGTTTTACGTTTGTGGCCGGTGTATTGCCCTGCCAAAGCCACCAGGCAGTTTTTCCACCTTCAATGCATGCAATCAATACTACCTAGCATGCCCGACATCCCCTTTCTTCGTTCATCGCCATGAGATTCCTTGTGTCTTCCCCGTTTGGAGTTCGAAGGTACTCCAGGCCAAAAACCCGGATCATTGTCTTCGCAAAGACCCGGACGCATTTGATGGTGGTATCTTCTCCAATGCGAAGATATTCATCCGCGTAGTCAGCGGGAACACCATATGCAATCACCCTCATCGCCGCTAATATTTTTTGATATGCACTAAACCCAAGCAAATCGGCGGCATTCCTACTCCAAGTGAAAAAACAGCAATTCTGCTCGCAAACTTCAACGATGCACACGAAAAGAGACCTACCATTCGGTATCGCCTACGCAATAGGTGAGCCGGATATGTCGGTACCTCAGCGAAGTAGTCCTACATGAGCATCTTGTCGCCGAGAACTCGGTTGCGGGTAATGCATAGCCGGCCAACCATGGATCCGCGTCGCTTTCTCTTCGTGCCCTTCTCAAATTTGTCCACGAGATGCAACAACACTAGGTTGTCGACATCGTCATCTAGGATCATCTCTTCTATGTCCGAATCATCCGATGAAGAACTCCAATCCATCTAAAAATGCACGCCCGTGAATTTCTCTCAGTCAAAATTGAATCAAAATAGTCAATGGGCATTGAATATACCTTCCCCCGAAGCAAAGTCGGCCGCCCCTTTCTTCTTCCCCTCTGGCCGAAGCAAAGCCGGCCGAAACCCCTTCCTCCGGCGTGCGCGACTATCCCTCGAGCGATTCCAAGGCTCACCGGTGCCGGAAACAACCGAATCCGCCGGCAACAAGGCCGCGCGCCAAGCTCCGAGGCGGATCCATGGCGCCGGTGGCGGCAACTAGCCCGCGGAGACAAATGGGCACCCCAGCCTCCAAATTTGGTGGAATAGATGCGGCGCGGGGCGGCGGCGCTAATGGACGGCATGGGGCAGCCGGGGCACCAAGAAACGGCCGAGACATGCGGCGGTGGCGACTGAGGCGCGAACAGAAGCGGGCGGAAATTGTTTCGCGCCATGGAAAGGGAATCCAACAAAAATAGGGCCGATTCCCGTAGATATGGCGGAAACGACCCGGAGTATGTAGGATCCCGCAAAAAAAAAATCTAGGTTGGTCAATTATACGGGATCTATTCGGGCTGACAAAATCGCCCTCGTCCCGTAAACCGGCGGTTATTATGCCGGATGGACTTGTTTACGAGATCTGCTAGAGATGCTCTAAGATCCTAAGCTCTCACCGAAAAGGAGGAACAAGCTGGTGTCAGTTGTACACCTGAAAACTAAATACTGAACGAATGAACCATTTGGTTCACAGCAGCATATTGTCTGACTGAAGTATCTATGATTATACATTTCAAAAATAAAGATATATGCAACACTGAATTTGGATCTTCCAATGTTTCAAGAAAGTAGCCCTTCCAGGATTGAAGTTTTCCAACTTGACATTCAAGATAAGTGCACCTTGTCCATTCATTCCTAGAACAATTTCTTTTCAGAGATACATGTCATCTACCTCAATACATTGAGACCAATATGGCTCCCTATTCTAAATGATAACAAGAGGTGCAACAAATTCGACGTGTCTCATCCGAAATACAACACACAGTCACAATGTTTTACATGAGAAGTACAACGGGCAGCAGCACGGCAGCCAGGTAAGTCAACCAGCAAGTCTGGGATTGTGAGGCAAAACTGTCTTGGCTCACAGGACCAGCAGCCGCATCAGCGTTGCTGCCATTGGCGCCGGTGCTGCACGTAGAACCAAACCTCATCGTCAGTATAGAGCAACAAAAGAAGTTTGAGCTTACAATAACACCAAGGAAATGCGACTCACCTTCCTGCGAAAACACATGATCCATGGCCTGCAAGTTTAAATTCAGGTGGAAATTTTGTTTAGGCTCATGTCACAAAATAAAGCAAAGATCGTAGCAGCAAACACTTGAATAATAAGACAGAAAAATTCAGCTATGAAATGGATACTCAAGAGACAATTCAGCTTACTTGGATCCGTAGATGATATGGTTGCTGTGCCATTGAAGTTGCATGTACCGCCACTCGCTTGTGTTCTATGATAATAATCGTTGAAAGCATACGAAGCAACAGCTACGATGTCATCTGCTTTATAGCATTGCTGCCCAGGTTGAATGGCACTGCAGTTTGCGGAGCCAGGGCCACATACCCAATCCAAGCTTTGCTTCAATGCACTATGGGTTGCACTTGAATTTGCCACACAAAACATCCCGCGCAAAGCCGGCGAGTCAGTGTTATTTGTGGCCACATCTTCAAATGTCAGGGAGTACACCGCACTTGCGTTGGTAAACATAATGCCCCAATTTTGCTCCGAAACAGGTCCAGCCCGATGATCCTCGTTGAACAACTCAAATAGGTATGTGCTTACTTGGTTATCTGGCTGGCTAGGGGTACCAGAATTATTTAGCACATGGCGTATGAGATTTGTATTGTAGGCCAAAGCATTGTCAACATAAGCAGCCGGCTCATTTCGTCCACCACGCCATGGCCAACCAGAAGCTGTGACTATAACAGAAATATTGGTGAAATTCATGGCTTTCATCGAGTTGTACGCAGCATCAATCATAGCATCAAACATGTTGGTATAGAACAAATTGGTGTTGGGATCCGCAACCTGACTGTTGGGATTGAGTGATCGGAACAGGGCATACCCCAAAGGGAACACACCTTGCCCTCCCACATAGCTATAGTATGGTTGAGCATTCAGCATGAAGGAAGATCCTGTACTCTTCAGAAACTCAAGATACGGGAGCATTATCGAGCTCCACGTCGAGTTGAAAGTGGCGGTGGAGGGAGGAAATGCCTTAGGGATCATATCCATGGAATGGGGACTTGATAGTTTCACCTGGGTATTGAGGTTCGCAGCCAACAGTGCTGACTGGAGGAACTGCAATGCAGGTACCAGGACAAGAGCTGCATTTGGGAGATTGGTAAGAACCTCATCGCCCACGGCGATATACGTGATGTTTGTTGCCGGAATGTAGGCGGCAACATTCTTGTTGACCCAATCGGCAGCTGTCGGACGAGACTGCCCCACATGGAGCAGCTGATCGTTTGGCACCCCGACCATCACTTCGATTCCGGTGTTCGCGAGGGCGACAAGCATCTGATGGTCTGAATCAACCAAGCGAACATGTTGGATCTTCATGGCTTTAAGGGTGGAGACTATGTCTGATGCGGATGGCAGGTCTGACACCCCAGTGCCAATGTTGATACCAACAAATGCTCCTGCAATTGAACATAAAACAGCAACAACTTTTTATGCAACGAAAAATTAGATACAAAAGCATAAATCAGCGACACTTATTTTGGGACGGAGGGAGTATATGATTGTACACATCAAGCAAAATTCTCTTCAGTTTTCTCTATCGATTTTTTCCCTTCAGTTCAGGACAAACAAAGTATGTTTTCCTCAAACTAGCCACTGGCACAGTGGGGAATCAAAATGCCAGATGCATCGACACAATGAGATTCTAATCATGTGCAGAGCACCGTGTAATTTAATACAGCATGCATCCATGTGGTAGTACCTGAAGCATTGAGAACCATGAGCATGAACAGCGTCGCCACGGCCTCTAGTCTCCTCGGCGACATTATTTATGATCTACTAGGGGCTTTTTGCAAACTCTGGATCCAAGCTGAAATATCAATTCAATCAATCATTCTACAAGAACAGAAACTACTAAGCACAAAACTCCTGAAATGCAAAATGAATCTTGGGGAGAGCTTAATGATGCGAAATGCTCTTATGGAAAGATGGCGCGGAATGGTAACAATGCATTCACACATGTGTACAATAAATAAGCTGCGCCCGCACCTTGGTATGAACTCAGATCTATCTTGCGCGCTGAAAAAGAAGAACCATCGGACCATGGACGGATGGGGCTGGACCAGTGTTAGGGTGCCCGGACGCAAACAAATCGGCAAGTAGCCGGACCGGGCGGAAGAGTACTAGTAATTTTGATCTCGATTGCTCGCTCCCTGCAGCAAAGAAAGAACCCCCCGGACGAACTGGAGGGGAGATCGAAGAGCAGCAAGTGAGACGGCGGATTTGGGGGCGGAAATCGGAGAAGACAAACAGGCGCAAGGCTACAAGAAGCGCAGCAACAAATGCGGCGGCGTCGCAGTCGCGAGAAGAGGACAGCGGCGAGCAAAGGGGGCAAACAAACCACCTGATATCCCGCTGGTGCCCTCCGGAGCCCTCCCTGCTTCTTCCTCCTCCGCCGGCTCCCTCGCCGCGAAGAGAAGAGATCGCCGCACGAAGGAAGAAGCACTTGTCCTCCCCCAGAGGAGGAGTAGTGCCAAGCAAGAAGCGGGCCACGCCGTAGACTCACGGGGAGCTCTGCACTGAGCCACTGACACACAGAGAATGCGAGGAGCTGCGCGTATCCGTGCAGTGAGCTGTCTCTGCTCTTGGCAAGCTCCCTGGCTTCTGTGTCTTGGGAGTTTAACTTACTCTGCTCGTAATTAAGCGTACTTGAGAGTGGCGACGAGAGTAAAGAAATGCGAGGGTTTGACCGAGGAGCTGCGCGTGTTGTAGATCCAGCTTGGGAGGCGATGCACGAGGGATTTAGAAAAGGAAAAAGAAGGGTGGGGGAGGAAAAAAGGGAGCCCTTTTTTAGCCTCTTGGACGTGGTAATGGTGTGCCTGTGTGAGATTATCATTAAAAAGAAAAAGAAAGCGGTGTGGGATGACTGAGCAGTGTGCAGGTTCCAGGAGAGCGGACGACGGCCAGCCTTTCCGTGGGCACACTCCTGTGACCACGCTGTGCCTGGGCTCTTTAAATTCCGGCTCCGGGTTGGTGTTTTAACCTGAAACTTCGTGTTTTTTTAACATCAGTACAAACACAAGCGCTTATATACACGCGCATACACTCATCTCTATGAACGCACACACGCACACCATATCCCTATGAGCACCTTCGAAAGACTGAGCCGGCATATCATCTTAAGATTTACGAAGTCACCGTAGGCGCCTCGTCGTTGACGGGAACGTCTCCTCCCACTGAATACGCATCGCCGGAAATCCTGAAATAAATCCAGGAATAAATGCGAGCACCAGGATTTGAACCCTGGTGGGCTGGGGATACCACAGTCCCTCTAACCATCCAACCACAGGTTGGTTCGCTGAAACTCGTGTTTTAATTTTTATTTTTCTTCTTTTCAGTGCAGCTTTTAATTTACTCGACAGGGTAAATAAGCAGTAGAGTTGGATAGGTCTAATTCGATTTTTTCAGTTCCACTGCTTTTGTGGGATGATCCCGTCTTGAGCTTGAGGATGAAACCGAATTAGACCGATTTGTGGAATGACCAGGGGATTCGATTCGGTGTTTTGACATCGGTGGATCTGTTTAGAGCATGCTCGGGTCATGACAAAAAGAAGTTATACTTAAGGTTTCACCCTGAAGCTCAAGACCGGATACAGGAGATGCACCATCCAGTTGAATTCATCCTGCACTGTCACTTGCACCACCCAGGTTGCCACGATCCCAACTATTGCAAATGCGCAGGGCCTGACGATAGATGAGCATGCCCGCATGCCGCCACAGGAGCTACTCACCACAACACGACGAAGCCATTGACGAGGGAGGAAGGTCACCGACACCGCCAAAATCTCAAGGGGACGCTCTATAGGCCCTACACCATTTTCCGAGTGGCAGCCAATGACTTGTCTGTATTAGGCGACACCACCACGTGCCGCCACAAGCCCTGGCGTCCTCGCGCACAGTAGCAGATAGAACTCGGGTCACTAGCTGATGTCACCAACATCGTCGAATATGAAGTGCCAAGCTCCTTCGGGCCATCAATGACCGCCCACCAGTCGAGGCCACAAACCATGGGATAACGTCAACCATCCAACCATGGTTGTTACTGACCAACCACACACAGGTCAGATAGTGCCTCCTTGCTAGTTGCGCAGATGATGACTTTTGCAACCACAGTTCATCGCCACACCCTGTCGTGCTCCTACGCCAAAGAGGCGCTAAGGAGCAATGTCGGCCACATCGAACCGGCTCTCTGGGACGGGAGCGCCTGCCGCACATCGATGACACCAGGGAGAGGAAGGTACGCTTGCGTCGCACCGAGGCCGCAATCTATCCACGGATTGGTATTGGTGCTGGAACAACACCGTCACAACGTCAAGTCACCGCCCAAACAAAGCCTCACGTATACCAAATCGCATCAGGAGCAGAGCCCCCCCGTCACGGCGTCACCGTAGGCTGCATGGGTCAGCTCGACGAAGCTGGTTGTGGTAGCAGCCAGGGGAGGCGCCTACGGTGGCGAGGGAAGGGTGCATGGAGGAGACGCTAGAAAAAGGGATCTCCCTGACCCCGTCCGGCCCGCGTACAAGGGACATGGTATAGGACGCGGATTTTTGGCTCTAATGAACAGTAAATCAAAATGAATAGGAGATAAAAATTAAAAAATTGATATTTTTTTGTAGATGTTCAAGTTAGTGTAGTGTAACACCCCCTAGTAATAAGCTCTATGACACTCTGTTAAAACTGCCAAGTCATGATCATTTGCAGTGCCATGTCATATGGGTTAATAATCCAATTCAAATCCACATCTGAAAATCAACTCAAATTCAAAGGTGAATTATAAAGTTGATCAAACACTATTGGGAAAATGTTCATTAAATGGCAAATAATTCAGGAACATTTCTAAAATCAAAATCAAAAAAATTTGGAGCTAGATAATTGGCTCAAACTATTTGAAACAGCCCCAAAAACAGAATATTTGATATATTTAAAATCATATCAAATTCAAACAAACTTCAATTCTGCCCAAACCACTTTTTGGTGAGAGATAATATTGCATTGCCATATTTGGGACAGCTCTCACATTTTACAAAAATGCAGAAGAGACCTAACTAATTCCAAACATAAAAGGTTAGCTGAAAAAGGAAAAAAAATAGAAAATAGAAAAGGCCTAAACTACTACTGTGCATTAAGCCTGCTCCGCACTGTAAGCGGCCCAGCCCGCTAGGAGGTCGTCCTCCTCCTCCCGCGCTGTCGACCGCACGCGCCGACACGTCGCCGCATCGCCACGCGCCAGCCATCCCCGGCGCTGCTGCCGCTGCGAGGAGGATAAGAACCAGCTCGACCCCAGGCCGAACCCTAGGACGGCCATTCACCCCCCTCGCCTCGGCCTCTTCGTTCCCTGGTAGCCACCGAAAGCTGCCGCCGCCGCACGCCGTCGATCTCGCGCTCCGAAGCCGCCTCCTGCTACCGGAGCTTGCCCAGGAGAACGGCCGCGCTCTTCTTCGTCAACTACAGCACCGGATCGAGACTGGGGGGCCACATCAAAGCCGTCTGCATCATCTTCTTCCCCGTCGATCGCCGGACCGCCTCGCCACCGATCCGTGCCACCGGACCTCCCCGACCCGTCCCGAGCTCGCCATCGGCCCTCTCCCTGTGAGCCTCGCCGTTTTCCCCTTCTTCCCCTTCGGTTCCATCGCCGTAGGCCGCTGCCTCATCGCGTCCGAGCTCCGGCGAGCTCGCCGACGCCATTGTTGTCCCGCCGTCGTTTAGGTCACCCCCAGCTGCCGCCGTTCGCTTCGTCGCACGCGCGGTTCCGTGCTCGTCCGAACGAGCCCAACCGCGGCTCGATCCGCCCCCTGTGCGCCATATCCGGCGAGGTCCCGCGCCACGCCGCCGTTCTGCTGGTCGCCGGCGCACGCCGGAGTTCAAAACTCCGGTGGGCCCCGCGCGTCAGGCCGTTTAGTCACTAACCACTTCACTAGCTGTCACTGACATGTGGGCCATAGCACTGTAGCAGTTGCGATTAGTGCTAATTAACCCACTACTAACTGTACCGCTGACAGCCTGGGCCCGCACCCTAATTAAACTATATTAGATTAATTTAAACCCTGTTAAACTAATAAGACACTGACGTGTGGGTCCCCTGGGCCCTTTGACTAGTCAGCCGTGGACCAGTCAACTGCTGAGTCAGCAGTTGACTGGACCCACCGGTCAGCCTCACTGGAGCACCTTTGGTGCACTGCACCGGGTGCACCTAGCCTTTTCCTGCACTGTGCATTTTTGAATTAATTTAATTCCAGGAATTTCAGAAAATAGATTAAACTTTAGAAAATCAATAGAAAATAAACCGTAAGTCAGATCGAAAAACTTTATATATGAAAGTTGCTCAGAACGACGAGCCGAGTCTGATCGTGCCGTCTGTTTCTCCATCGGAACCCCCTACGTAGAAGAAGTCGTAACTCCGGACCCGAATCCGACAGATGAACAGTGCACACACTCCGGTAATTAAATTCCAGAAAAATCCTAAAATAACTAAAATGACTTAGATGCATATTCAGGCAACCCTGCACTGCATCATAGCATAGCACGCGCTGTGTGGCATATGTTTGCATATTGTTTACCTGTTTCCTCCCCCTCTTCTCTCTCGGTAGATCCCGACGCAGACGTAGCTCCCGAGGCAGACGCAGCTCCGGAGTACGACTACGTCCCCGACGATACTACTGAAGACCTTGCCCTTGCCCCCGAGCAAACAGGCAAGCACCCCCATTTTGAGCATGCCTATATCGCCTATTCTCTTCTCTCTTATGCTTGCATTAGAACTGCTACTGCTACTGTTTTCCTATATCTGCTGCATAGCCTGATTATTGTACCCTGCTTTGTTACCTTACCGGTTATCCTAGACTGCTTAGTATAAGGTGGGTAGAGACACGACCGAGACCCCCACTTGATCCCGACTGCCCTGCTGGACATCAGAAGACCCGATCATCGGGATTGAAGACTAGACCATGGCACCGCACATCACTTCCCCTTAGTTGCCGACACTGCTGGGTTACCATCGAGTGCCGAGGGTGATACCTCGTTAGCACTTCTGATGTTAACCTTGTAGGTTAGTTACTCGGTCGTGGTAAGCGAGGGTGATTCCTTCTACACCACCCCCGATAACGACGTCGTCGCGCAACTCCTCAAGGTGGACCTCGAGGGTGATTCCTCCTTCGTTCACCTTGATGATAACATCGAGCGGGAATTCCATCGAGGGTGATTCCTCAGGGTTCCCTTCGGTGTCAGACACACAGTTACCTTGGATATTATGACTTGCACTAAACTATGATACTAAAGACGGGTCGGCCCTGAGGGGTACCCGCGCGAGCTTAACGCGAAGTGATGTGGAGTCGGGTTGACCTGGATGGTGCCCGCGAGATAACTACGAGGCGTGGCCGGGCATTCTTAGCCCTTGCCGCAAGTCCTCGAGACGGGGCGACGGGGTCACATCGATCGTGAGTCTCTGCTCGTTTCTGCGCGCTCCTAATCCACTACGGTTTGGATATTTGATCCGAGGGGCCTCTGGCCCGATAGCACTAACCATCACGTGGGCATAGTATGGGCGTTCTGCGTCGTATACTTCAGCCGAAGCTTAATGGACGTCAGCGACTGAGCGGCGCGCGCTGGATTGGACTGGTTACGCAACCGCGCTTGTATTAAGGGGTTGCTAGGTCTGCTTCCGGCCGCCCACGCAACGCGCAGGAGTTCCCGGGGCGATGGCCCAAGACCCCTGGGGGCATAGGTTAGTCCGGCGTGCTGACCTCTCTGTTAAGTATTTGGTCGGGTTGCGGCGTGTTGCTTAGCCGAGGCCGGGCATGACCCAGAAAAGTGTGTCCGGCCAGAGTTAAGTGAGCGTGGTGGGTAAGTTGGTGCACCCCTGCAGGGAAGAAACTTCTATCGATAGCCTGTCCTACGGTAACGGACACTCGGAGTTGTATCCCGATCGGTACAACTAGAACATGTGATGAGAATTGGATAGTATGGCTCTGGGATTGCTTTCTCGCAGGGAGTCGAGAAAGGATCTCAGGTCGAGGTTGATGATATTACTACTACTACTTTACATTATGTTCATCTGCTCTCTCCTGATGCTGCAAGACCGTCGAAGATTGTTGAAGATGCTAGTCTTCGATAGGACTAGGCTTTCCCCCTCTACTCTGGCATTTCTGCAGCCCAGTCCACATATACAGCCATTCCTTTGACAATGATGCATATGTAGTGTAGATCCTTGCTTGCTGAGTACTTCGAATGAGTACTCACGTTTGCTTTATTTTCTTTTTCCCCCATTTTCCATTTGATGCCACCAGACGACGGAGCCCCTGAGCCAGAAGCCCCAGCCGACGACCAGTACTACTATCCGCCTGGCGAGTACTACTACTACGAGGAGCCGTTCGACGACCAGGAATAGGATCGGAGGGTCCAGGGCAGGAGGCCTACGCCTTTCGATCGTAGTATTTTATTTTACCCCGCCTCTGTGAAGGCCTAATTCTCTCTCTGTAATATATCTGTACTCAGATATCTAATGCTTCCGCTGACGCTTGTATGCCATCGAGCTATGTATTCGAGCCCTCGAGGCCCTGGCTTGTAATATTAAGCTTGTATGACTTTATTTTATGTTTTAGAGTTGTGTTGTGATATCTTCAAGTGAGTCCTTAGGCTTGATCGTGCGCATTTGCGTGTATGATTAGTGCACGATTAAGCCGGGGTCGTTGCAGGTTGGTATCAGAGCCGACTGCCTCTAGGAGTCCCCCCTTTCCAACTCTTTGGCCGAAGTTGAGTCTAGTGGTCAAAAATTGTTTTACTAACTTGGCTGTGTGGCTTACGGGCCCACGTCGCCAACTGGGTGGTATTAGGATCTTTTATTCCTCGTCTTTACTCTGGGATTCTAATCTCTCATCTATTCGGGTTTAAAAAAATTTACTAACACCGACATTTAGGATCTCGTTAATTCTATCCACCCGGAGAGCTGGATTCAGTGCGATTTCCCTGTCTTTGATCTGATTAGTCTGATAATCATTTTCCTTTCCATTGTTTTGTTTAACCTTTCTCTTCAAGTTGTATTATACTCCGAGTTGTCATTCGATGAGACCGGATTCTGCATCAGAGTGCACGCGGAGAGTAGGATCCAGCGAGTTGATGGATCTTCGGTGTTTTCTAAACTCGACTTGAGGTTGGGTTATCACCAGATCCGTGTCCGCGAAGAGGATATTCCGAAGACTGCATTCGTTACTCGTTATGGCTCTTACGAGTACGCAGTCATGTCGTTTGGTTTAACAAACGCTCCAGCTACATTCTCCCGCCTAATGAATTACATATTCATGGATTACCTCGACAAATTCGTCGTGGTATATCTGGATGATATTCTGGTTTATTCGAAGAACAAAGAAGAACATGCTGAGCACCTTCGACTAGTTCTGGAGAGACTTCGAGAGCACCAATTATATGCCAAGTACTCTAAGTGCGAATTCTGGCTTTCCGAGGTAACCTACCTTGGACATGTCATCTCCAAGGATGGTATTGCAGTTAACCCGGAGCAAGTTCAGGCTATTCTTGACTGGACCCCTCCGAAGAATGCCAAGCAGGTCCGAAGTTTTCGCGGTCTAGCCAGCTATTGTCGCCGATTCGTCGAGAACTTCTCCAAGATCGCCAAGCCCCTGACTAATCTGCTCCACAAAGGCGTTAAGTTTGAGTGGACAGACAAGTGTCAGGAAAGTTTCCAAACCCTCAAGGACAAGCTCACTTCTGCTCCAGTGCTTGCTCCTCCTGATTCTCGCAAGGACTTTGTCATATATTGCGACGCCTCTCGTCAGGGATTAGGCTGCGTCCTAATGCAAGAGCGGAGAGTAATTGCATATGCTTCACGTCAATTGCGTCCACATGAAGAGAATTATCCAGTGCATGATCTTGAACTTGCAGCAGTGATGTATGCATTGAAGTTATGGCGACACTACCTTCTGGGTAATCGGTGTGAAATTTATACCGATCACCAAAGTCTGAAATACTTATTCACTCAACCGGATCTTAATCTCCGACAACAACGATGGTTAGAAGCTATTACGGATTATGACTGCGGTATTTCTTATACCCCGGGCAAAGCTAATGTAATGGCCGATGCCCTGAGTCGCAAGTCATATTGCAACAACCTCATGGTTAGGCAAGCTCAACCTCGTCTTCACGCAGAACTGACTCAGCTGAATCTGCGAATTCTTCCCCAGGGTTCTCTTAATAACCTTGTGGTACAGCCAGACCTTCTGAAGGCTGTTAAAGAAGCGCAAGCCAAAGATGCTGAAATTGACTTGATGAAGAAGGAGCTTCACCTTGCTAAGTATCGGGATTTCTCAGTTGCTGAAGATGGTACATTATATTTCAGAGACCGCATCGTAGTACCTCGCTTCGAGCTGATGACTGACAAAGTCATGAAGGAGGCCCATGATACACCGCTATCTATCCATCCGGGTAGTACCAAGATGTATTGAGATCTTCGTCAAAGGTACTGGTGGTCTAGAATGAAACAAGATATTGCTCATTATGTTGCCGAGTGTGACGTTTGTCGTCGCGTGAAGGCAGAACATCAGAAACCTGCTGGAATTCTGCAACCGCTCCCTATTCCTCTATGGAAGTGGGATAAAGTGCAAATGGACTTCATTACTGGTCTTCCCAAGTCTCAGAAGGGTCACGATGCTATTCTTGTCGTCGTTGACCAACTTTCCAAGGTTGCACACTTTCTGCTAGTTAAGGAGACTATTACCGCTAGTCAGTTAGCAGAGCTATATATCTCCAGAATTGTTTCACTCCATGGTATCCCCAAGGAAATCAGTTCAGACCGTGGCAGCATTTTCACTGGCCATTTCTGGGAAAGTTTCCAGAAAGCAATGGGAACTCATATTACCTGGAGTTCAGCTTATCATCCCCAATCTCAAGGCCAAGTTGAGCGCATTAATCAAGTGCTTGAAGACATGCTACGAGCCTGTGTTATATCCTTCGGTAAGAAATGGGAGGAATCTCTCCCGTATGCCGAGTTCTCTTATAACAACAGTTATCAAGCCAGCTTAAAAATGGCCCCATTTGAGGTTCTTTATGGACGTAAATGTCGAACCCCTCTGAATTGGTCAGAAACTGGGGAACGACCTCTTGTTGGACCGGACATTATTCAGCATGCCGAAGAACAAGTCCGAATTGTCCGGGAGAATCTCAAAGCAGCTCAAGACCGT
Source organism: Thinopyrum elongatum (assembly GCA_011799875.1). Taxonomy (NCBI): domain Eukaryota; kingdom Viridiplantae; phylum Streptophyta; class Magnoliopsida; order Poales; family Poaceae; genus Thinopyrum; species Thinopyrum elongatum. Next base: position 192,787,596 of record CM022298.1, read on the forward strand.
CAGAAGAGTAATTATGATCGCAAGCGATGGGGTGTGATCTATCAACCTGGTGATCAAGCCTATCTTCGTGTCACTCCAATGAAGGGCACCCGTCATTTCGGAATCAAGGGCAAGCTAGCTCCTCGCTATATTGGTCCTTTCCGCATCGTGGCTAGACGGGGACAGGTGGCATATAAATTGGAGTTGCCACCGCAATTCTCCCATATTCATGATGTCTTCCACGTGTCGCAACTCCGTAAGTGCTTCAAGGAATCCCCGCGTCGTGCAGTGGATCATGAGATGCTCGAGCTACAAGATGATCTTTCCTATAAGGAGCATCCGATCCGCATCCTCGACGAAGCTGAGCGTCGTACTCGTCAGAAGACGACCAAGTTCCTAAAAGTGCAATGGTCGAATCATACTGAAGATGAAGCCACTTGGGAACGCGAGGATCATCTTCGGGAAGAATATCCCGGACTCTTTCCTTCTACCTCCTAAATTCTCGGGACGAGAATTTCTTTTAGAGGAGGAGAACTTGTAACACCCCCTTGTAATAAACTCTGTGACACTCTGTTAAAACTGCCAAGTCATGATCATTTGCAGTGCCAAGTCATAAGGGTTAATGATCCAATTCAAATTCACATCTGAAAATCAACTCAAATTCAAAAGTGAAATATAAAGTTGTTCAAACTCTGTTGGGAAAATGTTCATTAAATGGCCAATAATCCAGGAACATTTCTAAAACCAATATCAAAATAATTGGAGTTGGGCAAGTGACTCAAACAAGATGAAACAGCACCCAAAACAGCAATATTAATTCATTTAAAATCATATCAAATTCAAACAAACTTCAATTCTGCCCAAACCACTTTTTGGTGAGAGATAATATTGCATTGCCATATTTGGGACAGCTCTCACATTTTACAAAAATGCAGAAGAGACCTAACTAATTCCAAACATAAAAGGTTAGCTGAAAAAGGAAAAAAAATAGAAAATAGAAAAGGCCTAAACTACTACTGTGCATTAAGCCTGCTCCGCACTGTAAGCGGCCCAGCCCGCTAGGAGGTCGTCCTCCTCCTCCCGCGCTGTCGACCGCACGCGCCGACACGTCGCCGCATCGCCACGCGCCGGCCATCCCCGGCACTGCTGCCGCTGCGAGGAGGATAAGAACCAGCTCGACCCCAGGCCGAACCCTAGGACGGCCATTCACCCCCCTCGCCTCGGCCTCTTCGTTCCCTGGTAGCCACCGAAAGCTGCCGCCGCCGCACGCCGTCGATCTCGCGCTCCGAAGCCGCCTCCTGCTACCGGAGCTTGCCCAGGAGAACGGCCGCGCTCTTCTTCGTCAACTACAGCACCGGATCGAGACTGGGGGGCCACATCAAAGCCGTCTGCATCATCTTCTTCCCCGTCGATCGCCGGACCACCTCGCCACCGATCCGTGCCACCGGACCTCCCCGACCCGTCCCGAGCTCGCCATCGGCCCTCTCCCTGTGAGCCTCGCCGTTTTCCCCTTCTTCCCCTTCGGTTCCATCGCCGTAGGCCGCTGCCTCATCGCGTCCGAGCTCCGGCGAGCTCGCCGACGCCATTGTTGTCCCGCCGTCGTTTAGGTCACCCCCAGCTGCCGCCGTTCGCTTCGTCGCACGCGCGGTTCCGTGCTCGTCCGAACGAGCCCAACCGCGGCTCGATCCGCCCCCTGTGCGCCATATCCGGCGAGGTCCCGCGCCACGCCGCCGTTCTGCTGGTCGCCGGCGCACGCCGGAGTTCAAAACTCCGGTGGGCCCCGCGCGTCAGGCCGTTTAGTCACTAACCACTTCACTAGCTGTCACTGACATGTGGGCCATAGCACTGTAGCAGTTGCGATTAGTGCTAATTAACCCACTACTAACTGTACCGCTGACAGCCTGGGCCCGCACCCTAATTAAACTATATTAGATTAATTTAAACCCTGTTAAACTAATAAGACACTGACGTGTGGGTCCCCTGGGCCCTTTGACTAGTCAGCCGTGGACCAGTCAACTGCTGAGTCAGCAGTTGACTGGACCCACCGGTCAGCCTCACTGGAGCACCTTTGGTGCACTGCACCGGGTGCACCTAGCCTTTTCCTGCACTGTGCATTTTTGAATTAATTTAATTCCAGGAATTTCAGAAAATAGATTAAACTTTAGAAAATCAATAGAAAATAAACCGTAAGTCAGATCGAAAAACTTTATATATGAAAGTTGCTCAGAACGACGAGCCGAGTCTGATCGTGCCGTCTGTTTCTCCATCGGAACCCCCTACGTAGAAGAAGTCGTAACTCCGGACCCGAATCCGACAGATGAACAGTGCACACACTCCGGTAATTAAATTCCAGAAAAATCCTAAAATAACTAAAATGACTTAGATGCATATTCAGGCAACCCTGCACTGCATCATAGCATAGCACGCGCTGTGTGGCATATGTTTGCATATTGTTTACCTGTTTCCTCCCCCTCTTCTCTCTCGGTAGATCCCGACGCAGACGTAGCTCCCGAGGCAGACGCAGCTCCGGAGTACGACTACGTCCCCGACGATACTACTGAAGACCTTGCCCTTGCCCCCGAGCAAACAGGCAAGCACCCCCATTTTGAGCATGCCTATATCGCCTATTCTCTTCTCTCTTATGCTTGCATTAGAACTGCTACTGCTACTGTTTTCCTATATCTGCTGCATAGCCTGATTATTGTACCCTGCTTTGTTACCTTACTGGTTATCCTAGACTGATTATTATAGGCTGGGTAGAGACACGACAGAGACCTCCACTTGATCCCGACTGCCCTGCTGGATATCAGAAGACCCGATCATCGGGATTGAGGACCAGACCCTGGCACCGCACATCACTACCCCTTAGTTGCCGACACTGCTGGGTTACCGTCGAGTGCCGAGGGTGATACCTCGTTAGCACTTCTGATGTTAACCTTGTAGGTTAGTTACTCGGTCGTGGTAAGCGAGGGTGATTCCTCCTACACCACCCTCGATAACGACATCGTCGCGCAACCTCTCAAGTGTGGACCTCGAGGGTGATTCCTCCTTCGTTCACCTTGATGATAACATCGAGCGGGAATTCCATCGAGGGTGATTCCTCATGGTTCCCTTCGGTGTCCGACACACAGTTACCTTGGATATTATGACTTGACTATGAACCACGATACTAAAGACGGGTCGGCCCTGAGGGGTACCCGCGCGAGCTTAACGCGAAGTGATGTGGAGTCGGGTTGACCTGGATGGTGCCCGCGAGATAACTACGAGGCGTGGCCGGGCATTCTTAGCCCTTGCCGCAAGTCCTCGAGACGGGGCGACGGGGTCACATCGATCGTGAGTCTCTGCTCGTTTCCGCGCGCTCCTAATCCACTACGGTTTGGATATTTGATCCGAGGGGCCTCTGGCCCGATAGCACTAACCATCACGTGGGCATAGTATGGGCGTTCTGCGTCGTATACTTCAGCCGAAGCTTAATGGACGTCAGTGACTGAGCGGCGCGTGCTGGATTGGACTGGTTACGCAACCGCGCTTGTATTAAGGGGTTGCTAGGTCTGCTTCCGGCCGCCCACGCAACGCGCAGGAGTTCCCGGGGCGATGGCCCAAGACCCCTGGGGGCATAGGTTAGTCCGGCGTGCTGACCTCTCTGTTAAGTATTTGGTCGGGTTGCGGCGTGTTGCTTAGCCGAGGCCGGGCATGACCCAGAAAAGTGTGTCCGGCCAGAGTTAAGTGAGCGTGGTGGGTAAGTTGGTGCACCCCTGCAGGGAAGAAACTTCTATCGATAGCCTGTCCTACGGTAACTGACACTCGGAGTTGTATCCCGATCGGTACAACTAGAACATGTGATGAGAATTGGATAGTATGGCTCTGGGATTGCTTTCTCGCAGGGAGTCGAGAAAGGATGTCAGGTCGAGGTTGATGATATTACTACTACTACTTTACATTATGTTCATCTGCTCTCTCCTGATGCTGCAAGACCGTCGAAGATTGTTGAAGATGCTAGTCTTCGATAGGACTAGGCTTTCCCCCTCTACTCTGGCATTTCTGCAGCCCAGTCCACATATACAGCCATTCCTTTGACAATGATGCATATGTAGTGTAGATCCTTGCTTGCTGAGTACTTCGGATGAGTACTCACGTTTGCTTTATTTTCTTTTTCCCCCATTTTCCATTTGATGCCACCAGACGACGGAGCCCCTGAGCCAGAAGCCCCAGCCGACGACCAGTACTACTATCCGCCTGGCGAGTACTACTACTACGAGGAGCCGTTCGACGACCAGGAGTAGGATCGGAGGGTCCAGGGCAGGAGGCCTACGCCTTTCGATCGTAGTATTTTATTTTACCCCGCCTCTGTGAAGGCCTAATTCTCTCTCTGTAATATATCTGTACTCAGATATCTAATGCTTTCGCTGACGCTTGTATGCCATCGAGCTATGTATTCGAGCCCTCGAGGCCCTGGCTTGTAATATTAAGCTTGTATGACTTTATTTTATGTTTTAGAGTTGTGTTGTGATATCTTCAAGTGAGTCCTTAGGCTTGATCGTGCGCATTTGCGTGTATGATTAGTGCACGATTAAGCCGGGGTCGTCACATGTAGCAAGTGTGCTTGACAAATTTCATGCGATACGGGATAAAATTGCTTCGTCGGTGAAAAAAATGTAACATTTGGAGTTAACATTCAGCGTTCGACCTTTTTTTTGCATGGGTCAAAATGTTTAAGTTTTTTTCCTGAAATATTGCAGGTAACATTTGTGTGTGACAATGAACACATCCATTTTTTTTCTTTTTTTCTTTTGACATGCAGAACCTAAAGACAAATTCAATATCCGCATGCTATACTGGTATTTCCCCTTTTCTGGTGAATGGATTTACCCATTCAGTCTAACGCCTTCTTTTGCTTACTAGACAAAAGCTCGTACGTTGCAACGGGAATATAAACATTCTAGTAGATTAACTCGTGATTGCGCGTCTATTATTATATTGATGCGCTAAAATCTTAGCAAGTTTTTGTATGCAATCGCCATGATTTACCTGTCATTTTATTGTTAAATACTTATTTGGTAAGAGTTTAATTACTTACTAATTAAATATGTTTTTTTGCCAAGTTAATAAAACATGAGACAATTGATTCTATTTTAAGGAGATGGATGGGAGAAAAATCAGAGATGAGAGAAAAAAATCAAAGAAAAGAAGGAAATAGTGAGACATATATAAGGAAAGTTAGACGAAAGAGAGGTGAAATGCGAACCTTATGTTTTTTTAAGTAGTATAAGAGATTTATAAACAAATACTCTCTCTGTCTTATAATATAAGAAACGTTTTTACACTAATGAGAGCATCTAAAGCTGGACGCCCCAAACCCGTCTCAAGCGCCCCGGTCATTGTCTGGTCACAAAAATGTGACTCAGACGGGCGCCTCAAACGCCCGGACTGACCGACACCCCTCATATCCAGCCCAAATATGGGGTGGATATGGGGCGCCCGGGCGTGTCCGCCACGTCGTCCCTGGCCCATAGTGGCCCACCCGACCCCATATATATTCCTCCCTATCCGTTTTGCATCACTTAGACAATGATACGTCCATTTTGCATCATGTTTTTATATCAATATTTATTGCATTATGGACTGTTATTTCACATTATGGTACAATACTTATACCTTTTCTCTCTTATTTTACAAGATTTACATGAAGAGGGAGAATGCCGGCAGCTGGAATTCTGGACCCGAAAGGAGAAAAATCTGAGATACCTATTCTGCACAACTTCAAATGTCCTGAAAATTTACGGAGAATTATTTTGGAATATATAAAAATTATTGGGCAAAGAAAATACCAGAGGGGACCCACCAGGTGGCCACAAGCCTGGGGGCGCGCCCTACCCCCCAGGGCGCGCCCCCAGGGCTTGTGGGCCCCCTGGCAGGTCCCCGGTGCCCATCTTCTACTACATGGAGGGTTTTGACCTGGAAAAAAATCATAGGAGAGCTTTCGGGACGAAGCGCCGTCGTCTCGAGGCGGAACCTGGGCAGGAGCAATCTAGAGCTCCGGCAGAGCGATTCTGCCAGGGAAACTTCCCTCCGGGATTGGGAAATCGAAGCCATCGTCATCACCAAGATCCTCTCATTGAGGGAGGATCAATATCCATCAAAATCTTCACCAGCACCATCTCCTCTCAAACCCTAGTTCATCTATTGTATTCAATCTTTGCCTCAGAACCTCAGATTGGTACGTGTGGGTTGCTAGTAGTGTTGATTACTCCTTGTAGTTGATGCTAGTTGGTTTATTTGGTGGAAGATCATATGTTCAGATCCTTAATGATATTCAATACCCCTCTGATCTTGAACATGAACATGCTTTGTGAGTAGTTACGTTTGTTCCTGAGGACATGTGAGAAGTCTTGTTATAAGTAATCATGTGAATTTGGTATTCGTTCGATATTTTAATGAGATGTATGTTGTCTTTCCTCTAGTGGTGTTATGTGAACGTCGACTACATGACACTTCACCATGATTTGGGCCTACGGAAAGGCATTGGGAAGTAATAAGTAGATGATGGGTTGCTAGAGTGATAGAAGCTTAAACCCTAGTTTATGCGTTGCTTCGTAAGGGGCTGATTTGGATCCACATGTTTCATGCTATGGTTAGATTTATCTTAATTCTTCTTTCGTAGTTGCGGATTCTTGCGAGAGGGGTTAATCCTAAGTGGGAGTCTTGTCCAAGTAAGGACATCAACCAAGCACCGGTCCACCCACATATCAAATTATCAAAGTAACGAACGCGAATCATATGAGAATGATGAAAACTAACTTGACAATAATTCCCATGTGTCCTCGGGAGCGCTTTGCTTTATATAAGAGTTCGTCCAGGCTTGTCCTTTGCTATAAAAAGGATTGGGCCACCTTGCTGCACCTTTGTTGCACTTTTTACTTGTTACCCATTATGAATTATCTTATCACAAAACTATCTGTTACCGATAATTTCAGTTCCTGCAGAAAATACCTTGCTGAAAACCACTTGTCATTTCCTTCTGCTCCTCGTTGGATTCGACACTCTTACTTATCGAAAGGACTATGATAGATCCCCTATACTTGTGGGTCATCAAGACTCTTTTCTGGCGCCATTGTCGGGGAGTGAAGCGCCTTTGGTGAGTGGAATTTGGTAAGGAAAAATTTATATTGTGTGCTGAAATTTACTGTCACTTGTCACTATGAAAAATAATCCTTTGAGGGGCTTGTTCGGGGTATCTTCACCCCGACTGGAAGAACAAAGAATTTCTCCTCAACCTACTGAACCTACTGAAAATATTTATTATGAAATTCCTGCGGGTATGATAGAGAAACTGCTAGCTATTCCTTATGCAGGAGATGGAACACTACATCCTGATATGCATCTAATCTTTGTGGATGAAGTTTGTGGATTATTTAAGCTTGCAGGTTTGCCCGGCGATGAAGTCAAGAGGAAGGACTTCCCTTTATCTTTGAAGGGAAAGGCATTGACATGGTATAGGCTATGTGATGATATTGGATCGTGGAATTACAACCGATTGAAATTGGAATTTCATCAGAAGTTTTATCCTATGCATCTGGTTCATCGTGATCGGAATTATATATATAATTTTTGGCCTCGTGAAGGAGAACTCAAGCTTGGGGGAGGCTTAAGTCAATGTTATATTCATGCCCCAATCATGAGCTCTCGAGAGAAATTATTATTCAGAATTTTTATGCTCGGCTTTCTCGTAATGATCAATCCATGCTTGATACTTCTTGTACTGGTTCTTTTATGAAGAAGACTATTGAATTCAAATGGGATCTCTTGGAAAGAATTAAATGCAACTCTGAAGATTGGGAGCTCGACGAAGGTAAGGAGTCAGGTATAAAGCTTGAATTTGATTGTGTTAAATCTTTCATGGATACCGATGCTTTTCATGAATTTAGCACTAAATATGGATTTGACTCTGAGATAGTAGCTTCTTTCTGTGAATCATTTACTACTCATGTTGATCTCCCTAAGGAGAAGTGGTTTAAATATCATCCTCCCATTGAAGTAGAAATAGTAGAACCCATTAAGGCTGAAGAAGAAACCATTACTTATAATGTTGGTCCTGTTATTCCTACTGCTTATATTGAGAAACCACCTTTTCCAGTTAGAATAAAAGAACATGCTAAAGCTTCAGCCATAGTCCGTAGAGTTATACTAGAACACCTACACCCCCTGAACAAATTAAAGTTGAACCTAGTATTGTTATGGTTAAAGATCTCTTGGTTGATAATATTGATGGGCGTGTTATTTATTTCTGTGATGAAGGTTCTAGAATTGCTAAACCCGATGATAAAGATAAACATAGACCTATTGTTGGCATGCCTATTGTCTTTGTTAAGATAGGAGATCATTATTATCATGGCTTATGTGATTTGGGTGCTAGTGTGAGTGCGATCCCTTTTACTTTATATCAAGAAATTATGAATGATATTGCACCTGCTGAAATAGAAGATATTGATGTTACTATTAAGCTTGCTAATAGAGATACTATCTCACCAATTGGGATTGTTAGAGATGTTGAAGTCTTGTGTGAGAAAATAAAATACCCTACTTATTTTCTAGTTCTTAGTTCCCCACAAGATGATTTTTGTCCCATTATATTTGGTAGACCTTTCTTGAACACTGTAATGCTAAGATAGACTGTGAGAAAGAAAATGTTAGTGTAAGTTTCAGGGATGTGTCTCATGAGTTTAACTTCTCCAAATTTCGTAGACAACCCCATGATAAAGAATTACCTAATAAAGATGAAATTGTTGGTCTTGCTTCTATTGCCGTGCCTCCTACTGATCCTTTAGAACAATATTTGCTAGACCATGAAAATGATATGTTCATGAATGAAAGAAAGGAATTAGACAAGATTTTCTTCAAACAAATGCCTGTTTTGAAACACAGTTTGCCTGTTGAGACTCTTGGAGATCCTCTACCACCCAAGAGTGACCCTGTGTTTGAACTTAAACTGTTACCTGATACTTTGAAATACGCTTATCTTGATGAAAATAAGATATATCCTGTTATTATTAGTGCTAACCTTTCAGGGCATGAAGAAAAGAAATTATTGAAAACTCTGAGGAAGCACCGTGTCGTGATTAGATATACTCTTGATGATCTTAAGGGCATTAGTCCCACTCTATGTCAGCATAAAATTAATATGGAGCCTGATGCTAAACCAGTTGTTGATCACTAGCGACGGTTGAATCCAAAGATGAAAGAAGTGGTAAAGAATGAAATACTAAAGCTTCTGGAAGCAGGTATAATCTATCCTATTGCTGATAGTAGATGGGTAAGTCCTGTTCATTGTGTCCCTAAGAAGGGAGGTATTACTGTTGTTCCTAATGATAAAAATGAATCGATTCCGCAAAGAATTGTTACAGGTTATAGAATGGTAATTGATTTTAGAAAATTAAACAAAGCAACTAGGAAAGATCATTATCCTCTACCTTTTATTGATCAAATGCTAGACAGACTATCAAAACATACACACTTTTGCTTTCTAGATGGTTACTCTGGTTTTTCCCAAATACCTGTGTCACAAGAGGATCAAGAAAAAACAACCTTTACATGCCCTTTTGGTACTTTTGCTTATAGACGTATGCCTTTTGGTTTATGCAATGCACCTGCTACCTTTCAAAGATGTATGACTTTTATATTCTCTGACTTTTGTGAAAAGATTGTTGAGGTTTTCATGGATGATTTTTCCGTTTACGGAACTTATTTTGATGATTGCTTAAGCAACCTTGATCGAGTTTTGAAGAGATGTGAAGAAACTAATCTTGTCTTGAATTGGGACAAGTGCCACTTTATGGTTAATGAAGGTATTGTCTTGGGGCATAAAATCTCCGAAAGATGTATTGAAGTTGATAAAGCTAAAGTTGATGCTATTGAAAAAATGTCATGTCCTAAAGATATCAAAGGTATAAGAAGTTTCCTTGGTCATGCTGGTTTCTATAGGAGATTTATTAAAGACTTCTCTAAAATTTCTAGGCCTCTCACCAATCTTTTGCAAAAAGATGTTCCATTTGTCTTTGATGATGATTGTGTAGAAGCATTTGAAATCCTTAAGAAAGCCTTAATCTCTGCACCTATTGTTCAACCACCTGATTGGAACCTACCCTTTGAAATTATGTGTGATGCTAGTGATTATGCTATTGGTGCTGTTTAGGACAAAGAGTTGATAAAAAGTTAAATGTTATCCATTATGCTAGTAAAACTCTAGACAATGCTCAAAGAAATTATGCTACTACTGAAAAAGAATTTCTAGCTGTTGTATTTGCTTGTGACAAGTTTAGATCCTATATCGTTGATTCCAAAGTTACTGTTCACACTGATCATGCTGCTATTAAATACCTTATGGAAAAGAAAGATGCTAAACCTAGACTCATTAGGTGGGTTCTCTTGCTACAAGAATTTGATTTACATATTGATAGAAAGGGAGCTGGGAACCCCGTAGCAGACAACTTGTCTAGTTAGAAAATATTCTTGATGACCCACTACCTATTGATGATAGTTTTCCTGATGAACAATTATCTGTTATAAATGCTTCTCGTAGTACTCCATGGTATGCAGACTATGCTAATTATATTGTTGCTAAATTTATGCCACCTAGTTTCACAAACCAACAAAAGAAAAAGTTTTTCTATGATTTAAGACATTACTTCTTGGATGACCCACATCTTTATAAAGAAGGAGTAGATGGTGTTATTGTTGGGGAACGTTGCATGGAAAATAAAAAAAATTCTACGCACACGCAAGATCTATCCATGGAGATGCATAGCAACAAGAGGGGAGAGTGTGTCTATGTACCCTCATCGACCGTAAGCGGAAGCGTTTATTAACGCGTTTGATGTAGTCAAACTTCTTCGCGATCCAACTGATCAAGTACCGAACGTACATCACCTCCGCGTTCAGCACACATTCAGCTCAGTGACGTCCTCGCCTTCTTGATCCAGCAAGACGGGCGAAGTAGTGGATGAGTTCCAGCAGCACGACGGCGTGGTGACGGTGGTGGTGATGCTATGTCCGCAGGGCTTCGCCTAAGCACTACGAAAATATGACCGAGGGACGAAACTGTGGAGAGGGGCGCCGCACACGGCTAAGAGATTGTCGTGGGTATTGTGTGGCGCCCCCTCCCTCATATATATAGGTGGGGGGAGGGGAGGCAGCCAGGAGGCGCCCCAAGGGTGGCCGCCGCCCCCCTTGGGCTCCTGCCCTGTGGCGCCCCCCTCTTACCTTGTTTGCATAAGGGGGGAAGGAAAGGGGAGGAGAGGGAAGGAAGGGGGAGGCCGACTGCCCCCTTTCCTTCTCTCCCCAAAGGCTGCGGCCTTAGAAGGGGCACGCCAGGCCCTTGTGGGCTGGTGTGTTCCTCCCCTTTGGCCTATATGGCCCATTAATCTCCCAGGGGTTCCCGGAACCTCTCCCGATGATCCGATGACTACCCGGTACCTCCCGAAACTCTTCCGGTGTCCAAATAGCATCGTCCTATATATCAATCTTTACCTCCGGACCATTCCGGAGCTCCTCGTCATGTCCGTGATCTCATCCGGGACTCCGAACAACATTCGGTCACCAAATCATATAACTCATATAACACTATATCGTCAACGAACGTTAAGCGTGCGGACCGTACGGGTTCAAGAACTATGTACACATTGTCGGATTTCGGGGCTCCGTAGACCCAAGAAGGTTCAAACTCTGGGGCGTGTGCGAATATCTCAACCTCTCAAGCCACGAGCTCGTCGCCCTATGGCCTAGCCTTGTCGGGTTTGCGTGAGCGGGGAAGAAGATGAACACGGCAGTTTACCCAGGTTCGGGCCACCTCGCGGTGTAAAACCCTACTCCTGCTTTGTGGTGGATTAGCCTCACGAGGAGGTTTGAGGATGAACTAGTACAATGGATGAGCCTCCTCGTGAGGGCTCGGGGGGGGGGGGGGGGAGAATGAGTCGACCCTCTCTACGGTGGTGGCTAGCCTATGTTTATAGTGGCCTTGGTCCTCTTCCCTTGAAACTTAGGAGGGAAGGGATTCCACAACGACCAATTTTGAAAGGGGACAAGTAGTACATCAAATCCTGATGAAAGGTGGTCTTCGCCTGCAAAGCTTTTGGTCGTGACGCAGCTATGGGCTCGGCGATGACATCCGTCCTGCAGAGCCCGTGGTCTCGGTTGTCGGCTTTCTGGGAACCAGGGTACCCAGACTTGCCTGCCTGCGGCCCACGGCCCATGGCATGGCTCCATCGACGGCCTGGTATGGCCCATCTACGAGGCCATCAAGTCAAGACCCACGCGAGGGGACAAGCCTCGCGAGGCGGATGACGCCAAGACCTTCGGAGGGAGCGGCCTCTCCAGGCTGCCTCCTGAGGAGCGGAGATTTCTATGAAGGTGCCCAACCTCATGAGGTTGCGGTGACACAAGCCATGATGACCAAGGCCAGGCGGGCGCCAGCGGGCGCAGAGGAGCAAGTTTCCTCTTTGGTGCTAAGGAGGCAAGCGCAGGCGTGGGTTCCCGAGGAATCAGGCAAAGGTTTTCATTCCAGTGCAACAAGACTAGGACCGCCAGGACGGCAGGACGGATGTCATCGCCGAGCCCACCACGGCGTCACGACCAGAAGCTTTGCAGGCGAAGACCACCTTTCGTCAGGATAAGATGTACTACTTGTCCCCTTTCAAATTGGCCACTGTGGGATCCCTTCCCGCCTACGTTTTGGGGGAAGAGGACCGAGGCCACTATATATATAGGTTAGCCACCACCATAGAGGGAGATCGGATCCAACCCAAGGACAACTCACACTCACCCCAGAGCAGACCTCGCGAGGTTGTTCTTCCCTTGTACTTGTTCATCCTCAGCCCCTCGTGAGGCAAATCCACCACAAAGCAGGAGTAGGGTCTTACACCGCAAGGTGGCCGAACCTGGGTAAACTGCCGTGTTCATATTCTTCCTTGATCCATCGAGCTAGGCTGTAGGGCGACGTGTTGGTTGGTTGGATAGGTTGAGTTCTTCGCACACGCCCCAGAGTTCGAACCTTTCTTGGGTCTACGGAGCCCTGAATCCGACATCTGGCGCGCCAGGTAGGGGCGTGTCGAAGCTTCTCTCCCACCGCTTGCTCCGCCGCCGTTCCGCCGTCCCTATGGCCGATGCCCGCCGTGTTCGTGCCAAGCGCCGGGCCGCTCGTGTCGCCTAGACGGCACCCACGGGAAATGGTGTTCCTCGCCGCTCTGCCTCCCGGTGGCTAACGCTGCCACCGACCCTGCTGCTCGCGAGCAGCAGGACTCGTCGCTGCCACCGTCCGTGCGGCGCGATGGCCGCACCGCGACTCCATCACCCACTCCAGCCACGGCGTCGTCCTCTCACGTTCGTCGTGGGCCGGTGAATCCGCAGTCTGTGCTGCTCATGGTGCGTGAGCTTCTGCGCTATCGTTCGGCCAACGACCTCTACGACGACTGGTTTGGCCGCATCACCGAGCTCGTCAATGCCGCTGGCGAGGCCCCTACACCGTCTCGTTCGCTTCATCCTCCGCTGTCCCTGGCGGGCGACGTGGCTCACGGCGCGCCTCCTCCCCCTCCTCTGCATGGCGTGGACCCCGAGTCGAGGCGTGAGGCTCCCCAGTGCGACCTGCCGCGCAGGGCGCTGGCGCGCGATGAAGAAAGCTGCCAGGTGGTGCAGCGGCCCCAAGGAGAAGCGCGTGCGCTTCCAGCACCGCCACGTCAAGACCGCGTGCCGTCGGATCAAGCTCCTCCCAGGCGTCTGGCCCCTGTGAGTGCGGCAGGTTGCCGTGCTTTCACCCCGAAGCTGCGCCGTGTCATCTGGCCCGGCAAGTTCAAGCCGGATTTGCCTCCACGCTACGACGGCAGCCCTGACCCTGTCTTGTTCCTCCAGCTCTACGAGCTAAGCATCGAGGCGGCAAATGGCGACGAGAAAATCATGGCGAACTAGTTCCCCATGGCCCTCAAGGACGGCACGCGTTCTTGGCTCCTGAACCTCCCGGTGGGGTCGATCTCCTCCTGGGACGAGCTCCACGAGCGCTTCATCGCCAACCTCCAAGGCACTCGCGATCACGCTCCTGCGGCAGGCGACCTGCGGCGCATCAAGCAGCAGCCAGGCGAAACCTTGCACAAGTACATACAGCGCTTCACCAACGTTCGCCTCAAGATCCCGAAGGTGTCGGACGAGGCCATCATTTCGGCGTTCTCCGAGGGCGTCCGGGATGTCAAGATGAAGGAGGAGCTCGCCATACGTGAGGACTTGTGCTCGGCTCTAGAGATGTTCAACATGGCCGCCAGGTGCGCGAGAGAAGAGGAAGGTCGCCTCTCCCTCCTGGAGCTTCCGGAGGTCGACCAGAAGGCCAAGGCTAAGGACGTGAAGCGCAAGGGCCCGGCTGTGCTCGCGGCTGAACCTGAGTTGAAGCGCGGCTGCGACCACACCAAATCTTCCAAGGGCAGCCGTCCATTCTGCGTTTTCCACAATGTCCACAGCCACAACACCAACGACTGCCAGAAGCTCAGGGCAATCCATGATGGGCGCCATGGCCGCCGCCCCGAGCGCAACGACCGTGGCTACGGCCGCGGCAGAGGCCGCTGGGACAACCGCGACCCCCGCCAGGACTGGCATGATCAGCCTCGTGAGGACCGCTGGCAGGGCCAGCCTTGCGACGGCCCCTGGCGTGACCATCCCCGCGAGAACCGTCCTCAGGGCAACGCTGGCCTTCCTTCGATGCCACCGCCGCCAAGGAGGAACGATGACCACCGCCAAGACGATGGGGCTAGGGGCTTCCAAGAGCCTCGTGCCATTGCCTGCATCCTGGGTGGCGCTCAGGCTCCCGCCTCTCATCGCATCTTCAAGCAGTTCGCTCATGAGGTGAACGCGGCCCTCCCCAAGCTTGAGGCGTTGTGTGCCCTAGTCCAAGTACGCCATCACCTTCGACTCCATGGACCAGCTCAAGTGATCAGCCATCACTGGCGCGCTCCCGATGCTCTGCTCGCCGACCATCAGCAACATCCTCATCACCAAGACACTCATCGACGATGGCGCGGGGCTCAATGTCCTCTCCGTTGAGACGTTCGAGATGCTCCAGGTGCCGTACGACCAGCTCCTCCCCACCAAGCCTTTCTCAGGGGTGACCGATGGCTCCACCGTCCCCATAGGGCAGATCCGCCTCCCTGTCACCTTCGGCCAGCGAGATAACTACCACACCGAGCTCATCGACTTCGACGTCGCCCACATTCGCCTCCCGTACAATGCCATCCTCGGGTATCCGGCCCTCGCCAAGTTCATGGCGGCAACGCACCACGGCTACAATGTCCTCAAGATTCCAGGGAGCAGCGGTATCATCACGGTCGCATGCGACGAGAAGGCTGCAGTGTGCTCCCTTGAGCGTGCCTACCAGGCTGCGGCAGTCGAGAACCCTAACAACGAGGGTGCCGTTCGGACTCCTGAGGCCATCCCCAAGAAGAAGACGCAGCTCCTCCCCAAGTGTTGTCATGAGGCTGGCGCGCCCGACGATCGTGCCTCAGGCCCCGCGCCCACTGCTAGGGCGCCCTTCCCTCTCGCATAGGAAGGCGCGCCCGGCACCCCTCTCAAGAGGGGTTCGGGGGCTCTCGTCTGGAGGGCCTCTGATAACCCACAAGTATAGGGGATTGCAATAGTTTTTGAGGGTAGAGTATTCAACCAAAATTTATTGATTCGACACAAGGGAGCCAAAGAATATTCGCAAGTATTAGCAGCTGAGTTGTCAATTCAACCACACCTGAAAGACTTAATATCTGTAGCAAAGTATTTAGTAGCAAAGTAGTATGGAACTAACGGTAACGGTGGCAAAAGTAACAGTAGCAGTTTTGTAGCAATTGTAACAGTGGCAACGGCAAAGTAACGTAGCAAAGATCAATATGTGAAAAGCTCGTAGGAATGGATCAATGATGGATAATTATGTTGGATGGCATTCATCATGCAACAGTTATAACCTAGGGTGACACAGAACTAGCTCCAATTCATCAATATAATGTAGGCATGTATTTCGAATATAGTCATACGTGCTTATGGAAAAGAACTTGCATGACATCTTTTGTCCTATCCTCCCGTGGCAGCGGGGTCCTAATGGAAACTAAGGGATATTAAGGCCTCCTTTTAATAGAGAACCAGACCAAAGCATTAGCACTTAGTGAATACATGAACTCCTCAAACTACGGTAATCACCGGAAAGAATCCCAATTATTGTCACCTTGGGGTATGCAGATCATAGATCGTAATAGGTGTCTACAACTTGCAAGATAGGATCAAGAACACAAATATATTCATGAAAACATAATAGGTTCAGATCTGAAATCATGGCACTCGGGCCCTAGTGACAAGCATTAAGCATAGCAAAGTCATAGCAACATCAATCTCAGAACATAGTGGATACTAGGGATCAAACCCTAACAAAACTAACTAGATTACATGATAAATCTCATCCAACCCATCACTGTCCAGCAAGCCTACGATGGAATTACTCACGCACGGTGGTGAGCATCATGAAATTGGTGATGGAGGAAGGTTGGTAATGATGATGGCGACGGATTCCCCTCTTCGGAGCCCCAAACGGACTCTAGATCTGCCCTCCCGATGAAGAACAGGAGGTGACGGCGGCTCCATATCGTAAAACGCGATGAATCCTTCTCTCTGATGGACTATGGAATAAAGAGTGGCAAGAGCCTAAGCTTGGGGATGCCCAAGGCACCCCAAGGTAATATTCAAGGACAACCAAGAGCCTAAGCTTGGGGATGCCCCGGAAGGCATCCCCTCTTTTGTCTTCGTCTATCGGTAACTTTACTTGAGGCTATATTTTTATTCACCACATGATATGTGTTTTGCTTGGAGCGTCTTGTATGATTTGAGTCTTTGATTTTTAGTTTGCCACAATCATCCTTGCTGTACACACCTTTTGAGAGAGACACGCATGAATCATGATTTATTAGAATACTCTTTGTGCTTCACTTATATCTTTTGAGTTAGGCAATTTTGCTCTAGTGCTTCACTTATATCTTTTGAGTTAGGCAATTTTGCTCTAGTGCTTCACTTATATCTTTTTAGAGCACGGCAGTGGTTTTATTTTATAGAAATTGATGAAGTCTCGTGCTTCACTTATATTATTTTGAGAGTCTTTAAAACAGCATGGTAATTTGCTTTGGTTATAAATTTAGTCCTAATATGATGGGCTTCCAAGAGGGATATAATAAAAACTTTCATATAAAGTGCATTGAATACTATCAGAAGTTTGATTCCTCATGATTGTTTTGAGATATGAAGATGGTGATATTAGAGTCATGCTTGTAAGTAGTTGTGAATTTGAGAAATACTTGTGTTAAAGTTTGTGATTCCCGTAGCATGCACGTATGATGAACCGTTATGTGATGAAGTCGGAGCATGATTTATTTATTGATTGTCTTCCTTATGAGTGGCGGTCGGGGATGAGCGATGTGACGACCCTGGCTTAATCGTGCACTAATCATACACGCAAATGCACACGATCAAGCCTAAGGACTCACTTCAAGATATCACAACACAACTCTAAAACATAAATAAATTCATACAAGCTTAATATTACAAGCCAGGGCCTCGAGGGCTCGAATACATAGCTCGATGGCATACAAGTGTCAGCGGAAGTGTCAGATATCTAGGTACAGATATATTATAGAACGGAGAGAGATAGGCCTTCACAGAGGCGGGGTAAAAAGAAAACTACGATCGAAAAGGCGTGGGCCTCCTGCCCTGGACCCTCCGATCCTACTCCTGGTCGTCAGACGGCTCCTCGTAGTAGTAGTACTCCCCGGGTTGGTAGTAGTAGTGGTCGTCAACGGCGACATCTGGCTCTGGGGCTCCGTCGTCTGGATGCGACAAAGGGATAAAGGGGGAAAAAGGAAAATAAAGCAAACGTGAGTACTCATCCAAAGTACTCAGCAAGCAAGGATCTACACTACATATGCATCATTTTCAAAGGGGCTGTATTTGTGGACTAGGCTGCAGAAATGCCAGAATAGAGGGGAAGAGCCTAGTCCTATCAAAGACTAGCATCTTCAGCATCTTCAACGGTCTCGCAGCATTAGAAGAGAGCAGATCAACATAATGTAAAGTATAGCAGTAATGTCATCAACCTCGGCCGGGGATTCTTCCTCGACTCCCTGCGAGAAAGCAATCCCAGAGCCGTACTATCCAGTTCTCATATCATGTCATGTTCTAGTTGTACCGATCGGGATACAACTCCGAGTGTCCGTTACCGCAGGACAGGCTATCGATAGAAGTTTCTTCCCTGCAGGGGTGCACCAACTTACCCACCATGCTCACTTAACTCCGGCCGGACACACTTTTCTGGGTCATGCCCGGCCTCGGCTAAGCAACACGCCGCAACCCGACCAAATACTTAATAGAGAGGTCAGCACGCCGGACTAACCTATGCCCCCAGGGGTCTTGGGCCATCGCCCCAGACGCTCCTGCACGTTGCGTACACCGCCGGTGAGCAGACCTAGCAACCCCTTAATACAAGCGCGGTTGCGTTCCCAGTCCAACCCAGCGTGTGCCGCTCAGTTGCTGACATCTATTAAGCTTCGGCTGAAGTATACGAAGCAGAACGCCCATACTATGCCCACATGATGGTTAGTGCTATCAGGCCAGAGGCCCCTCGGATCAAATATCCAAACCGTAGTGGATTAGGAGCGCGCGGAAATGAGCAGAGACTCACGATCGATGTGACCCCATCGCCCCGTCTCGAGGACTTGCGGCAAGGGCTAAGAATGCCCGGCCATGCCTCGTAGTTATCTCGCGGGCACCTCTCAGGTCAACCTGACTCCACATCACTTCGCATTCATGCTCACGCGGGTACCCCTCAGGGCCGACCCGTCTTTAATATCATGGTTCATAGTCAAGTCATAATATCCAAGGTAGCTGTGTGTCTGACACCGAAGGGAACCCTGAGGAATCACCCTCGATGGAATTCCCGCTCGATGTTGTCATCAAGGTGAACGAAGGAGGAATCACCCTCGAGGTCCACACTTGAACAGTTGCACGACGATGTCGTTATCGGGGGTGGTGTAGGAGGAATCACCCTCGCTTACCACGACCGATTAACTAACCTACAAGGTTATCATCATAAGTGCTGACGAGGTATCACCCTCGGCACTCGATAGTAACCCAGTAGTGTCGAGCATCTTAGGGGAAGTGACGTGCGGTGCCAGGTTCTAATCTTCAATCCCGTTGCTCGGGTCTTCTGAGAGTCCAGCGGGGCAGTCGGGATCAAGTGGGGGTCTCTGTCGGGTCTCTACCCAGCCTATTCTAAACAGTCTAGGATAACCAACAAGGTAGCAAGGCAGGTTACAATAATCAGGCTATGCAGCAAATATAGGAAACAGTAGCAGTAGCAGTTCTAATGCAAGCATAAGAGAGAAGAGAATAGGCGATATAGGCATGTTCAAAATGGGGGTGCTTGCCTGTCTGCTCGACGGCAAGGGCCTGATCGTCGGGGACGTAGTCGTACTCCGGAGTGGCGTCTGCCTCAGGAGCTACGGCAACGTCGGGGTCTACCGAAAAGAAGAGGGGGAGGAAACAAGTAAATATAGTGCAAACAGATGCAACACAGTGCGTGCGATGCTATGATGCAGTGCAGGGTTGCCTAAATTTGCCTCTAATTCATTTTAGTTATTTTAGAATTAATTTGGGATTTATTAACCTGTGTGCATGCACTATTCATTTACCGGATTCGGGCCCGGAGTTACGAGTTCTTCTACATAGGGGGTTCCGACAAGGAAACAGATGGCATGATCAGACTCGTCTCGTCGTTCTGAGCAACTTTCATGTTTTAACTTTTTCGATTCGAGCTACGGTTTAAAAGATATGAATTTTTAAAGTTTATTAGATTTTTTGGAATTATTTTATTTACAGAAAAAGGAATTATGATGTCAGCATGATGCATTGCTGACATCAGCAAGTCAACAGTGGCTGTACAGGTCAAACCTGACATGTGGGTCCAGTGGGACCCACATGTCAGCCTCTGTTATCTAACAGTGGGTTAAACTAATCTAATTAAGATATTTAGGGGTGTGGGCCCTGGGTGTCAGTGAGACATTAGGCTAATCTTGATTAATTTTAATCAAACCCAGTTAATTAGCTTAATTAACCGAACGGGCCCACACGTCAGTGGCACATGTGAACAGTGCCCCCGCGTTGACCTTGGTCAACGGGGTCAACGGCGGCCAGGGGCCCACTAGCAGCGACCGTGGGCGGGCCCCACACCTTGCCACGCTGGCGGGGGCCGCCGGAATCGCTCCGGCGAGCGCTTCCGCTGCGGCAGAGCGCCGGAGCTGGCCGGAAATCACGTACGGGGCTCCATTAGGCCCGCGGTTGGGCGCCTACGAACGCGCGTGCAATGCCGCGTCGATCCCGGGCGGTGGCGTGGCCGGAGGTGGACCACAGCGTCGACGGCGAGCACGACGGCGGAGGCCGGAGTTCGGGCTCGCACGGCACTCCACTACGGCTCGTCTTCGAGTGTTTCAAATGGCTAGGCGGGATCTACGCGGAGCGGCGGGTCTGACGGGCACTCGCCTGTGACCATAAGGTCACCGGAGACTCGCCGTCGACGAGCCCCGCGGCGTTGCGTTCGGTTGTGCGTGGAAAAGGCAGCTAGGGAGCGTGTGAGGACGAAAAGGAAGACGGGGAAGGTAGAGTGGCTCACCGCGCGGCTAAGAAAAGCCCTCGTTAGGCTTAGTAGCTGCAGGAGCTCGCTGGAGACGACGGAGAACGTCGGAGCAGAGGCAGAAGGGGACGGCGTCGCGTGGCGCCGGTGGTGCTCCTCAGCTCCACCTGGTGGCGTCAGACGAACGAGCTGACGACGGCGGATCCGTTGGACAGCTCGACCGGTCGGGACGGCGCCTGTGGTCGCGGGATCTCGCCGTCGCGGCGACGGCTCCGCTCGGGCGTCGATGGGACCGAGAGGGAGGAGGTGCGGGAGGAGGGGATCTGAGGCTCTAGGGTTGGAAAGGGAGGCGAGGACGGCCTTATCCTTGTCGGGACGCCATGGGATGCGCGACACGGCATCGATCGGTGGCTCGGGCGCGCGCGGCGTCGACATGGCGACGGAGAGAGAGAGGGAGAGCTAGGTGGGTTGGGCCATCCAGCTGGGCGGCCAGGCGCAGTGCTCGGCTGGGCCTGCCAGGTAAGCGGCTTCGGCCTTTTCCATTTTTCTATTTTCTGTTTCTATCTTTTTATTTCTTTGCTGTTTTGGAAATACTTAGGGCTTTATGCATTTTTGTAAATTGTGGGGACTTGGCCCAAATAATGTAATGCAATATTACCCTTCACCAAAAACTTGTTTGGACAGATTTCGATCTCATTTGAATTTGAAATGATTTTAAATGTATTTAATATTGCTGTTTTGGGGCTGTTTCAACTTGTTTGAGTCATTTGCCTAACTCCAACTTTATTGATGATGGTTTTACAAATGTTCCTGGATTATTTGCCATTTAATGAACATTTTCCCAACAGTGTTTGATCAACTTCATATTTCACTTTTGAATTTGAGTCTTATTTCAGAATGGAGTTGATTTGCTTTGGTTAACCACTATGTTTAGGCACTGCAAATGATATGACTTGGCATTATCTTCAGCTGATCACAGTGGCAATTACATAGGGGTGTCACAAATTCTCCTCCTCTAAAAGAAATTCTCGTCCTGAGAATTTAGGAGGTAGAAGGAAAGAGGCCGGGATATTCTTCCCGAAGATGATCCTCGCGTTCCCAAGTGGCTTCATCTTCAGTGTGATTCGACCACTGCACTTTAAGGAACTTGGTCGTCTTCTGATGAGTTCGACGTTCAGCTTCATCAAGTATGCGGATCGGATGCTCCTTATAAGATAAGTCATCTTGCAACTGGAGCATCTCGTGATCCACTGCGCGGTGCGGAGATTCCTTGAAGCATTTGCGAAGTTGCGACACGTGGAAGACATCATGAATATGAGAGAATTGTGGTGGCAACTCCAATTTATAAGCCACTTGTCCACGTCTGGCAACTATGCGAAAGGGACCAATATAGCGAGGAGCTAACTTGCCCTTGATTCCGAAACGACGAGTGCCCTTCATAGGAGTGACACGAAGATAAGCTTGATCACCTGGTTGATAGGTTAGACCCCATCGCTTGTGATCATAATTGCTCTTCTGGCGGTCTTGAGCTGCTTTGAGATTCTCCCAGACAATTCTGACTTGTTCTTCAGCGTGTTGAATAATGTCCGGTCCAACGAGAGGTCGTTCCCCAGTTTCTGACCAGTTCAGAGGGGTTCGACATTTACGTCCATAAAGCACTTCGAAGGGGGCCATTTTCAAGCTGGCTTGATAGCTGTTGTTATAAGAGAACTCAGCATACGGGAGAGATTCCTCCCATTTCTTATCGAAGGATATAACACAGGCTCGAAGCATGTCTTCAAGCACTTGATTAACGCGCTCAACTTGGCCTTGGGATTGGGGATGATAAGCTAAACTCCATGTAATGTGAGTTCCCATAGCTTCTTGAAAACTTTCCTAGAACTTGGACGTGAAAAGACCGCCACGGTCCGACCTGATCTCCTTCGGAATACCGTGGAGTGAAATGATTCTGGAGATATACAGCTCTGCTAGCTGGCTAGCAGTGATAGTCTCCTTGACAGGTAGGAAATGAGCAACCTTGGAAAGTTGATCGACGACGACAAGAATAGCATCGTGACCTTTCTGGGACTTGGGAAGACCAGTAATGAAATCCATCTGCACTTTATCCCATTTCCATAGAGGAATAGAGAGTGGTTGCAGAATTCCAGCAGGTCTCTGATGTTCTGCTTTCACGCGACGACATACGTCACATTCGGCAATGTATCGAGCAATGTCCTGCTTCATTCTGGACCACCAGTACCTCTGTCGGAGATCGCGATACATCTTAGTGCTACCCGGATGGATAGACAGCGGTGTATGATGAGCCTCCTTCATGACTTTGTCGGTCATCAGCTCGAAACGAGGTACTACGATGCGGTCTCGAAAATATAATGTTCCATCTTCAGCAACTGAGAAATCCCGGTACTTATAAAGGTGAAGCTCTTTCTTCATTAGGTCAATCTCAGCATCTTTAGCTTGCGCTTCCTTAATAGCCTTTTGAAGGTCTGGCTGTACCACAAGGTTATTAAGGGAACCTTGGGGAACAATGCGCAGATTTAGCTGATTTAATTCTGCATAGAGACGAGGTTGAGCTCGCCTAACCATGAGGTTGTTGCAATATGACTTGCGGCTCAGGGCATCGACCATTACATTAGCCTTGCCCGGGGTATATGAAATACCACAGTCATAGTCCGTAATTGTTTCCAACCATCATTGCTGACGGAGGTTAAGATCCGGTTGGGTGAACAAGTACTTCAGACTTTGATGATTGGTGTAAATCTCACACCGATTACCTAGAAGGTAATGTCGCCATAACTTTAATGCATAGATCACTGTAGCGAGTTCAAGATCATGCACTGGATATTTTTCTTCATGTGGACGCAATTGATGTGAAGCATACGCAATCACTCTTCGTTCTTGCATTAGGACACAGCCTAATCCCTGATGAGAGGCATCACAGTTTATGACAAAGTCCTTTCGAGAATCAGGAGGAGCAAGCACTGGAGCAGAAGTAAGCTTGTCCTTGAGGGTCTGGAAACTTTCCTGACATTTGTCTGTCCACTCAAACTTAACGCCTTTGTGGAGCAGATTAGTCAGGGGTTTGGCGATCTTGGAGAAGTTCTCGACGAATCGGCGACAATAACTGGCTAGACCGAGAAAGCTTCGGACTTGCTTGGCATTCTTCAGAGGAGTCCAGTCAAGGATAGCCTGAACACGCTCCGGGTTAACGGCAATACCGTCCTTGGAAATCACATGTCCAAGGTAGGTCACTTTAGAAAGCCAGAATTCACATTTGGAGTACTTGGCATATAACTTGTGCTCTCGAAGCCTCTCCAGAACAAGGCGAAGATGTTCGGCATGTTCTTCCTTATTCTTCGAATATACTAGGATATCGTCCAGATATACCACGACGAACTTGTTGAGGTAATCCATGAATATGTAATTCATTAAGCGGGAGAACGTAGCCGGAGCATTCGTGAGGCCAAACGACATGACGCTGTACTCGTAGGAACCATAACGGGTAACGAATGCGGTCTTTGGAATATCCTCTTCACGGACACGGATCTGGTGATAACCCAACCTCAAGTTGAGTTTAGAGAACACCGAAGATCTAGCGAGTTGATCGTATAAGTCGTTGATCCGGGGAAGTGGATATTTATTCTGAATGGTTGCCTGGTTGATAGGACGGTAATCTTGGACCAACCTATTTGTACCATCTTTCTTCTTGACGAAAAGAGACGGCGCTCCCCAGGCAGAGGAACTAGGGCTAATGAAACCTTTCCTTAAGGATTTATCAATCTCTTCCTTGAGCTCGATAAGATGGTGCAGAGGCATCTTGTAGGGACGCTTCGCAATGGGAATGGTGCCAGGCTTCAAGTCAATAACGAACTCGACAGCTCTAGCAGGGGGTATTCCTGGAAGTTCTTCTGGAAAAACATCCAGGTAGTCACAGACAACTGGGATGTTCTCAATCCCCTCAAGCGGAGAAGCATTCAACGCGTTCAAGGCATAAATCTGAGCCTCGGCGTTCTGAGTGATATGAGCTTGATAATTCACTAACTCATCTGATGGATGAAGGAGGTGTACAACCTTAGTGGCGCAATTGATTGAGGCGTAATGAGCCTTCAACCAATCCATTCCCAGAATGAGATCAATGTTGGAATTATTCAGAATTATGGGGAAGGCCTGAAACTTTCTCTCTTCAATCACAATAGTGACGTCGGGGCTGAATATGGTGGCTTGGCACCGACCCATGGGAGTGTTTACAACTAACGGTTGGTGTAGTGTTTCGCACTTAACGTCATGCAGGAGTGCAAAATGTTCTGACATGAATGAATGCGATGCTCCTAAATCAAATAAAACAGTTGCAGGAACTGAATTAACAAGAAGTGTACCCATCACGGTTGCTGGTTGTTCGGGGTCTTCATTCATGTTGACATGGAAGGCCTGCCCACAACCATAAGAAGGTCTGGCATTATAGTTGCACTGCTGAGGAATACCGCGGCCAATTCCACGGCCAGCAGAGGGAAGGGCCAACTGATTCTGACTCTGAGAGCAATCTCTGGTGTGGTGACCTGGCTGGCCACACTTGAAGCATAGTCCATTGTCAGGACGTGGTGCAGGAGCTCGGGGTGTTGGAGCTTGCAGAGGCTGTCTTGGTGGTGGAGGAGGCAGACGTGGTGCAGCATAGGAAGGCCTGTGCACTGGTGCTGCTGGACGATACATGCTCTACGGAATCTAGATGCGGCGCTTCTGGGAGGACGAGCCCGAAGATGAGCCCGTCTCACGAGTGCGTCGGGTAGCTTCCTTGTGCTTCTTCAATCCAGTCTCGACCATAATAGCCTTATTCACCAAGGTGGCGAAATCAGGGTAATCTTGAACAAGCAGGGCTAACTGAATGTCATGGTGCAGCCCTTCGCGGAATTTCTCCTGCCTTCGTTCATCAGTGGGAATGTCCTCTTCAGCGTAGTGAGACAAGTCCAGAAACTCGCGCTGATATACTTCCACAGACTTGTTGCCCTGAATGAGACTGCGGAACTCGGCCTTCTTCCGAGCTATGACAGCTTGAGGAATATAGCGGGCACGGAAAGCAATCTTGAATTCAGCCCAGGTGACGAAGGTACCAGGTGGTAGAGTCTGTCGATGAGTGGCCCACCACTGTGATGCGGGACCCTTCAGAAGGTATGTCGCAAAGGTGACATAGTTGACCTGGGCGACACCAGCAGACTCCATCTCATGGGAGATGTCACGCAGCCAATCATCGGCATCCAGTGGATTGACTGTGTTGCGAAAGAATGACGGGTTAAGTCGCATAAATTCTGGCAAGGTGATGGAAGGTAGCGGCTGGTCGGCATTGGGACGGGGGAATTGCTGCATAATCCCCGTCATGAATAGGCGGTTGAGTTCGAACTGTTGCATCATCGTAGCCATATAGTCAGGTGGCGGCGGCGGAGGTGGATTGTTGTCAGCCATCCTGCTAAATCGACAGGGGTAGTTTAGCAGAAGCCAATGCGAGGGTAAAGCGTCATGCATGATGTAACGCGATAGAATTTAAATAGTACAATAGATGCTTAATAGTAGTCATTAAGTCATACAGTTCCATACAGCGTCGGTTACATTCGGGCAGCATAACGGCGCAAATTCAAAAGCTAGACATGCTAGGCGGCGCGCAGGCACGCGGTAAGGAAGTACACAACGAGACATAGCAAAGGCTACATCAACGTCGGAGAAAACCACTGAAACGGGGTAGCTGCAAGTGCGGACGACGGACGTTCATCGCAGAAGGATCCTGCGCTCCATGTGCACTCTGATGCAGAACCCGGTCTCGAACTGTAAGAAGAGGTCCACGTGCAGGCGTGTGACCTCCCACAGCAGGCCAATCGATCCCTGATGGCATCTCGGTCCTGCTCGGGTAAAGAATGTACTCCGGGTGTATCCCTGCACGAACAGCTGGTAACAACTGCGTCATAGCCTCGTAGAGTCATGCTTGAGTGGCGAACAACTCGACAGCAAGAGCCCGAACAGTGCGATCCAGAGCCTGAGTACAGTGAATCAGAACTCGCTGATCGTAGCGACGAGGCTCGTAAGGGGCACAGACAGCTATGTAGAATCCAGAAGCATCTCCAGCAGGGGCATACAGAATATAACGATACTCTGAGGCATCCAAGTCAGCACTGAACTGTCCTCGAAGACGTGCGACAGCAGAGTAGGCGGCATCATGGACTGCCATCTCAATCATCACGCCGATACCGTGAAAACGGTGTAGCTCAGTGTCTGAGTCATCCTGCTGATCGAAGATGCGAACATCAGCATAGTATTGCTCCTGGTTGAACTCACGATAAACCTCGTAGACCATGTACTCTGGGCACCAGCGATATCCCAGCCTGATCAAGAGGGCGATCAAAACAGCTGGAAACCCAGGGACGTCTCGAGCACAGGTGCGAAGCACAAGCTGTGTCGCAGGGCGAGGTGGAAACAGACGGACCATCTAAAATAAGAAGATTCAGGATTGTCATTCGGCGACGAGAAATATAACAGATCTCGAATGGAAAGATTAAACAAAACAATGGAAAGGAAATGATTATCAGACTAATCAGATCAAAGACAGGGAAATCGCACTGAGTTCAGCTCTCCGGGTAGATAGAATTAACGAGATCCGAAGTGTCGGTGTTAGTAAATTTTATTAAACCTGAATAGAAGAGAAATCAGAGTCCCAGAGTAAAGACGAGGAATGAAAGATCCTAATACCACCCAGTTGGCGACGTGGGCCCGTAAGCCACACAGCCAAGTTAGTAAAACATTTTTTTGACGTCTAGACTCAACTTGGGCCAAAGAGTTGGATAGGGAGACTCCTAGAGGCAGTCGGCTCTGATACCAACCTGTGACGACCCCGGCTTAATCGTGCACTAATCATACACGCAAATGCACACGATCAAGCCTAAGGACTCACTTGAAGATATCACAACACAACTCTAAAACATAAATAAATTCATACAAGCTTAATATTACAAGCCAGGGCCTCGAGGGCTCGAATACATAGCTCGATGGCATACAAGTGTCAGCGGAAGTGTCAGATATCTGGGTACAGGTATATTACAGAACGGAGAGAGATAGGCCTTCACAGAGGCGGGGTAAAAAGAAAACTACGATCGAAAAGGCGTGGGCCTCCTGCCCTGGACCCTCCGATCCTACTCCTGGTCGTCAGACGGCTCCTCGTAGTAGTAGTACTCCCCGGGCTGGTAGTAGTAGTGGTCGTCGACGGGGACATCTGGCTCTGGGGCTCCGTCGTCTGGATGCGACAAAGGGATAAAGGGGAAAAAAAGGAAAATAAAGCAAACGTGAGTACTCATCCGAAGTACTCAGCAAGCAAGGATCTACACTACATATGCATCATTTTTAAAGGGGCTGTATTTGTGGACTGGGCTGCAGAAATGCCAGAATAGAGGGGAAGAGCCTAGTCCTATCAAAGACTAGCATCTTCAGCATCTTCAACGGTCTCGCAGCATTAGAAGAGAGCAAATCAACATAATGTAAAGTATAGCAGTAATGTCATCAACCTCGGCCGGGGATTCTTCCTCGACTCCCTGCAAGAAAGCAATCCCAGAGCCGTACTATCCAGTTCTCTATCATGTCATGTTCTAGTTGTACCAATCGGGATACAACTCCGAGTGTCCGTTACTGTAGGACAGGCTATCGATAGAAGTTTCTTCCCAGCAGGGGTGCACCAACTTACCCACCACGCTCACTTAACTCCGGCCGGACACACTTTTCTGGGTCATGCCCGGCCTCGGCTAAGCAACACGCCACAACCCGACCAAATACTTAACAGAGAGGTCAGCACGCCGGACTAACCTATGCCCCCAGGGGTCTTGGGCCATCGCCCCGGACGCTCCTGCACGTTGCGTACACCGCCGGTGAGCAGACCTAGCAACCCCTTAATACAAGCGCGGTTGCGTTCCCAGTCCAACCCAGCGTGTGCCGCTCAGTTGCTGACGTCTATTAAGCTTCGGCTGAAGTATATGACGCAGAACGCCCATACTATGCCCACGTGATGGTTAGTGCTATCAGGCCAGAGGCCCCTCGGATCAAATATCCAAACCGTAGTGGATTAGGAGCGCGCGGAAACGAGCAGAGACTCACGATCGATGTGACCCCGTCGCCCCGTCTCGAGGACTTGCGGCAAGGGCTAAGAATGCCCGGCCACACCTCGTAGTTATCTCGCGGGCACCTCTCAGGTCAACCCGACTCCACATCACTTCGCATTCATGCTCGCGCGGGTACCCCTCAGGGCCGACCCGTCTTTAGTATCATGGTTCATAGTCAAGTCATAATATCCAAGGTAGCTGTGTGTCTGACACTGAAGGGAACCCTGAGGAATCACCCTCGATGGAATTCCCGCTCGATGTTGTCATCAAGGTGAACGAAGGAGGAATCACCCTCGAGGTCCACACTTGAACAGTCGCACGACGATGTCGTTATCGGGGGTGGTGTAGGAGGAATCACCCTCGCTTACCACGACCGATTAACTAACCTACAAGGTTATCATCATAAGTGCTGACGAGGTATCACCCTCGGCACTCGATAGTAACCCAGTAGTGTCGAGCATCTTAGGGGAAGTGACGTGCGGTGCCAGGTTCTAATCTTCAATCCTGTTGCTCGGGTCTTCTGAGAGTCCAGCGGGGTAGTCGGGATCAAGTGGGGGTCTCTGTCGGGTCTCTACCCAGCCTATTCTAAACAGTCTAGGATAACCAGCAAGGTAGCAAGGCAGGTTACAATAATCAGGCTATGCAGCAGATATAGGAAAACAATAGCAGTAGCAGTTCTAATGCAAGCATAAGAGAGAAGAGAATAGGCGATATAGGCATGTTCAAAATGGGGGTGCTTGCCTGTCTGCTCGACGGCAAGGGCCTGATCGTCGGGGACGTAGTCGTACTCCGGAGTGGCGTCTGGCTCAGGAGCTACGGCAACGTCGGGGTCTACCGAAAGGGAAGAGGGGGAGGAAACAAGTAAATATAGTGCAAACAGATGCAACACAGTGCGTGCGATGCTATGATGCAGTGCAGGGTTGCCTAAATTTGCCTCTAAGTCATTTTAGTTATTTTAGAATTAATTTGGGATTTATTAACCCATGTGCGTGCACTATTCATTTACCGGATTCGGGCCCAGAGTTATGAGTTCTTCTATGTAGGGGGTTCCGACAAGGAAACAGACAGCACGATCAGACTCGTCCCGTCGTTCTGAGCAACTTTCATGTTTTAACTTTTTCTATTCGAGCTACGGTTTAAAAGATATGAATTTTTAAAGTTTATTAGATTTTCTGGAATTATTTTATTTACAGAAAAAGGAATTATGATGTCAGCATGATGCATTGCTGACATCAGCAAGTCAACAGCGGCTGTACAGGTCAAACCTGACATGTGGGTCCAGTGGGACCCACATGTCAGCCTCTATTATCTAACAGTGGGTTAAACTAATCTAATTAAGATATTTAGGGGTTTGGGCCCTGGGTGTCAGTGAGACATTAGACTAATCTTGATTAATTTTAATCAAACCCAGTTAATTAGCTTAATTAACCGAACGGGCCCACACGTCAGTGGCACATGTGAACAGTGCCTCGCGTTGACCTTGGTCAACAGGGTCAACGGCGGCCAGGGGCCCACTGGCAGCGACCGTGGGCGGGCCCCACACCTTGCCACGCTGGCGGGGGCCGCCGGAATCGCTCCGGCGAGCGCTTCCGCGGCGGCAGAGCGCCGGAGCTGGCCGGAAATCACGTACGGGGCTCCATTCGGCCCGCGGTTGGGCGCGTACGAACGCGCGTGCAATGCCGCGTCGATCCCGGGCGGTGGCATGACCGGATGTGGACCACAGCGTCGACGACGAGCTCGACGGCGGATGCCGAAGTTCGGGCTCGCACGGCACTCCACTACGGCTCGTCTTCGAGCGTTTCAAATGGCTAGGCGGGATCTACGCGGAGCGGCGGGTCTGACGGGCACTCGCCTGTGACCATAAGGTCACCGGAGACTCGCCGTCGACGAGCCCCGTGGCGCTGCGTTCGGTCGTGCGTGGAAAAGGCAGCTAGGGAGCGTGCGAGGACGAAAAGGAAGACGGGGAAGGTAGAGTGGCTCACCGCGCGGCTAAGAAAAGCCCTCGTTAGGCTTAGTAGCTGCAGGAGCTCGCCGGAGACGACGGAGAACATCGGAGCAGAGGCGGAAGGGGACGGCGTCGCGCGGCGCCAGCGGTGCTCCTCAGCTACACCTGGTGGCGTCAGACGAACGAGCTGACGGCGGCGGATCCGTTGGACAGCTCGAGCGGTCGGGACGGTGCCTGTGGTCGCGGGATCTCGCCGTCGCGGAGACGGCTCCGCTCGGGCGTCGACGGGACCGAGAGGAAGGAGGTGCGGGAGGAGGGGATATGAGGCTCTAGGGTTGGAGAGGGAGGCGAGGATGGCCTTATCCTCGTCGTGACGCCGTGGGATGTGCGACACGGCATCGATCAGCGGCTCGGGCGCGCGCGGCGTCGACACGGCGACAGAGAGAGAGAGAGGGAGAGCTAGGTGGGCTGGGCCGTCCAGCTGGGCAGCCAGGCGCAGTGCTCGGCTGGGCCTGCCAGGTAAGTGGCTTCGGCCTTTTCCATTTTTCTATTTTCTGTTTCTGTCTTTTTATTTCTTTGCTGTTTTGGAAATACTTAGGGCTTTATGCATTTTTGTAAATTGTGGGGACTTGGCCCAAATAATGTAATGCAATATTACCCTTCACCAAAAACTTGTTTGGACAGATTTGGATCTCATTTGAATTTGAAATGATTTTAAATGTATTTAATATTGCTGTTTTGGGGCTGTTTCAACTTGTTTGAGTCATTTGCCTAACTCCAACTTTATTGATGATGGTTTTACAAATGTTCCTAGATTATTTGCCATTTAATGAACATTTTCCCAACAGTGTTTGATCAACTTCATATTTCACTTTTGAATTTGAGTCTTATTTCAGAATGGAGTTGATTTGCTTTGGTTAACCACTATGTTTAGGCACTGCAAATGATATGACTTGGCATTATCTTCAGCTGATCACAGTGGCAATTACATAGGGGTGTCACAAGCGATGGTCTTTTCCTACCAATCTATCCCCCTAAGAGCATGCGTGTAATACTTTGTTTCAATAACTAATAGATTTTTGCAATAAGTATATGAGTTCTTTATGACTAATGTTGAGTCCATGGATTATACGCACTCTCACCCTTCCACCATTGCTAGCCTCTCTAGTACTGCGCAACTTTCGCCGGTGCCATAAACCCACCATATATCTTCCTCAAAACAACCACCATACCTACCTATTATGGCATTTCCATAGCCATTCCGAGATATATTGCCATGCAACTTTCCACCGTTCCGTTTACTATAACACGCTTCATCATTGTCATATTGCTTTGCATGATCATGTAGTTGACATCGTATTTGTGGCAAAGCCACCATACATAATTCTTTCATACATGTCACTCTTGATTCATTGCACATCCCGGTACACTGTCGGAGGCATTCATATAGAGTCATATTTTGTTCTAAGTATCGAGTTGTAATTCTTGAGTTGTAAGTAAATAAAAGTGTGACAATCTTCATTATTAGAGCATTGTCCCATGTGAGGAAAGGATGATGGAGACTATGATTCCCCCACAAGTCAGGATGAGACTCCGGACGAAAAATAAAAAATAAAAAAATAAAAAAGAGGCCAAAAAAAAGAGAGAAGGCCCAATAAAAAAATGAGAGAAAAGAGAGAAGGGGCAATGCTACTATCCTTTTACCTCACTTGTGCTTCAAAGTAGCACCATGATCTTCATGATAGAGAATCTCCTATGTTGTCACTTTCATATACTAGTGGGAATTTTTCATTATAGAACTTGGCTTGTATATTCCAATGATGGGCTTCCTCAAATTGCCCTAGGTCTTCGTGAGCAAGCAAGTTGGATGCACACCCAGTCAGTTTCTTTTTGAGCTTTCATAAACTTATAGCTCTAGTGCATCCGTTGCATGGCAATCCCTACTCACTCACATTGATATCTATTGATGGGCATCTCCATAGCCCGTTGATACACCTAGTTGATGTGAGACTATCTCCTTCTTTTTGTCTTCTCCACAACCACCATCTATTCCACCTATAGTGCTATGTCCATGGCTCACGCTCATGTATTGCGTGAAAGTTGAAAAGGTTTGAGAACATCAAAAGTATGAAACAATTGCTTGGCTTGTCATCGGGGTTGTGCATGATTTAAATATTTTGTGTGATGAAGATGGAGTATAGCCAGACTATATGATTTTGTAGGGATAAGCTTTCTTTGGCCATGTTATTTTGAGAAGACATAATTATCTTGTTAGTATGCTTGAAGTATTATTGTTTTTATGTCAATATTAAACTTTTATTTTGAATCATATGGATCTGAACATTCATGCCACAATAAAGAAAATTACATGGATAAATATGTTAGGTAGCATTCCACATCAAAAATTCTGTTTTTATCATTTGCCTACTCGAGGATGAGCAGGAATTAAGCTTGGGGATGCTTGATACGTCTCCAACGTATCTATAATTTTTTATTGTTCCATGCTATTATATTATCTGTTTTGGATGTTTTATATGCATTAATATGCTATTTTATATTATTTTTGGGACTAACCTATTAACCTAGAGCCCAGTGCCAGTTCCTGTTTTTTCCTTGTTTTAGAGTTTCGCAGAAAAGGGATATCAAACGGAGTCCAAACGGAATGAAACTTTGGCGATGATTTTTCTTGGACCAGAAGACATCCAGAGGACTTGGAGTGCATGTCAGGAAAGCCACGAGGAGGCCACAAGGTTGGAGGGCGCGCCCAGGGGGGTAGGGCGCACCCCCACCCTTGTGGGCCCTCGTGACTCCACCGGCCTATTTTTTCCGCCTATATATTCTCAAATATCCCAAAACCTACCGGGGGGAGCCACGAAAACACTTTTCCACCGCCGCAACCTTCTGTACCCATGAGATCCCATCTAGGGGCCTTTTCCGGCATCCTGCCGGAGGGGGATTCGATCACGGAGGGCTTCTACATCAACACCATTGCCCTTCCGATGAAGCGTGAGTAGTTTACCACAGACCTACGGGTCCATACCTAGTAGCTAGATGGCTTCTTCTCTCTCTTTGATTCTCAATACCATGTTCTCCTCGATGTTCTTGGAGATCTATTCGATGTTACACTTTTTTGCGGTGTGTTTGCCGAGATCCGATGAATTGTGGATTTATGATCAGCTTATCTATGAATATTATTTGAATCTCCTCTGAGTTCTTATATGCAAGATTTGATATCTTTGCAAGTCTCTTTGAACTATCGATTTGGTTTGGCCAACTAGATTGGTTTTTCTTGCAATGGGAGAAGTGCTTAGCTTTGGGTTCAATCTTGCGGTGTCCTTTCCCAGTGACAGTAGGGGCAGCAAGGCACGTATTGTATTGTTGCCATCGAGGATAAAAAGATGGGGTTTACATCATATTGCTTGAGTTTATTCCTCTACATCATGTCATCTTACTTAATGCGTTACTCTGTTCTTCATGAACTTAATACTCTAGATGCAGGCAGGAGTCGGTCGATGTGTGGAGTAATAGTAGTAGATGCAGGCAGGAGTCGGTCTACTTGATACAGATGTGATGCCTATATTCATGATCATTGCCTTAGATATCGTCATAACTTTGCGCTTTTCTATCAATTGCTCGGCAGTAATTTGTTCACCCACCGTAATGTTTTCTATCTTGAGAGAAGCCTCTAGTGAAACCTATGGCCCTCGGGTCTACTTTCCATCATATAAGTTTCCGATCTACAATCTTAGTTTCCTATTTACTTCCTTTGCAATCTTTTACTTTCCATTCCATAAACCAAAAATACCAAAAATATTACTTTACCATTTATCCATCTCTTTCAGATCTCACTTTGCAAATAACCGTGAAGGGATTGACAACCCCTTTATCGCGTTGGGTGCAAGTTGGTGTTTGTTTGTGCAGGTATTCGGTGACTTGTTCATTGTCTCCTACTGGATTGATACCTTGGTTCTCAAAACTGAGGGAAATATTTACTCTACTTTGCTGCATCACCCTTTCCTCTTCAAGGGAAAAACCAACGCAAGCTCAAGAAGTAGCATAAAATGCGATGAATCCTTCTCTCTGATTTTTTTCTCCCCGAACATGAATATATAGAGTTGGAGTTAGGGTCGGAGGAGGTCCAGGGGACCCACAAGGCAGGGGGCGCGCCCTCCACCCTTGTGGACAGCTGGTGGGTCCCCTCTGGTTGATTCTTTCGCCTATATTTTTTATTTATTCCAAAAATATTCTTCATGAAATTTCAGGTCATTTCGAGAACTTTTATTTCTGCACAAAAATAACACCAAGGCAATTCTGCTGAAAACAGCGTCAGTCCGGGTTAGTTCCATTCAAATCATGCAAATTAGAGTCCAAAACAAGGGCAAAACAGTTTGGAAAAAGTATATACGGTGGAGACGTATCAACTCCCCCAAGCTTAACCCATTGCTTGTCCTCAAGCAATTCAGTTGACAAACTGAAAGTGATAAAGAAAAACTTTTACAAACTCTGTTTGATCTTGTTGTTGCAAATATGTAAAGCCAGCATTCAAGTTTCCAGCAAAGATTATGAACTAACCACATTCACAATAACATTTAGGTCACACATTTACTCATATCAACTGCATAATCAACTAGCAAGCAATAATAATAAATCTCGGATGACAACACTTTTTCAAAACAATCATGATATGATATAACAAAATGGTATCTCGCTAGCCCTTTCTGAGACTGCAAAACATAAATGTAGAGCACCCCTGAAGATCAAGGACTGACTAGACATTGTAATTCATGGCAAAAGAGATCCAGTCACAGTCATACTCAATATCAATTAATAACAACGCATACAAATGACAATGGTGCTCTCTAACTGGTGCTTTTTATACGAGGATGATGACTCAACATAAAAGTAAATAGATAGGCCCTTCGCAGAGGGAAGCAGGGATTTGCAGAGGTGCCAGAGCTCAAGCTTTCTGAAACAAAGATAAATATAATTTTGAGGAGTATGCTTTCATTGTCAACATAACAACCAAGAGATCTCGGTATCTTCCATACTAGATACATTATAGGTGGTTCCCAAACAGAATGGTAAAGTTTTTACTCCCCCTCCACCAACAAGCACACTCCACGGCTGGTCCGAAACAATGGGTACCATCCATACCAACAACAGTCCTGGGGGAGTTTTGTTTGATATTATATTTTGATTTGATTTGAGCATGGAACTGGGCATCCCGATTACCAGCCACTTTCTCGTGAATGACAAGTGAATCAGCACTCATCGTGAGAATAACCCACCTAGCATGGAAGATACTGACATCCCCCAGTCGCTACATGAGTGATTCGGGCATACAAAACAGATTATTATTTGAAGGTTTAGAGTTTGGCACATGCAAATTTACTTGGAACGGCATGTAAATACCGCATATAGGTAGGTATGGTGGACTCATATGGAACAACTTTGGGTTTATGGAAGTGGATGCACAAGCAGTATTCCCGCTTAGTACAAGTGAAGGCTAGCAAAAGGTTGAGGTGCGACCAACTAGAGAGCGACAACAGTCATAAACATGCATTGCGATTAACCAACATTGAGTGCAAGCATGAGTAGGATATAAATCACCATGAACATAAATATCGTGGAGGCTATGTTGATTTTGTTTCAACTACATGCGTGAACATGTGCCAAGTCAAGCCACTCGAAACATTCAAAGGAGGATACCATCCTATTATACTACATCACAACCATTTTAAGAGCATGTTGGCACGCAAGGTAAACCATTATAAACTCCTAGCTAATTAAGCATGGCATGAGTAACTATAATCTCTAATTGTCATTGCAAACATGTTTCATTCATAATGGGCTGAATCAAGAACGATGACCTAATCATATTTACAAAAACAAGATAGGTCGAGTTCATACTAGCTTTTCCTCATCTCAATCATTTCATCAAATATCGTCATTATTGCCTTTCACTTGCACGACTGAACGGTGTGGAAAATAATAATAGTGCACGCACATTGGACTAAGCTGGAATCTGCAAACATTTATTCAAACGAGAAGACAAGGTAATATGGGCTCTTCGTTAGATCAACAATAAAGCATATGAGAGCCACTCAACATTTTCATCGTGGTCTTCTCCTTTCGACCCAAAGAAAGGAAAAAGAATTTCAAAGAAACACACTGAAATGTTTTTGGAGTTTTTGTTTTCCTGAAGGAAGTAAAAACAAGAACGAGAAAAACTATTTACACGGGAAAGCTCCCAACAAACAAAAAGAAGAACAAGAAATCTTTTTGGGTTTTCTTTTAATACTACAACTAAACAAAGAAAGGAAAGCTAAAAAGAAGCTACAACTAATATTTTTGGATTCTCTCAAAGTTTTTCAAACACACAAGAAGAAAACGGAAAAAAAGAAAATAAACTAGCATGGATAATACAATGAAAAAGTATGAACACCGACAACTGGAATGAATGTGTGAACATGAATGTAATATCGGTGAGAAATACGTACTCCCCAAAGCTTAGGCTTTTGGCCTAAGTTGGTCTATGGCCACAGCTGGCCTAGCGGATATCCAAAGTTGTAGTCGGGGTTGTACTGGGATGCGGCAGCTACTGCATGAAGGGCTGCAGCATGGAGGCGAGAGGCCTCCACCTCTCTCTCATACTCGTTCTCCTCTTCTGTGGTTATAAAATATCTCCATTTCACCTGAAAGTTAAAGAAGGCAAGAGCAGGAAGGGTATTATGGACAGCACGCTGTCTGTCAAAGATTAGTCGATACAGGAGAGACTGTTCATTCCTCTCAAGAAACTGGTACCGTACCAAAGCATTATAATCAAGAAAAGCAGGTGGTAACTCAATGTCATTCTCCTTTATAGGTACCCCAAGATAATTAGCTAAACGGGTGGCGTAAATCCCACCAAAGAAATCTCCATCTTTAGCATTAAGGTGTAACCTCCTCGCAATAATAGCCCCCAAGTTGTATTGTTTGTCATCCGTTAACACACACTTGAGGACACTAAGATCCGATGCACAAAGGTGGCTATGATCATGTTTACCATTAATGCATCTACCTATAAAGAGAGCAAAATAATGTATGGCAGGAAAGTGAATGCTCCCCATGGTAGCTTGTGTGATATTTCTAGTTTATCCTACAGTGATGTTAGCAAGGAAATATTTGTATTCAGTTTTACGAGGCTCACTATGAACGCCCCAATGTGGGTTTTGCATGCATTATTAAAATCTTCAAGGTCCATGGTATATGATTTATCATAAAGATCAAATAAAACGGTGTGAGTATTGCGCTGGGATGTAAACTCAAACCTTCGCACGAATGAATCAGTGAGGTGGTAGTATTGCCGACATTTATCTGACACGAAGTCCTCAAGGTCAGCATTTTGTACGTACGAATCAAATTCTTCCTTGAAACCTGCATGAATCATGAATTGATCCAACGGCCATTCGCAAGGCCGTACTCGAGCTTCCCTTGGTGGTTCAAGGTCCAGCTCCCGTATAGCGAGCCTTGGGGCTTGCTTCCTTGAGGAACCACCTTGGTATATCTTCCTAAACATTTTTCTTCCTCTGAAAAATTTCTAAAAATTTTAGTGACTCAAAATAAAAGTGAACCAAACTTAACAAAATCGGTAGCAACTACTCCTACAAGTGCCTAGAGGCTATATCAGGCATCAAAACTACTTTGGACCATATAAATTTGTCATGCAAGCTCAAGAACAAGGTCACCACAGTAGCAAAATTTTGCAATAAATAAAGCACTAGAACAAAAACTAATTGGACCATTGGAGGAGTCACATACCGAAGAGCAATCCCCCAAAACAGTTTTTGCAAATGGAGCTTTGCACAAGGAGATCGTAAATGGCAGCAAGATGAGCTAGAACACGGGTTTGAGCAACGGGATGATTTTTTCTGGAGGAAGAAGAAGTGGATGGGTGCTGGAATAAGTGAGGGGGGCCTACGTGGGACCCACAAGGTAGGGGGCGCGCCCAGGGGGGTAGGGCGCGCCCTCCACCCTTGTGGTCCACTGGTGCAGCCCCTGGTGCATTCTCAGGGCCAAAAATTCTAAAATATTCTATAAAAAATCATACTAAAATTTCAGGGCATTTGGAGAACTTTTATTTTCGGGACATTTTTTATTGCACGGATAACTCAGAAAACAGACGGATAATGCTATTTTTGCTTTATTTATTCTAAATAACAGAAAGTAAAAGGTGGGTACAGAAAGTTGTGCTTTCTAAATTCATCCATCTCATGCTCATCAAAAGGAATCCATTAACAAGGTTGATCAAGTCTTATTAACAAACTTCTTTCGAATAACATGAAACTGGAGAATTTTCGAATAACACTTGGTTACCTCAATGGGGATATGCATCTCGCCAACAATAAGAATATCATATTTCTTTTTGACAGTAGGTATAGGGAATTCAAAACCTCCGATAGCAATAGTTGAAATTTTTCCAATAGAATTGATGCTATGAACTTGAGG
Organism: Thinopyrum elongatum; assembly: GCA_011799875.1. Classification (NCBI taxonomy): domain Eukaryota; kingdom Viridiplantae; phylum Streptophyta; class Magnoliopsida; order Poales; family Poaceae; genus Thinopyrum; species Thinopyrum elongatum. The sequence continues at coordinate 192,826,807 of CM022298.1, forward strand.
TTGTTTCTTCGGAAAGTGTACCGTATGCTCATTACCATTTACATGAAAAGTGACATTGCCCTTGTTGCAATCAATAACAGCCCCTGTAGTGTTCAAAAAGGGTCTACCAAGGATGATTGACATACTGTCGTCCTCGGGAATATCAAGAATAACAAAGTCCGTTAAGATAGTAACGTTTGCAACCACAACAGGCACATCCTCACAAATACCGATGGGTATAACAGTTGATTTATCAGCCATTTGCAAAGATATTTCAGTAGGTGTCAACTTATTCAAATCAAGTCTATGATATAAAGAGAAAGGCATAACACTAACACCGACTCCAAGATCACATAAAGCAGTTTTAACATAGTTTCTTTTAATGGAGCATGGTATAGTTGGTATTCCTGGGTCTCCTAGTTTCTTTGGTATTCCACCCTTAAAAGTATAGTTAGCAAGCATGGTGGAAATTTCAGCTTCTGGTATCTTTCTTTTATTTGTAACAATATCTTTCATATACTTAGCATAAGGAGACATTTTCAGAATATCAGTCAAACGCATACGCAAAAAGATAGGTCTAAGCATTTCAACAAAGCGCTCAAAATCCTCATCATCCTTTTTCTTGGATGGTTTAGGAGGAAAGGGCATGGTTTTCTGAACCCATAGTTCTATTTCTTTACCGTGCTTCCTAGCAACGAAGTCTCTCTTATCATAACGTTGATTCTTAGATTGTGGGTTATCAATATCAACAGCAGGTTCTACCTCCACATCATTATCATTACTAGGCTGAGCATCAACATGAACATCATCATCAACATTAGCACTAGGTTCATGTTCATCACCAGATTGAGTTTCAGCATCAGAAATAGAAATATCATTGGAATTCTCAGGTGTATCTATAACAGGTTCACTAGAAGCATGTAAAGTCCTATCAGTTTTCTTTTTCTTTTTATTACTAGGAGGACTAGGTGCATCAGTATTAATTATTTGAGAATCTTGCTCAATTCTCTTTGGATGGCCTTCAGGAAACAAAGGTTCCTGGGTCATCTTACCACCTCTAGTCATAACCCTGACAGCATTATCATTGTTCTTACTATTCAACTCATTAAGCAAATCATCATGTGCCTTAAGTACTTGTTCTACTTGAGTTTTCACCATGGAAGCATGCTTACTAATAATCTTGAGATCACTAACAGTTCTACTCATGTAATCACCCAAGCGGTCAAGCATGTAAGCATTACGTTTCTATTGTCTACTAACATAAGCATTGAAATTTTCTTGTTTAACAATAAAATTATCAAACTCATCCAAGCATTGACTAGCAGACTTATTATGAGGAATATCGCCTTTATCAAATCTATAGAGAGAATTTACCTCTACTACCTATGTCGGGTTATCAAGACCATGTATTTCTTCAATAGGCGGTAAATTCTTAACATCTTCAGTTTTAATACCTTTTTCTTTCATAGATTTCTTTGCCTCTTGCATATCTTCAGGACTGAGAAATAGAATACCTCGTTTCTTCGGAGTTGGCTGAGGAGTTGGTTCAGGAAGTGTCCAATCATTATCATTACTCAATATATTATTCAATAGCACTTCAGCTTGCTCAACAGTTCATTCCCTGAAAACACAACCAGCACAACTATCTAGGTGGTCCCTAGAAGCATCAGTTAGTCCATTATAAAAGATATCAAGTATTTCATTTTTCTTGAGAGGATGATTAGGCAAAGCATTAAGTAATTGGAGAAGCCTCCCCCAAGCTTGTGGGAGACTCTCTTCTTGAATTTGCACAAAGTTAAATATTTCCTTTAAAGCAGCTTGTTTCTTATGAGCAGGGAAATATTTTTCAGAGAAGTAATAAATCATATCCTGGGGACTACGCACACAACCAGGAGCAAGAGAATTAAACCATAACTTACCATCACCCTTTAGCAAGAAAGGAAACAACTTAAGAATATAGTAATAGCAAATTTTTTCCTCATCAGCAAATAGGGTGGCTATATCATTCAATTTAGTAAGATGTGCCACAACAGTTTCAGATTCATAACCATGGAAAGGATCAGATTCAACCAAAGTAATTAACTCAGGATCGATAGAGAATTCATAATCCTTATCAGTAACAAAGATAGTTGAAGTAGCAAACTTAGGATCATATTGCATTCTAGCATTCAAAGATTTTTCTTTCCACTTGCATAATAATTTCTTAAGATCATCTATATCCTTACAAGCAAGAAAGTCCCTATCTACCTCTCCATCCATAACATAACCCTCAGGTATAAAAGGAAGTTCATATCTAGGAGAGCTAGTCTTATCAGGTGTTTCAAAGTTTTCAGTTTCAATAATTTCATCAGTTTCAGAAATATCATCATCTTCAGCATAATCAATAGTTCTAACTCTAGCAAGATGTTCATCAAGTAATTCACCCAGTGGCACGGTTTTATCAAGCAAAGTAGTAGCATCATAAGCATCATTCATAGCAGAAGTAGCATCATCAATAACATGCGACATATCAGAATCAATAGCAGGTGTAGGTGTCGCAAGCTTACTCAAAACAGAAGGTGAATCAAGTGCAGAGCTAGATGACAGTTCCTTACCTCCCCTCATAGTAGAGGGATAGATCTTAGTTTTGGTATCTTTCAAATTCTTCATAGTGATCAACAAATATAAATCCCAAGTGACTCAGAGAATAGAGCTATGCTCCCCGGCAACGGCGCCAGAAAAAGGTCTTGATAACCCACAAGTATAGGGGATCACAACAGTTTTCGAGGGTAGAGTATTCAACCCAAATTTATTGATTCGACACAAGGGGAGCCAAAGAATATTCTCATGTATTAGCAGCTGAGTTGTCAATTCAACCACACCTGAAAGAGTTAATATCTGCAGCAAAGTATTTAGTAGCAAAGTAGTATAGAAGTAACGATAACGGTGGCAAAAGTAACAATAGCAGTTTTGTAGCAATTATAACAGTGGCAACGGCAAAGCAACATAGCAAAGATCAATATGTGAAAAGCTCATAGGCAATGGATCAATGATGGATAATTATGTCGGATGGCATTCATCATGCAACAGTTATAACCTAGGGTGACACAGAACTAGCTCCAATTCATCAATATAATGTAGGCATGTATTTCGAATATAGTCATACGTGCTTATGGAAAAGAACTTGCATGGCATCTTTTGTCCTACCCTCCCGTGCAGCGGGGTCCTAATGGAAACTAAGGGATATTAAGGACTCCTTTTAATAGAGAACCGGACCAAAGCATTAGCACTTAGTGAATACATGAACTCCTCAAACTACGGTAATCACCGGAAAGAATCCCAATTATTGTCACCTTGGGGTATGCGGATCATTGATCATAATAGGTGTCTACAACTTGCAAGATAGGATCAAGAACACAAATATATTCATGAAAACATAATAGGTTCAGATCTAAAATCATGGCACTCGGGCCCTAGTGACAAGCAGTAAACATAGCAAAGTCATAGCAACATCAATCTCAGAACATAGTGGATACTAGGGATCAAACCCTAACAAAACTAACTCGATTACATGATAAATCTCATCCAACCCATCACCGTCCAGCAAGCCTACGATGGAATTACCCACGCACGGTGGTGAGCATCATGAAATTGGTGATGGAGGAAGGTTGGTGATGATGATGGCGACGGATTCCCCTCTTCGGAGCCCCGAACGGACTCCAGATCTGCCCTCCCGATGAAGAACAGGAGGTGACGGCGGCTCCATATCGTAAAACGTGATGAATCCTTCTCTCTGATTTTTTTCTCCCTGAACGTGAATATATAGAGTTGGAGTTAGGGTCGGAGGAGGTCCAGGGGACCCACAAGGCAGGGGGACGCGCCCTAGGGGGGCGCCCTCCACCCTTGTGGACAGCTGGTGGGTCCCCTCTGGTTGATTCTTTCACCAATATTTTTTATTTATTCCAAAAATATTCTCCGTGAATTTTCAGGTCATTCCGAGAACTTTTATTTCTGCACAAAAATAACACCAAGGCAATTCTGCTGAAAACAGCGTTAGTCCGGGTTAGTTCCATTCAAATCATGCAAATTAGAGTCCAAAACAAGGGCAAAAGAGTTTGGAAAAGTAGATACGACGGAGACGTATCACCCTCCGACCTGACCAGCGTCATGAGGGAGGCGTTCGGGCACCAGGTGGGGGCGTGCTTCGACGCACGCCTCCATGAGCAAGGCGCAAGGCATGAGGCGCCAGGCGCTCAGGAATTCATCACCAAGGCAATCGAGGAACTTCGGGAGGCGTGACGTGAGCCATGCGTGGCGAGCGTCGCTCCGCATCATCCGGTGTAGCTGCCGCCCCTGACATGGGTGGCAAGCTGCGTGTCTGCGTCAACATCCCAGGCCTCAATAGGGTTGCTTCTCAGGAGCTCTTCTGGCCGTCCCGCGTTGGACAGAGTGGGGGCTGTCCCCGTAGCTACGTCCGCATGCCGTTCGGCTTGCTGAACATCGCTGCCTCGCACCAGCGCTACATGCAGAGCGTCCTGGCGGCTCACGAGGCCCAGCGCCAAGCGGTCCTGACAAAGGAGGTGCCGGACCCTCGCAAGCTTCCCGGGCCTCCGGAGCCTCCTGAGCCTCAGGAGCCAGCCGGCTCGTGAGGAGCGACCTCTGCAGCACGCGTCTTCAGCTACTCCAACGCTTCTACAACGACGGTGCCAGTTATGCATGCTCATGTTATTATGGTGGTTAATGTTGTGCCTGCCATATCATTATCTATGGAGTTGCCCTTCGTGGCCTCCGCACGTTGCTAACCCGCCTCTTGCTCATCCCGCAACGGGGGCTGCTAGCACGGCGCATGTGCTTGGGTCCGTCCCTGCAGCGCTGATAAACCTAGGAGACCGAGCCCTGGCTCGCGGCCGGCCCCGTGCACGTCACCTCACCGGGTCCTTAGTGCCTTCATCTTCTCGCGGAAAGATCACCAGCAGGATAGCAAGCGCGGCTATTTGTTATGTTTTTGGCTAACTCACAGGAGCCCCGGAGGTAGGGCCACCAGCGGCCTTGCCAGCACCTCATACCTTGGAAGAATGCCATGCTACATGCCAAGGGGCGTAGCCCCTCCTTGTAGCCAGCCACTCTTTTCTCGCACAAGCTGCTTGCACGTTAAAGGGGGGGCCCCTGAGCACCGCGAATGAGGGGCTCCTACCGGCTCTCGGGCCCTCACCCCCTGGCCTTGACCACAGCATCGTGACCTGGCATACCAGCGGCGGCCGAGCCTCGCTCGAGAGCCGGGTCCCGAGGATGTAGAGCACCCAGGCAAGCGGGGGAGATGGAGTCGGTAGGAGCCATGCGGAGGGGGCATCATCAGGAGAAGGGCATAGCCTAACGACGCACAAGGAGTTCGCTCTCGCGGCAAGGGAACCACCACAGGCTCGCCAAGATAAGTCACCTCGCACCCGCAAGCATGAACCTTCTAACCAGCATTCTGCTTCTCGTGATCTCTCCTGGGAAAGGAAACTTCCCTTTCAGTCCTTCGGGAGCTGCTTGCGTGCCAAAGGGGACCTCCTGAGCATCGCGCCTCAGGGGCTCTCACCAGACCTCGGGCCACTCACCTCCTGGCCTTGACCACGGCATCGTGACCTGGCATACCAGCGACGGTTGAAGCTTGCCTGGGGACTGGGTCCTATCGGCGGAGAGCACTAAGCTACCGCGAGAATGAAAGATAGAACCATGCCAAAGCGAGAGGCGCAAACGCAACATCGATTGGAAACGATAACATTAAAGTGCGAGCATCATGATTTTTACATACCCCCATGGGGCCCGTCATGATTTTTGCGCAGAAACGAAGCAAAAGGAAAAACCCACTAAGAACCACGGCCTCGGCAGCATCACCAGTGACGTCGGGATGGCGATACTCCTCCCCTAGGCACGGGCGCGGCGACGCGGTGACTCGTAGCTGTCGTCGTCGCTCGAGCTTGGTCCGGATGAAGCGATGCTGCTGTCGGAGGAGTCGCAGACAAGGCCAAGGGAAAGTTCACCGCCGGTGGCCTTGCCGCCTCGATCGCCTCCCCTGGGGCAACATTCCAGACGTTGGCCGTCCTCTTCGAAGACCTTGAAGAACAGCATCGAAGCCCCGTCGTACTCTAAGTGGATGGCGTGCCTCCACTCCGAGTTACAGGAGCGGGCGATCGCGCCCCACCCCCGGGTCATTAAGACGTCGCCGGAGACGATGGCCTCGACCTCCACCTCAGATGCTTGGCTGCAGCAGCCGTCGTGTTGTAGCCACAGTTCGACGGGCCCCCGCGGTGGTATCTCCCTCACCAGGGACCGCGGGAGCCGGATCCACGTGCACGGCGGCATTGCCGCCCACACTACAAACTCGCGGGCCGTGCCTTCGACACGGGCCTGCGGGCGGGGTGGCCATGTGGCCATAGCTTGTTCTCCTCCACGACTCTGTTCCTCGTGGCGTCCGTGACCGTTTCCACGGACAGGGCTATGTGCGCGGACCGAGAAGCCCGGTGGAGCGCGTTCGTGCCAAGGCCGTGCTGTCATGGGCCCCGCGGTGGCATCGCGAGAGCAATCATGCCTCTTCTTTGGCGGGAACAGTTCAGGTTCCACCCGAGGGGCTTTTCCCTTCTCCGCGGCGGAAAACCTCCTCACTGGCGCCATGGACGCTTTGGCAAGATGGTGTAGCGAAGAAGGAGAAGCAAGAGGCGAAAGATGAAGATGAGCTGGGGGCTTCGCCCCCTCTCCCATTTATAGCCGGAGGAAGGCTAACCGCCAGCCTCTCACGCCCCAGGCAATGATGGCCTTTCTGCATGCACCAGGCAATTGTCAAGTCACGCAGTTGCCGAGGCAGTGTGGGGAAGTCGAGACGCCCACGTCCCATCAAGCGCCATGCGTTAGCCTGGCCCGCAGACAATTGGGGCCCACGGTGCTTCACCCTTGCTCTTTGGCTTCGCCTCGAAGCCAAGTCCGAGCGTGCCTTGGGCCCGGGGGCTTCTGTTAGCGTTCTGGGAACCAGGGTACCCAGACTTGCCTGCCTGTGGCCCACAGCGTGGCTCCATTGACGGCCTGGTATGGCCCATCTACAAGGCCATCAAGACAAGACACACGCGAGGGGCCAGGCCTCGCGAGGCGGATGACGCCAAGACCTCCGGAGGGAGCGGCCTCCCCAGCCTGCCTACTGAGGAGCGGAGATTTCTATGCAGGTGCCCAACCTCATGAGATTGCGGTGACGCAAGCCATGACGACCAAGGCTAGGCGGGCGCCAGCGGGCGCAGAGGAGCAGGTTTCCTCTTTGGTGCTAAGGAGGCAAGCACAGGCGTGGGTTCCCGAGGAATCAGGCAAAGGTTTCCATTCCAGTGCAACAAGACTAGGACCGCCAGGATGGTAGGACGGATGTCATCGCCGAGCCCACCACAATGTCACGACCAGAAGCTTTGCAGGCGAAGACCACCTTTCATCAGGATAAGATATACTACTTGTCCCCTTTCAAATTGGCCACTGTGGGATCCCTTCCCGCCTATGTTTTGGGGGAAGAGGACCGAGGCCACTATATATATAGGTTAGCCACCACCATAGAGGGAGATCGGACAAGGACAACTCACCCTCACCCCAGAGCAGACCTCGCGAGGTTGTTCTTCCCTTATACTTGTTCATCCTCAGCCCCGCGTGAGGCAAACCCACCACAAAGCAGGAGTAGGGTCTTACACCGCAAGGTGGCCCGAACCTGGGTAAACTGCCGTGTTCATCTTCTTCCTTGATCCATCGAGCTAGGCTGTAGGGCGACGTGTTGGTTGGTTGGATAGGTTGAGTTCTTCACACACGCCCCAGAGTTCGAACCTTTCTTGGGTCTGCGGAGCCCTGAATCCGACATCGGTCTTGTAGCTCCAGAATGGAAACCTTTGGGAGATTCCTCGGGAACCCACGCCTGTCCTTGCCTCCTTAGCACCAAAGAGGAAACTGCCTCCTCTGCGCCTGGTGGCGCCCGCCTGGCCTTGGTCATCATGGCTCATGTCATCGCAGCCTCATGAGGCTGGGTACCTGCATAGAAATCTCCTCTCCTCGGGAGGCAACCTGGGGAGGCCACTCCCTCTGGAGGTCTTGGTGTCATCCGCCTCGCGAGGCCAGGGCCCTCACGAGGGTCTTGTCTTTGCGGTCTTGCAGATGGGCCATACCAGGCCGTCGATGGAGCCACGCTATGGGCCGCAGGCAGGCAAGTCTGGGTACCCTGGTTCCCAGAACGCCGACAGTAGCCCCCATGCCCAAGGCATGCTCAGGCTGGCTTCGAGGCGAAGCCAAGGGTCAAGGGTGAAGCGCCGCGGGCCCCAACCGCCTGCGGGCCAAGCCGACATGTGGTGCTTAATGGGACACGGATGAATCCACTTTCCCATGTCGCCTCGGCAACCGTTCTGAGTTGACAGCAGCCTGGTGCATGCGGCAGAGCCATCATCACCCAGAACGTGGAGGGAGGCCAGTTATCCTTCTTCCGCCTATAGATGGGCGAGGGGGCGGAGCCCCCTAGCCCATCCTCGTCTTCTTGTCTCCTTGTCGCAGCCTCCATGGCACCGATTAGGAGGTTCTCCGCCACCGAGAAAGGGAAGGCTCCGCAGGAGGTGCCGGAGCCACTCGCGCCGAAGAGGGGCTGTGGCCGCCCTCGTTGGGTCGCCGCAACGCCTACGGCCGCCCCTCTTCGACGTGAGCGTGCACCACCAAGAGTCCACGCCGGCCCAATCGTCCACGCACAGGGCCCTTCCCATGGGGGTGACCATGTGCACTATGGAGGACGAGGCCGTGGAGGGAAGCAGGCGGCGTTCGCCCGACCATCCTACCCACGGGCCCATACCGACGGCATAACCCGCGAGTTTGTGGTGTGGGTGACAATGCTGCCGCGCACCTGGATTCGGCTCCCGTGTGTCTTGGCTGAGAAGCTGCCAGCGCGGGGACCCATCGAGCTCTGGCTACAGCACGACGGCTGTTGCGGCCAAGCCTCGCAGGCGGAGGTCGAAGCCACCTTCTCCGGTGATGTCTTCATGACCCGGGTTTGGGGGACGATCGCCCGCGCCTGTGGCTTGGAAGGGAGGCATGCCCTTCACTTTAGGTACGACAGGGCGTCGATGCTCTTCTTCAAGGTCTTCGGGGAGGATGGCGAACACCTCGAGTGCTGCCCCAGGGGCGGCAATAGCGGCGGCGAGGCCTCCCGCAGTGAACTTGCCCTTGGCCTCAGTACGTCCAGCCGCAGCGGCGCCTCCTCCGGGTCGAGCTCAAGTGACGATGACTACAACGAGCCACCATGCCGCCGGGCTCAGGTCTAGGAGGGGGATGACGCCGACTGGGCGTCGTGATGCCGGCGGCTCCTGAGCTGTGGTCCTTGGGAGGCCTTTTCTTTTGTTTTGTTTCTTGCATAGAAAATCATGAAGGTCCCCGCGAGGGCGTGTAAGGACCGTGGCGCTTGCGCATTAATGTTAATATTCCTAGCTTGCAACATATTTGCGTTTCTCGCTTGGGCTCGGCCCCCCCTTTTTACCCTTGCAGCAGCTTAGTGCTCTATGCCGAAAGAACCCAGTCCCCAGGAAAGCTTCAGGTCCTGTCTCCAGTGGTGTATGGAGCGATGGGGTGCCGATGAGACCGCTCGAGGTCCTGTCTCCGGAGGATCCTGCGCATTAGTTAACCACGAAATGCAGGGGATAGCCGCGCTTGCTGATCTGCCCGTGATCGTTCCGTGAGAAGACGAAGGCACTAAGGACCTGGTGAGGTGACGTGCGCGGGGCCGACCCGCGAGCCAGATCTCAGTCTCTTAGATTTATCAGCACTACAGGGACGGACCCAAGCACAGGTGCTGTGTCGGTAGCCCCCTATCACGGAACGTTCAAGGGGTGGTTAGCGACGTGCGGAGGCCGCAAAGGTGACTCCAGAGGCAATAACTCGCCAGGCACAAAATTAGCAGACATAGTAACTCAAGCAGGCATAACTGTTCCAAAGTACATGGATCAAAATGACGCACTACGGGGTCGGGCCCTTGTAGCCTGAGGATGATGCAGCCCGAGGGGCGCCCTCAATATGAGCAAACCAAAAAGTCACCTGGCACCATCGTTGTAGAAGCCTCAAGGTAGCTGAAGACACGTGCTACGGGAGCTGCTCCTCACGAGCTAGGCGACTCCGGAGGCGGGCTGAGCTCATGAGGCCCACCGGGCTCGCGAGGGTCCGAAACCTCCTCCAACATGACCGCCTGGCACCTGGCCTCATGAGCCGCCAGAGCACGCTGCGCAAAGCGCTGGTACGAGGCGCCCATGTTAAACAGGCCAAACGGCATGCAGACGTAGTTGCAGGGGTAGCCCCCACTCCGGCCGACACGGGACGGCCAGAAAAGGTCTTGCGAAGCGGCCCTGTTAAGGCCCGAGATGTTGACGCAGATGCGCAACTCGCTGCCCATGTCAGGGGCCGCAGCTGCGCGGGGAGGCCGTGCGGGGCGACGCTCGCTGCGCATGGCCCTTGCCTCTTGAAGCTCCTGGGTCGCCTTGGTGATGAACTCTCGCGCACCTGGCGCCCCGCGCCGTACGCCTTGCTCGTGGGGGCGCGCATCGAAGCACGCCTCCAAGTGGTGCCCTCCAAATGGAAGCCCCCAAGCCCGTCCTGATGGAGGCGCCGGGCGTGCCTTCCTATGCGGGAGGAAGAGGCGCCCCGACAGCGTGCGTGGAGCCTGATGCACCGCCAACGGGCGCCCCAGCCTCCTGATGGCTCTTGAGGAGAAGCTGCTTCTTCTTCTTGGGGGTGGACTCCGGAGGCAGGACGGCGCCTTCGTCGTTTGGGTTGTCAGCTGCCGCAGCTTGGTAGGCACGCTCAAGGGAGCACACTGCATCCTTCTCATCGCAGGCGACCGTGATGATGTCGCCACTCCCTGGCATCTTGAGGACATTGTAGCCGTGGTGGGTTTCCGCCATGAACTTGGCGAGGGCTGGATACCCCAGGATGGCGTTGTACATGAGGCCGATGTGGGCGACGTCGAAGTTGATGAGCTCGATGTGGTAGTTGTCGCGCTTGCCAAAGGTGACTGGGAGGCGTATCTGCCCCAGGGGGGCGGTGGAGCCGTCAGTCACTCCCGAGAAGGGCTTGGTTGGCAGGAGCTGATCATAAGGCACTTGGAGCGTCTCGAATGTCGCAACGGAGAGAACATTGAGCCCAGCGCCACTGTCGATGAGGGTCTTGGTGACAAGGACGTTGCTGATGGTGGGCGTGCAGAGCATGGGAAGCGAGCCTCCGGCGCCCGAGCACCTGAGGTGGTCCTTGGAGTCAAAAGTGATAGCGTACTGCGACCATTTGAGAGGACGCGTGGCCTCGAGCCTCGGGAGGGCTGCCTTCACCTCACGAGCGAACTGCTTGAAGATGCGATGTGAGGCCAGGGCCTGAGCACTACCCAGGATGCATGCGATAGCGCGATGTTCTTGTAAGCCCCCAGCCCTGTCATCCTGCCGGTTGTCATCGTTTCTCCTTGGCGGTGGCGGCAGCGGAGGGAGGCTAGCATTGCCCTGAGGACAGGCCTCACGAGCCTGGTCACGCCAGGGCCCGTTGTGAGGCTCATCATGTCAGTGGTCCTCGCGAGGCTGGTCGCGCCAGTCCTGGCGAGGGTCATGGTTGTCCTAGCGGCCTCCACCGCGGCCTCCTCCACGGCCGTAGCCATGGTCGCTACGCTCGGGGCGGCGGCCAAGACGCCCGTCATGGAGTGCCCTGAGCTCCTGGTAGTCATTGGTGTTGTGGCTGTGGATGTTGTGGAAGATGCAGAACGGGCGATTGCCCCGGGGAGATTCATCGTGGTCGCGACCACGCTTCATCTCAGGTTCAACCGCAAGCACAGCGGGACCCTTGCGCTTTTCCTCCTTAGCCTTGGCCTTCTTGTCTTCAAGGTCGGCCTCCGGAAGCTCAAGGAGGGAGAGGAGGCCTTCCTCGGCCCTTGCGCACTTGGTCGCCAGGTTGAACATCTCCAGGGCCGAACACAGGTCCTCATGGATGGCAAGCTCCTCTTTCATCCTGACATCCCGGACACCATCAGTGAACGCTCATGAAGCGCTGTATATATTTGTGCAGGGTCTCGCCCGGCTACTGGTTCACGCGCCGTAGGTCGTTGACAGCCAGGGCGCGGTTGTGGGTGCCTTGGAAGTTGGCAATGAAGCGCTCGCGAAGCTCGTCCCAAGAGGAGATGGACCCCTCCGGGAGGTTCAGGAGCCAAGAGCGCACCCCTTCCTTGAGGGCCATGGGGAACCAGTTCACCATGACCTTCTCATCACCGTTTGCCGCTTCAATTCTCAACGCATAGAGCTGGAGGAACTCCGCAGGGTCGGGGGTGTCGTCATAGCATGGAGGCATGTCTGGCTTGAACTTGCCGGGCCAAACAATCTGGCGCAGCTCTGGAGTGAAGGCGTGGCAGCCCGCCGCACTCACGGGCACGGCGCGTGCGGGGGGAACTCGATCATGGCGTCCGCGTGCCGTGGCTTCCGGTGGCGCGTGGTCCTGGTGGTGGCGCAACAGCATGGGGAGCGCGCGTGCGTCCGCTTGCAGCCGTTGCACCACTTGACAGCTTGCCTCATCGCGCGCCGGCGCTCCGCGCGGTGGGTCGCGCTGGAGCGCATCACGCCTGGGCTCGGGGTTGGCACCACGCAGAGGAGGGAGAGGAGGCACGCTGTGAGCCACGTCGCTCTCCTAGGATGGCGGGGGAAGGAGCGAGCGGGACAGTGCAGGGGCCTCGCCGGCGGCGCTGACGAGCTCGGCGATGCGGCCAAGCCAGTCGTCGTAGAGGTCGTTGGCGGGGTGATAACGCAGGAGCTCACGCGCCATGAGTAGCACAGCCTGCGCGTTTGCTGGCCCGCGACGAGCATGGGAGGGCGATGCCGTGGCTGGAGCGGGTGACGGAGTGGTGGTGCGGCCGTCACGCCGCACGAAGGGTGGCAGCGACGAATCCTGCTGCTCGTGAGCAGCAGGGTCAGTGGCAGCGTTGGCCGCGGGGGAGGCAGAGCGACGGGGAGTGCCATTGCCCATGGGTGCTATCTGGGCGACACGAGCGGCCCTGCGCTTGGTGCGGACACGGCGTGCGTCGGCCATGGGAGCCAAATTTCGGAGACGAGGCGGAGGCGAAAAGCAGACATCGACATGCCTCTACCTGGCGCGCCAAATGTCGGATTTCGGGGCTCCGCAGACCCAAGAAGGTTCAAACTCTGGGGCGTGTGCGAATATCTAAACCTCTCAAGCCTCGAGCTCGTCGCCCTATGGCCTAGCCTTGCCGGGTTTGCGTGAGTAGGGAAGAAGATGAACACGGCAGTGTACCCAGGTTCGGGCCACCTCGCGGTGTAAAATCCTACTCCTGCTTTGTGGTGGATTGGCCTCACGAGGAGGTTTGAGGATGAACTAGTACAGTGGATGAGCCGCCTCGCGAGGGCTCGGGGGGTGAGAATGAGTTAACCCTCTCTACGGTGGTGGCTAACCTATATTTACAGTGGCCTTGGTCCTGTTCCCTTGAAACTTAGGCGAGAAGGGATTCCACAACGGCCAATTTTGAAAGGGGACAAGTAGTACATCTAATCTTGACAAAAGGTGGTCTTCGCCTGCAAAGCTTCTGGTCGTGACGCAACTGTGGGCTCGGCGATGACATCTGTCTTGCCAAGCTCGTGGTCTCGGTCTTGTAGCTCCAGAATGGAACCTTTGGGAGATTCCTCGGGAACCCACACCTGTCCTTGCCTCCTTAGCACCAAAGAGGAAACTGCCTCCTCTGTGCCCGCTGGCGCCCGCTTGGCCTTGGTCGTCATGGCTCATGTTATCGCAGCCTCATGAGGCTGGGTACCTGCATAGAAATCTTCGCTCCTCGGGAGGTAACCTGGGGAGGCCGCTCCCTCTGGAGGTCTTGGTGTTGTCCGCCTCACGAGGCCGGGGCCCTCGCGAGGGTCTTGTCTTGGCGGTCTTGCAGATGGGTCGTACCATGCCGTCGATGGAGCCGTGCTATGGGCTACAGGCAGGCAAGTCTGGGTACCCTGGTTCCCGGAACGCCGACAGACATGACCGAGACACCTCTCCAGTCAATAACCAATAGCGGAACCTGGATGCCCATATTGGTTCCTACATATTCTACGAAGATCTTTATTGGTAGAACCGTTATGACAACATACGTAATTCCCTTTGTCTGTCGGTATGTTACTTGCCCGAGATTCGATCGTCGGTATCTTCATACCTACTTCAATCTCATTACCGGCTAGTCTGTTTACTCGTTCCGTAATACATCATCTCATAACTAACTCTTTAGTCATTTTGCTTGCAAGCTTCTTGTGATGTGTATTACCGAGAGGGCCCAGAGATACCTCTCTGATACACGGAGTGACAAATCCTAATCTCGATCCATGCCAACTCAACAGATACCTTCGGAGATACCTGTAGAGCATCTTTATGATCACCCAGTTACGTTGTGACGTTTGATAGCACACAAGGTATTCCTCCGGTATCTGGGAGTTGCATGATCTCATAGTCAAAGGAATATGTATTTGACATTAAGAAAGCAATAGCAATAAACTGAACGATCATATGCTAAGCTAACGGATGGGTCTTGTCCATCACATCATTCTCCTAATGATGTGATCTCGTTATCAAGTGACAACACATGTCTACGGTTAGGAAACCTTAACCATCTTTCATCAACGAGCTAGTCTAGTAGAGGCTTACTAGGGACACGGTATTTGTTTATGTATCCACACATGTATTTAAGTTTCCGATCAATACAATTCTAGCATGAATAATAAAACTTTATGATGAATAAGGAAATATAAAATAACAACTTTATTATTGCCTCTAGGGCATATTTCCTTCAGTCTCCCACTTGCACTAGAGTTAATAATCTAGATTACATTGTAATGAATCTAACACCCATTGTCGTGGTTCAACACGGCCACCTATGGGGCCATCGGCCCCTTGTGGTTCGGCAAGGGGGAAAGGCGCGTTGCACAAAGAGCGGAAGCCATAGAGTAGCGCGGCAGCGATGATTCAAGCAGTTTTTACCCTGGTTCGGGCCGCCGCGAGGCGTAAAACCCTACTCCTGCTTTGGTGGATTTATGAGAGGACCGTGACGAACGCGCAGTACTCAAGCCCGACAAGGTCGCCTTGGGACGAGAGCAGCTACGCGCGCATGAGTGTACAAGGGTCTGAATCCTTTCTAAGGTTGCCACGACCCTCCTTTTATAGGTCCAGGGGTTACCACAATGGCAAAACAGTCATTATCCAGTGATTAGATAGCCACAGTGCTATCATACCTAACTCTGCAGACAGGGCAAGGCGCATTAAATGCACCGCTTAGTGTCACGTCATGGATGTAGCCCGGCAAGCCTCACCGTGCCATTCTGCCACCTTCTCGCCTGCCTGTGTGACACGCCCATGGACGGGTGTCATTTAGGGATGATCTTCCTCAGAAATGGCTGCCACGTGCTAAGCGACAACCACTTAATCACTTGGGGGCTCGACACCGCACCGATAAGTGACTTGCGTTGCTGTGAGGTGGAGCGGTGGAGCCTTGGCGGGGAAGTAGGCCGCTAGTGTCCCGGCAACCCTTGCCGGGGAGGTCTTGGGATTTGTCTTCAGGGTGACCTCGACCTTGCCAGGCTCACCTGCCCGACAAGGGAGGTTTTTCCTTAGTGATATCTTGTTCTTCTTGATACTGCTTGCTTTCTTGTTGCCGTCTCTGAAGCTGGCCTGTCCGTGCACAAGTCAGGGGGAAACATACAACCATGTTTGTGTACCCCGACAGAAGCCTCCGGGCCTGAGCCATACGTGTCGCCGGGCACGTTGGGTTAGGCCCAAAATGGTGCACGGACACGTGTCGAAGAGGTGCTGCGTGGGCAGTGATTTGTCATGATGACCAGTTAACCCAACGTCCACTCCGCGTAATTACCACAGGTCGTGGGGTCATGGGACTGTAGCAGTTAATGTAAAACGATAACTTCCTGAAGAGCCGCTCCTCCCTCCATGTTTGTTCCTCATAAAGGGGAAAAACGCGAAGGGGCGTGGCTCATTCGCACCCGTTGCTCCATCATCTTCCTCCTCAAGCCAAACGCCCGCTCTCGTGCCCACATTTGCCTTCGGCATTGCATCCGACCTTCCATCCCCTCCAGAGCCCCAGGAGATGGGGAAGAAAACCGCCGCTGTAAGAGGGAAGCAGGCGGCCGTCGCGAAGGAGACAGCTGCGGAAGGGAACAAGAAGAGGGCGCCGGAGTTGGACAAGAAGCAACGGGGAGACGTGGTTTTCTTCCCGTCGAACCTGGACAATGACGCCTTGGTAGCAAGGTATGGATATATGCGGGGGAGGGAAGTTCCAAAGGGGCATGGTGCGCCCAAGGTCTCGCCGGAGGGGAAGAATGACCCACCGAACTCATACTGATTCTTCTGTGCGTACTTATTTTGCGGTCTCTGTCCCCTTTTCTCAGATTTCTTTGATGCGATGATGGTGATATACGGATTCCACCTCCTGGATTTCATGCCGAATGCAATGGCATGCATGGCGATTTTCGCCCATCTGTGTGAAAACTTTGTCGGGGTCGCCCCCAATGTGGATCTGTTCAGGCACTTTTTCGTCCCGCGGGTGGAGAACAAAGCCCACCGCTCTGGGAATATAAGCTGGATCCCGCCGGAGAAAAGAGAAATTCGGGACTACCTTCCCAGTCAGCAGGGCGGCAGATGGGAGGAGTGGTGGGCAAACTGGTGCTGGATCCAGGATGAGGAGGCTCTAGAATATTGCCAGGCACGGACGGAGTGCATTGTGCGCGGCAACGACTGGAGGGAACTGGGCCTCACCAACGACAGGCTTCACCCGGCGCTGAACAAAATCGCCCATCTCAAGGCTGCCTGACTGACCATTGAATAGGTGGGAGCCGATTTCCTCCGACGCTGCATCGCGCCACTGCAAAAGAGGGATAGGTTTGCTTGGCAGTATGGAGACGCCTGGGACAAGATGCGTCTATACCCAGGTCTTACCAATAAATTGTCAGTTTACGGCCACGGCTAGCTGTGTGAACAACTGTTCGGCAGCCTTGGGCTGTTCAAATTGCTGGCATGGGTCATTCCGCTGAATGTCAACTCCGCCCTGGACCAGATCTTGAAGTGGATGCCCGACTGCAATGCTTATGGAGTTGCGAGTGACTGGCAGCTACCTGAGCTAGACGCAGAGCTCGAGTGGGCATCCAACTTGGTGCAAAGGGCCACCAGGGTGGAAAACAACATGTTCAAGCGTACCTCCAAGGTGGAGGCGGAATTCATCAGGAGGTGGATTGAGGAGGACAAGACGGCCCTGGCCGCCGGGAAGGCAAGGCCCGGAAGGGTGGAGGAGGAAGAGGAGGGGGAGGCCGAAGGCGAGGGCTCTTCCCACAGCAGGAGCGAGGCACGCGCCACAGAGGAGGTTGCCGGGGATGACCCTGCCGGGGCTGAACTTTTCGGGATCGAAGCCTTATACACCGCGGTAGCAGAGGCCCAGGAAGGGGACGGGGCCGAGGAAGCGGAGCAACCCAAGGAGGATTGGCTCGCAGCGGGCCCACAAGCCCCAGATCTTGAGCAACGTCCTCGCTGGCGGCACAGCCGGGGAACAGCGGTCCCCATCCCCGCGCCCACTGCTAGGAAGGTGAAGAAGATCGCCTCTAAGAGCAACAGGGCGGACGCGCCGCGCCGACAGTCTTCCCGCCTCTCCGAGGCTAAGTCCCCTCCCGCCAAGCGACGGGCGGTCACGGGATTCGACTCCAGCTCCCAATCAGACTCGAGCTCCTCAAGCAACTCATCCTCGTCGGAGCCCCCTGCGTCCCAGCAGGTTCTGCAGTTGGCGAGAAGCACCGCCGCCCCGACCCTGAAGAGGAGCAGAGCACCTCCGCCACCCATAGGGTTCGCATTGGGCTCCATGCTCCTCGATTCAGAGTAAGGGCAACAATTTCTTCTGTTGTTGAGGTTTTCGCGTGCTTTGTTGGCTTGCTGATTCAATCTTGTCCGCTACCCTTGACAGGGAAGAGGAGGAGGAGGAGGAGACCCTCATCCACCGGGCCAAGCGGCTCAGGCATGTGGAGCTGCCGAGGTCCCCGGGAGGCACGAGCTTGGCGGGGAGCAGCACGAATGATCCAGCAACAAGCCCCCAGCCCAGCCCCTGGCGCGAAGGCACGGGACCGATTCCCCCCGCCAAAGGTGGTGCAGAAGAGCACCCCCCATCTCCAATCAGAGAGGAGGGGAGACTGCTTAGGATGGGGCCTTCCCGGAGGGGCCCACTCCGCCTGCTGATCGAGCCGAGGGGACCCCTACGAGGACTCCCACGGAAGGCCCCGCCCAGGTTGACGCCATGGTTACCGGGGAAGGGGGCGGCCCTCATGCCCCGGCAACCGATGTTGCCGGAGAAACTGAAGACCCTCCACGGCAAACAACTCCCGGTAACTCATTTGTTTTTCTTTGTCATCTTGCTCCAAATTCCTGGTCTTTCAATGCTTCTACCTCCTCATAATTGCTCGTTGCCTTTACTTGCAGTACCATTGGCCTAGGAACCTGAGTTGTTGGAGGAGGTGGCCAGCATCGGGAAAGATGCTGCTGAAGAGGCTGCCAAGATTGTTGCCGCGAAGGGGCAGGAATATGTTGCCGGGGGCGCTCAGGAGCCCCCGAAGGAAGCAGAGAAGGCCCCTGGCCGTTCGTCAGGATCGGGGGTGTTGGTTGAAGAGAAAGTCCCCCTTCGAACCATGAGCCCTCCTCCCTCATTTTGCACCTCGGCTGGGACCTCGCAGCCAACTTCAAGCCAACTGGCATTGGTGCTGGCCCAACCCGGTCTCGGAGCCCCAGGTTCTTCGGCAGCAGCGAGCGCAGAGCTAGACGAGGAGATCTAGCGTATCATGGCGCCATTGTCCCAACAGATTGGAGAAACCGATGGCTCTGTCGATGCAGTCATGGACCTGTCCTTCTTGGGGTCCGTGGTGGCAGGCATCAAGGACATGCAGAACCGGTACGGCCAGAAGTGGTAGGCACTCAAGGAGCAGCGCAATTCCGCCAACAGCGTAGATCAGAAGCTGAGGGACAAGGGCAGCGAGCTGTGTGAGTGGCATGGCAAGCAGTTCCAAGTCCTTACGCGACAATAGGAGATGATCTCCATGTTGAAGGAGGACGTCGCTGCTTGGGAGGCTCGTCTGGTGGAGCGCACAACGCTCTTGAACGCCATGGAGAAGGATATCTCTTCCCGGGAAGGGAACCTCGAGGCCGTCCTTCGCAGCAAGGACGTGGAACTGGAGACCCTTGTCCAGCAACGCACCAAGGAGCTAGAGGACAAGCACAAGGTGGCCCTTGATGTGCTCTCCACTGACTCTGCCGCTCAGCTGAAGAAGGTTGCTGCCGATCTTGCTGCAACATCCATTTTCAAGGCTGATCTTGATCAACAGGTGGCCAAACTGATAGAGGAGCTTGCTGGAAGCACCAAGGAAACCACGGCTCTCAAGGAGGAAGCGCAGAAGGCAGAGATCCTCCTGAAAGAGGCGTAATCGCAGCTCTCCTCCAAGAGCCAGGACCTTGAGACCGCCAATGGCACCATCACTGACATGAAGGCAAGGCTTGGCACCTTGGAGAGCATGATCGAGTCTGGCAGGGTTTGTGAGAAGCAGCTGATGAAGGACTTGGAGAACACAAGGATCCTCCAGAAAGATGCGGAGGACAAATTGGCGAACCAAGTCCAGCAGCAGGACCTTTGGATCAAGAGCCTAGTCGACATTGCCGAGTGCCTTTCTGCCCAGATCACGACGATGGGCATGGAGGGCCCAGTCTTCTCGGTTGGCGGGCATGAGGTCCCAAGCATCAAGCTTGCGCTCTTCTTCGACAGACTGATCGGAGGGCTAAAGACCCATGAGGAAGGAAGAGACGCTCTCTTTGCAAGCGAGTCTCGAAAACTTGCCCGCAACGCCCTCTTCATGGTCTTGAGCAACTTCGCCTACTGCCACCCCGACCTCAACCTTGCTGACGGCTTCAGGAAGCTCCCGACAGGCGCTGATGTTTCTGCCGCCGAAAAGAAAGCTGGTCCCTTCGCCGACAAGGTCCTCTCCGTCCCCAGGGCTTCATGAGGCCATCAAGGACAGCCTGGAATCATTTGCATTGCTGTGTTGCCCTGTAACAAAACATTATGCATGTCTCATGTTTAGGCACCGCACTACTTTTATTTGTACTAAATTGATGTTTAATTAATCTCAAGTGCATGCTATCCCTCTTGCGTTTTATCCATGGATATTCGTATGGTTAGTTTTCTTTTCGTGTGTTTTGGTTGCCCGCCAGTAGCATGCTGCCGTGATTGCTGTGAGGAGCGGGTCCTTAGCATTCAGCTGGAGAGGACATGTCCCGGCAGGTTTTTCCTTAGGAGTCTTTGATGCAGCCGCCCACTTCATTGAGCAGGCTCGAAACAAAGTGGGGGCACGGAAGAAAACAGCAAGGTGCCATTACACGTAAAGATCTAACCATACGAAAAGCATTGATTGTCTGAGGGATAAACAAATGCAAACTTCTGGAGAGGAAAATCAATGGATATGTTGATTTAGCTTTTGTTCACGCCTTCCCCCTTCTGTTGTGGTCGTTCATCATGACCACATGCCTTGGAAAGACGGGACTCCTATGTCATTTTCAGATCCCCGGCAAGGGCCGGAGGGGATCACAGATCTCTTTCAGGCGATAATACATGGTGAAAGGTAGGGCTGGTTTTTCTCTTCTTCCCCTTTGCACTTTTAACGATCTTACCGCAGCTTGGCACAAAGGTCACGCTGACACGGACGGCCTTGCTGGAGCACGCTTGTCGGGGGGGGGGAGGGGTCAATCAATGGATCCACACCAGCGCTCTACTCAGGATTTTCCCTTAGCAGGGCCAATGCTGAACCAAGTTTTGCACGGGCTCATTGATGTCGACGACACCATAACCTAGCGAGGCTCGATCGTTGACAAGCGAAAGTGGTTGAGGGAGGAACCAGGTACCTTATCACCTCGCCTCTCCCCCGAACAGGGGCTGTGTGGTGGCCATGCCGTTCGAGTTGTCCAGGGTCGCCGTGCCTCCATCATCCACTGCTTCCACCGCTGCTGCAGCCGCGATGGAGATGGGTGACGGGAACTGGGCGAGTTGGACGAAGGAACGATGCCGCTCCCTTCCTGAACTATCGTGCTGCACTTTTCCTTGGGCACCATGGATGATGAAGCCGTCGATGAAGGAGATGGCGATGAAGATCAACACATCGCTTACGACCTCGGGTTCGCACAGGCGCTTCCCCCTACCTGGCGCGCCAAAGATGCCGTGGTTCAACATGGCCACCTATGGGGCCATCAGCCCCTTGTGGTTCGGCAACGGGGAAAGGCGCGTTGCACAAAGAGCGGAAGCTGTAGAGCAGCGCGGCAGCGATGACTCGAGCAGTTTTTACCCCGGTTCGGGCCGCCGCGCGGCGTAAAACCCTACTCCTGCTTTGGTGGATTGATGAGAGGACCGCGACGAACCCGCAGTACTCAAGCCCGGCAAGGTCACCTTGGGACGAGAGCAGCTACGCGCGCATGAGTGTACAAGGGTCCGAATCCTTTCTAAGGTTGCCACGGCCCTCCTTTTATAGGTCAAGGGGTTACCACAATGGCAAAACAGTCATTATCCAGTGATTAGATAGCCACAGTGCTATCATACCTAACTCTGCAGATAGGACAAGGCACATTAAATGCACCGCTTAGTGTCACGTCATGGATTGTTGCCTGCCTGCGTGACACGCCCGTGGACGGGTGTCATTTAGGGATGATCTTCCTTAGAAATGGCTGCCACGTGCCAAGCAACAACCACTTAATCACTTGGGGGCTTGACACCGCACCATTAAGTGACTTGCGTTGCTGTGAGGTGGAGCGGTGGAGCCTTGGCGGGGAAGCGGGCCGCTAGCGTCCCGGCAACCCTTGTCGGGGAGGTCTTGGGATTTGTCTTCGGGGTGACCTCGACCTTGCCAGGCTCGCCTGCTTGACAAGGGAGGTTTTTCCTTAGTGATATCTTGTTCCTTTGGCTTGTCTTGGTCTTCTTGATACTGCTTGCTTTCTTGCTGCCGTGTCTGAAGCTGGCCTGTCCGTGCACAAGTCAGGGGGAAACATACACCCATGTTTGTGTACCCCGATACCCATGGAGTCTTGGTGCTGATCATGTTTTGCTCGTGGAAGAGTCTTAGTCAACGGGTCTGCTACATTCAGATACATATGTATTTTGCAAATCTGTATGTCTCAATCCTTGACCTTTTCACGAATGGAGTTGAAGCGTCTCTTGATGTGTTTGGTTCTCTTATGAAACCTGGATTCCTTCGATAAGGCAATTGCTCTAGTGTTGTCACAAAAGATTTTCATTGGACCCGATGCACTGGGTATTACACCCAGATCGGATATGAACTCTTTCATCCAGACTCCTTCATCTGCTGCTTGCGAAGCAGCTATGTACTCCGCTTCACACGTAGATCCCGCCAGAACACTCTGCTTGGAACTGCACCAACTGACATCTCCACCATTCAATATAAATACGTATCCGGTTTGTGACCTAGGGTCATCCGGATCAGTGTCGAAACTAGCATCGATGTAACCATTTACGATGAGCTATTCGTCACCTCCATAAATGAGAAACATATCCTTGGTCCTTTTCAGGTACTTCAGGATGTTCTTGACCACTGTCGAGTGATCCACTCCTGGATTACTTTGGTACCTCCCTGCCAAACTTATGGCAAGGCACACATCAGGTGTGGTACACAGCATAGCATACATGATAGAGCCTATAGCTGAAGCATAGGGAATGACTTTCATTTTCTCTCTATCTTCTATAGTGGTCGGGCTTTGAGTCTGACTCAATTTCACACCTTGTAACACAGGCAAGAACTCTTTGTTTTACTGAACCATTTTGAACATCTTCAAAACTTTGTCAAGGTATGTGCTTTGTGAAAGTCCTATTAAGCGTCTTGATCTATCTCTATAGATCTTGATGCCCAATATATAAGCAGCTTCACCGAGGTCTTTCATTGAAAAATTCTTATTCAAGTATCCTTTTATGCTATCAAGAAATTCTATATCATTTCCAATCAACAATATGTCATCCACATATAATATTAGAAATGCTACAGAGCTCCCACTCACTTTCTTGTAAATACAGGCTTCACTGTAAGTCTGTATAAAACCATATGCTTCGATCACCTCATCAAAGTGTATATTCCAACTCCGAGATGCTTGCACCAGTCCATAGATGGATCACTGGAGCTTGCATACTTTGTTAGCACCTTTAGGATCGACAAAACCTTCTGGTTGCATCATATACAACTCTTCTTTAAGAAATCCATTAAGGAATGCAGTTTTGACGTCCATTTGCCAGATTTCATAATTATAAAATGCGGCAATTGCTAACATGATTTGGACAGACTTAAGCATCGCTACGGGTGAGAAAGTCTCATCGTAGTCAACTCCTTGAACTTGTCAAAAACCTTTCGCAACAAGTCGAGCTTTGTAGACAGTAACATTACCATCAGCGTCAGTCTTCTTCTTGAAGATCCATTTATTCTCAATGGCTTGCCGATCATCGGGCAAGTCCACCAAAGTCCATACTTTGTTCTCATACATGGATCCTATCTCAGATTTCATGGCCTCAAGCCATTTATCGGAATCTGGGCTCATCATAGTTTCTTCTTAGTTCGTAGGTTCGCCATGGTCTAATAACATGACTTCCAGGACAGGATTACGGTACCACTCTGGTGCGGAACGTGCTCTGATCGACCTACGAGGTCCAGTAGTAACTTGATCCGAAGTTTCATGATCATCATCATTAGCTTCCTCTCCAGTTGGTGTAGGCATCACGGGAATGGTTTTCTCTGATATGCTACTTTCCAATTTGAGAGAAGGTACAATTACATCATCAAGTTCTACTTTCCTCCCACTCACTTCTTTCAAGAGAAACTCCTTCTCTAGAAAGGATCCATTCTTGGCAACAAAGATCTTGCCTTTGGAACTGTGGTAGAAGGCATACCCAATAGTTTCCTTAGGGTATCCTATGAAGACGCACTTCTCCGATTTAGGTTCGAGCATATCAGGCTGAAGCCTTTTGACATAAGTGTCGCATCCCCAAACTTTAAGAAACGACAGCTTAGGTTTCTTGCCAAACCAAAGTTCATACGGTGTCGTCTCAACGGATTTAGATTGTGCCCTATTTAATGTGAATGCGGTTGTCTCTAATGCATAACCCCAAAATAATAAAGGAAAATTGATAAGAGACATCATAGAACGCACCATATCTTATAAAGTACGGTTACGATGATCGGACACACCATTACACTGTGGTGTTCCAGGTGGCGTGAGTTGTGAAATAATTCCACATTGTTTTAAATGAAGGCCAACCTCGTAACTCAAATATTCACCTCCACGATCAGATCGTAGAAACTTTATTTTCTTGTTACGATGATTCTCTACTTCACTTTAAAATTCTTTGAACTTTTCAAATGTTCCAGATTTGTGTTTCATCAAGTAGATATACCCATATCTACTCAAATCATCTGTAAAGGTTAGAAAATAATGATACCCGCCGCGTGCCTCAACACTCATTGGACCGCATACATCGGTATGTATTATTTCCAATAAGTCATTAGCTCGCTCCATTGTTCTGGAGAAAGGAGTTTTAGTCATCTTGCCCATGAGGCATGGTTCGCAAGTATCAAATGATTCATAATCAAGTGATTCGAAAAGTCCATCCGCATGGAGTTTCTTCATGCGCTTTACACCAATATGACCTAAACTGCAGTGCCACAAGTATGTTGCACTATCATTATCAACTTTGCATCTTTTGGCATCAATATTATGAATATATGTATCACTACGATCGAGATTCAATAAACCATTCACATTGGGTTTATGACCATACAAGGTTTTATTCATGTAAACAGAACATCAATTATTCTCTGACTTAAATGAATAACCGTATTGCAATAAACATGATCTAATCTTGTTCATGCTCACCGCAAACACCAAATAACATTTATTCAGGCTCAACACTAATCCCGAAGGTAGAGGGATTGTGCGATGGCGATCATATCAATCTTGAAAACACTTCCAACACACATCGTCACCTCGCCCTTAACTAGTCTTCGTTTATTCTGCAACTCCTGTTTCGAGTTACTAATCTTAGCAACTGAACCGGTATCAAATACCCAGGGGCTACAACGAGCACCAGTAAGGTACACATCAATAACATGTATATCAAATATACCTTTGTTTACTTTACCATCCTTCTTATCCGCCGAGTATTTGGGGGCAGTTTTGCTTCCAATGACCATTTCCTTTGCAGTAGAAGCACTCAGTTTCAGGCTTGGGTCCATCTTTGGGCTTCTTCCTGAGAGTGGCAACTTGCTTCCCATTCTTCTTGAAGTTCCATTTCTTTCCCTTGCCTTTTTTCTTGAAACTAGTGGTTTTGTTAACCATCAACACTTGATGCTCCTTCTTGATTTCTACCTCCGCGGCCTTAAGCATTGCGAAGAGCTCGGGAATCATTTTCATCATCCCTTGCATATTTTAGTTCATCACGAGCCTTTGTAGCTTGGTAGCAGTGATTGAAGAACTCTGTTAATAACACTATCAACTGGAAGTTCAACTCCCAGCTGAATCAAGTGGTTATGATACCCAGACATTTTGAGTATGTGTTCACTGACAGAACTATTCTCCTCCATCTTGCAGCTATAGAACTTGTTGGAGACTTCATATCTCTCAACCCGGGTATTAGCTTGAAATATCAACTTCAGCTCTTGGAACATCTCATATGCTCCATGATGTCCAAAACGTCTTTGAAGTCCCAGTTCTAAGCCGTAAAGCATGGCACACTAAACTATCAAGTAGTAATCAGGCCGTGTTGGCCAGGCGTTCACAATGTCTAGATTAGCGGGAGCGGGTTTGTCACCTAGCGGTGCATCAAGGACATAATTCTTCTATACAGTAATGAGGATAATCCTCAAGTTACGAACCCAGTCTATGTAGTTGCTGATATGTCTCCGTCGTATCTACTTTTCCTAATGCTTTTGCTCTTGTTTTGGACTCTAATTTGCATGATTTGAATGAAACTAACTTGGACTGACGCTGTTTTTAGCAGAACTACCATGGTGTTGTTTTTGTGCAGAAATAAAAGTTCTCGGAATGGAATGAAACTTTTTGGAGAATTTTTATACAATAAAAGAAAAATACTGGAGCCAAGAACCACCAGAGGGGCCCCCCTGGGTGAGCACAACCTACCAGGGCACCCCCCCTCATGGCGCGCCCACGTGGGTTGTGCCCACCTGGTGGCCCCGCAGACCCTGATTCCAACTCTATAAAATCCTATTTTTCAAGAAAAAAATCAGGGAGAAAGAATTATCGCATTTCATGAGACGGAGCCGCCGCCTCCTCCTGTTCTTCATCGCGAGGCCAGATCTGGAGTCTGTTTGGGGCTCCGGAGCGGGGAATCTTCGATCTTCGTCATCACCAACCCTTCTCCATCGCCAATTCCATGATGCTCCCCACCGGGAGTGAGTAATTCCTTCGTAGGCTCGCTGGTCGGTGAGGGAGCTGGATGAGATTCATCATGTAATCGAGTTAGTTTTGTTAGGGCTTGATCCCTAGTATCCATTATGTTCTGAGATTGATGTTGTTATGACTTTGCCATGCTTAATGCTTGTCACTTTGGGCCCAGGTGCCATGATTTTAGATCTGAACCATTTATGATTTCACCATTATATCTATGTTCTAGATCCGATCTTGCAAGTTATATGCACCTGCTATGTCTTATGGTCCGTAAACCTCGGAGTGACAGTATTCAGGATACTTTCCGGTGATGACCGTAGTTTGAGGAGTTCATGTATTCACTATGTGTTAATGCTTTGTTCCTGTTCTCTATTAAAAGGAGGCCTTAATATCCCTTAGTTTCCTTATGGACCCCGCTGCCACGGGAGGGTAGGACAAAAGATGTCATGCAAGTTCTTTTCATAAGCACGTATGACTATTTACGGAGTACATGCCTACATTATATTTATGAACTGGAGCTAGTGCCGTATCGCCCTAGGTTATGACTGTTATATGATGAATATCATCCAACGAATTCACCAATCCAATGCCTATGAGTTTTTCACATATTGTTCTTGCTAAGTTACTATTGCTACTGCTACTGTCACAACTGCTACAAAATCATTGCTCTCACTGTTATCGTTACTATTACTGTTACCACTGCTATCAAAACTACCATATTACTGTGCTACTAATCATATTGATGCAGATAATTAATCTCCAGGTGTGGTCGAATTGATAACTCAGCTGCTAATACTTGCAAATATTCTTTGGCCCCCCTTGTGTCGAATCTATAAATTTGGGTTTAATACTCTACCCTCGAAAACTGTTGCGATCCCCTATACTTGTGGGTTATCAAGACCTTTTTCTGGCGCCGTTGCCGGGGAGCATAGCTATATTTGTTGAGTCACTTGGGATTATTATCTATTTATCACTATGAAGAATCTGAAGGATACCAAGACTATGATTTTGTCCTCTAAGTCGAGGAGAGGTAAGGAACTGCCATCTAGCTCTGCACTTGATTCACCTTCTATTTTGAGTAGACTTGCAACACCACCATTTGCTATTAATCCTGATATGTCGCAAGTCATTGATGATGCTACTTCTGCTATGAATGCTACTCATGATGATGCTAGTACCTTGCTTGATGATAGTGTGCCACTAGGTGAATTTCTTGATTAACAAATTGCTAGAGCTAAAGATATTAAGAATGCTGAAACTGATGGGATCACTGAAACTAATGAAGTACTTGAAACTAAAAATCTTGAAACACCTGTTAGACCTAGCGCTCCTAGATATGAATTGCCTAAGGTACCTAAAGGTTATGTTATGGACGAGGAGACAGCTAGTGACTTTCTTGCTTGCAATGATAGAGATGATCTAAAGAAATTATTGTGCAAACTGAAAGAAAAATCTTTGAATGCTAGAATGAAAAGTGATCCTGAGTTTGCTACCTCACCTATCATTGTTACTGATAAGGATTATGAATTCTCTGTCGACCCAGAGTTAATTACTTTGGTTGAATCTGATCCTTTCCACGGTTATTAAACCGAAACTGTAGTGGCACATCTTACTAAGTTAAATGATATAGCCACCCTTTTTGCTCATGATGAGAAAATTCGTTACTATTATATTCTCAAGTTATTTCTGTTCTCATTAAAGGGTGATGCTAAGTTATGGTACAATGCTCTTGCTCCTGGTTGTGTGCGTAGTCCCTAGGATATGATTTACTACTTCTCTGGAAAAAAATTCCTGCTCATAAGAAATAAGCTGCTTTACAGGAAATATTTAACTTTGTGCAAATTGAAGAAGAGAGTCTCCCACAAGCTTGGGGGAGACTTCTCCAATTACTTAATGCTTTGCCTGATCATCCACTTAAGAAAAATGAAATACTTGATATCTTTTATAATGGACTAACCGATGCTTCTAGGGACTTCCTAGATAGTTGTGCTGTTTGTGTTTTCAGGGAACGAACTATTGGACAAGCTAAGGAATTATTGAATAATATATTGAAAAACTATGATGATTGGACTCTTCCTGAACCACCACCTAAACCCACTCCGAAGAAGAGCGGTATCTTATATCTCAGTCCTGAAGATATGCAAGAGGCAAAGAAAAGCATGAAGGAAAAAGGTATTAACGCAGAGGATGTTAAAAATTTACCTTCTATTGAAGAAATACATGGACTTGGCACACCACCACCAAAGGTGGTAGAGGTAAACTCTTTAATGAAATTTGCTGAAAGTGATATCCCTTATAATAAACATCCTAGCCAATGCCTTTATGAGTTTGACAACTACATTAGAAAACAAGATCACTTCAATGAAAATGTTATGAAACAATTGAAATACAACTCCAATATGATTGCCCGCTTGAGTGACTTGTTATTTAGAATCTCCAATGATGTTAGAGGTGTAGGTAAACATGCCTCTATAGTTCAAACTCAACTAGAACAAGTTGCTAAATCTCAAAGAGAATTGCTTGATGAAATGAATAATAATATAAATGACTTTGCTATTAGATTAGCAACTAGAGGAGGTAAAATGACTCAGGAACCACTTTATCCTGAAGGACACCCTAAAAGAATTGAACAAGATTCACAAAGAATTAATAATGATGCACCTAGTCCTTCTAAAAAGAAAAAGAAAAATAAAAATGATAGGACTTTGCATACCTCTAGTGAACCTGAGAAAGAAAAACCTCCTGAAGACAACAAAGATGTCTCTATTTCTGATGCTGAAACTCAATCTAGTAATGAACATTCACCTAGTGATAATGAAAAATATAATGAAGATGTTCATGAAGACACTCAACTGGACAATGATAAATAACCAGATAATGATGTTGAAATAGAACCAGCTGTTGATCTTGATAACCCACAACCCAAAAATAAAAGATATGATAAAATAGGCTTTGTTGCTAGAAAACATGGAAGAGAAAGAGAACCATGGGTACAAAAACCCCTTTCCACCTAAATCAACTAAGAAAAAGGATGATGAAGAATTTGAACGCTTTGCTGAAATGCTTAGGCCAGTCTTTTTGCGCACTCGCTTGACTGATATTTTAAAGATGGCCCCTTAGGCAAAATACATGAAAGACATCATCACTAATAAGAGAAAGATACCGGAAGCTGAAATCTCCACCATGCTTGCTAACTATTCTTTTAAGGATGGAGTACCTAAAAAACTTGGAGACACAAGATTACCAACTATACCTTGCTCTATCAAAAGAAATTACCTTAAAACTGCTTTGTGTGATTTAGGAGCTGGTGTTAGTGTTATGCATTTCTCCTTATATAAAAGACTTGATTTGAATAAACTCACACCTACTGAAATATCTTTGCAAATGGTTGACAAATCAACTGCCTTACCTATCGGTATTTGTGAGGATGTGCCCGTTGTTGTTGCAAATGTTACTATCTTAACTGACTTTGTTATACTTCAGATGCCCGAGGACGACGACATGTCGATTATCCTTGGTAGACCTTTCTTAAATACTGCAGGGGCTGTCATTGATTGCAACAAAAGCAAGGTCACGTTTCATATCAATGGTAATGAGCATATGGTGCACTTTTCGAAGAAACAATTCCATGTGAATGGTATTAATGTTATTGAAAAATCTTCGACACTCACTATTGGAAGTTTTCAACTACCTCTACCTACTGCCAAAAAGAAATATGAAATGCTTATTGTTGGGAATATGCATATCCCCGTTGAGGTAACTTAGTGTTTTACGAAAGTTCTTCGGTTTCATGCTAATCGGAAGTGGTTGTTAATAAGACTTGATCAACCTTATTAATGGATCATTATTTAGAGGTATGAAGTTGACGAATTTAGTGAGCACAACCTTCTGTCCTTACCTTTTGTTTTCTGTTTTATTAGTTAAATAAAATAAAATGTCGTGTTTTTCCTGTTTTCTGAATTTTCCGTGCAATAAAAAAATGACCCAAAAATAAAAGTTCTCAGAATGTTCTGAAAATTTAATATGATTTTTTTTTGAATATTCTTAAATTTTTTGTGCAAATAACATCATGGGGGGGGGGTGCACCAGGTGGGCACAACCCACCTGGGTGCGCCAGCAACCCCAGGCGCGCCCTGGTGGGTTGTGGTCCCCACATGGGGCCCCTCACTTATCTCTTCAGCCCACTCCTTCTCCTACCTCCAGAAAAAAATCACCATTGCTCTCTCTCTCTCTCTCTCATGTTCTTGCTCTCAAACCCGCGGATTTCGATCTCTTTGCTCGAAGCTCTGTTTCCGAAACTATTTTGGGGGATTGCTACCTGGTATGTGACTCCTCCATTGCTCCAATTAGTTTTTGCTTTAGTGGATTATATTTTGAATAATTAGCTACTCTTGGTGCTGTTGTAGATGAGCTTGCATGTTGAATTCTTAGAGTTGTAAGTAGTTTGAATGCTCAATATGGCCTCTATGCATCCCTATGAGTAGTTGCTATCAATCTTGTAAAATTTGGTTTACAAATTTTTTTCTGTGAACTAAAATTTCAGAATTTTGTTCATAGGAATAAGATGAGTTTCTTTGGAAGGAGTTTTTCGAGGAGGAGATCCTCGGAGGCATCATCTAGTAGTGGCTCGATTCGTCTGTCTTATGTTGAACCAAGTCCAAGTTCAATACGGGATGCCGCTATCAAATCATTCTTATGGTTGTGCGACGATTTCATGGTGAGTGCAGGTATCAAAGAAGAATTTGAGCAATATGTTTACAATGCCGAGCTCGGTCCCTACATTGTAGATAAGTGCATCCAGCGCCTCAGCCTCACAGAAATGTTTACTAAAGAATTTAAATTTCATCCTCGTGAGTCTAGAGTTTCGTTTAAACTATATGACCGCCCATTTACCGTGCCTCTAGACGTGTTTAGTGGTATGTGTAAAATTCCATTTTGGGGTTCGCTGGATGAGCCACCAAGATCTGAGTATGAGTCTTTCTTGATCAATCTTTGTTACGGTGAGGATAGAGGAGTGACGCAAGGTAGAATTAAGATCATTCACTTCCCAGCAATTCAATACTTTGCACTGTTTAATGGAAAATGCATAGTAGGCAAACAAGACTGTAGCACATTATGTGCTCCTGACTTGAGCCTCATACATACTGCACTCACCGGTATTAAATGTTATAACCTTGGAGCGATTGTTGCACGCAGAATGCAACACAACGTGGGTAGTTGATATTTTTATGGTGGTATTTATGCTTCACATTTAGCAGAGGAGCTGGGTGTGTCGCCTTGGCCTAATGACCCCATCCTACCTACTCAGTACTTAGACTTTGAGGCCATGAAGCGCCATAAGTTCCTTAAGGGCAAGATCACCGATTATACTTATAACTTGCAGTTCAATAAAGAAACCATTGTGCACACCTTTTTGCCTGCGCCTGCTCTCTTTGATTTTCACAACAAAGGAAGGTACTATGTTCTTGAGGGTGAGGCCCGCGCACACAACACGGGGGTCGTGGCTGCTCGGCGAGCTGAGGAGGCTGCACCAAGAGCCTCCGTGAGCTATTACTCCGATTATTATGCAGGCCATGGACGATGGTTACCAAGCTAGGCCAAAAGCCTAAGCTTGGGGGAGTACATATTTCCACCGACATTATATTCATGTTCACACATTTCATTCTAGTTGTCAGTGTTCACACTTTTTCATTGTATTATCCATGCTAGATTTATTTTCTCGCTTTCTTCTTGTGTGTTTGAAAAACATTGAGAAAATCCAAAAAAAATGTTTCTTGTTTCTTTTCGGTTTTTCTTTCTAGCTTAGTTAGTTGTAGTATTTAAAAGAAAACCCAAAAAGATCTCCTTATTCTTCTTTTGCTTGTTGGGATCTCTCCCGTGTAAATAGTTTTTCTCGTTTTTGCTTTTCTTTCTCTTTAATTTGTTTTCTTCAAGAAAAACTAAAAACTCCAAAAATATTTCAGTGTGTTTCTCTGAAATTATTTTCTTATTTATTGAGTCATACCAAGGAGAAGACCACGATGAAAATGTTGAGTGGCTCTCATATGCATTGATATTGATCTAACGAAGAGCCATATTACCTTGTCTTCTCCTTGTTGAATAAAATGTTTGCAGATTCAGCTTAGTCCACAACACTCTTGCACTATTATCATTTTCATATCATTTGGTCGTGCAAGTGAAAGGCAATAATGACGATATTTGATGAATTGGCCGTGGCAGAGAGAAACGGGTATGAACTCAACTTGTTCTATTTTTGTAAATATGTTTGACCTAGTATCCATGATTCAGCCTATTATGAGCAAACATGTTTGCAATGACAATTAGAGATTATAGTTTCTCATGCCATGCTTAAGTAGCTAGGAGTGGATAATGATTTATCTTGGATGTCAACAAGCATTAAAATGATTGTGATGTAGTATGATGATATGGTATCCTCCTCCGAATGTTTCAAGTGGCTTGACTTGGCACATGTTCATGCATGTAGTTGAATCAAAACCAACATAGCCTCTATGATATTTATGTTCATGGTGTTCATATCCTACTCATGCTAGTACTCAATGTTTATTATGCATAATGCATGTTCATGACCGTTTTCGCTCTCTAGCTGGCTGCTTCTCAACCTATTTGCTATCCTTCGCCTGTACTAAGCGGAAATACTACTTGTGCATCAAAATCCCAAAACCCGAAGTTATTCCAGATGAGTCCACCATATCTACCTATATGCGGTATTACCCTATCGTTCTAAGTAAATTTGCATGTGCCACCTCTAAAATTTCAAATGAACATCTGATTTTTTGTGTGTGCCTGTATTGTTCATAAAGAGACAGGGGGTAGTCGGTATCTTCCATGCTAAGCGGGTTATTCTCATGATGAGTGTTTATTCACTCGTCCTTGCACGAGAGGGGCGGTAATAGGGATTCCCAGTCCGGAATTCAAAAATTACAAATAACTAAACAAAACTCCCCCAAGATTGTTGTTGGTATGGACGGTACCCGTGGATTCGGCTAGCCGTGGAGTGTGATTGTTGGTGGAGGGGGAGTGTCGTGGTTTTGTCATGGCAGATGTCCTAGTGTGAGAACTTGGTCATGAGGCCAACGCTTCTAAGTGGTAGCTTGAACGGGGTTGAGCGGGACGAGAGACGCGAGGTTTTACCCAGGTTCGGCCCCTCACGGTGGAGGTAAAAGCCTACATCCTGCTAGATTGATATTGATGATGATGACGATCTCGGTTACAAGGGCGATGTTTTGCTACCTCTATCTCAAGAGCATCTACTTTGATCTTGTCTAAGACTTGTCTGTCTAAGACCTGTCTATTTTAACCTGTCAAAACCTGACCCTCTTGGGGTGTCCTGCCCCTCCTTATATAAGTTGAAGGGGCAGCTTACATGTAGAGTCCAAGTCGGATTAAGACTTAACCTATTCTGACTTCTCACCATGGGCTACTTAACGCCTTGGGCTTCTCTCCGTGGGCTTATTAATTCCAGGCGACTCATCTACATGACTCCATGCATCTGCCGGTTCACAATATGTCTACCGGGTTACAATCTGTCGACTCACAATCTGTCTGCCGGGTTAGAAACTGTCTGCTGGGTTAGAAACTATCTACCGGCTTACAACTGTCTGTCGGGTTAGAAACTGTCTGCCGGCTTAGAACTGTCTGCCGGCTTAGAAACTATCTACCGGCTTAGAAACTGTCTGCCGGCTTACAACCATCTACCGGGTTAGAATCTGCTTAAGTCCAGTGAGGGCTTAACATGGCTGCTTAAGTCCAGAGAGGACTTAACATCAGGGCGACTTAAGCCCAAAGATGACTTTAACGTCAGGGCAACTTAAACCCAGAGATGACTTAAGCCTCAGGACGGCTTACCCTTATGAGCCGGGTCTTGGTCATGGGGAATATCCCCAACATTAGCCCCCAGTTTAGCTTTGAATATATTCATGCTAAACTCCTGAAATAAGAATATGTAAAGGGACCGGCTCACTCAAAAGACCAGTTAACCAGCTCCTGAGAAGTCTGAATCTCTGTCATATCAATAAACTGATGCTAGCTCCTTGTAGAATAAATAACCCTTATGATATTTCTGAGCTGTCTTAAAAACGCCTTGGCTTGATAAATAAAGAAATTGTTCTGATGTTGAACCAACTTTCAATGCTTCAGACTTTGATAAAGAATAAATCCGAATGATGTTGTGTTGACTTGTCCTGAATAACTTGGAGGAGGTAATATTTGCAAATTTTCCCCTAAAAAACTATGAGACCTGGTTTGCTCAACACTGAAAATTTTGAAGGTGTTCTCCCTCATCTGTAGCCCCCAAGTTTTGAGTAGAACAAAGTGATATCTTAAGACTTGCTTCAATAGAAATACTGCAAACTTGGAGAAATCTGAGTTATTCGTCTGAATCACCAGTCATATGTTGAATGTTTTGTATTGCACATATGTAGCCCCCAAGTACCGGGTTGTCTTGCCTATAGTAACCTGGTACTTGTAATTATCTTATGCTCATAAAACTCCAGCTAGTTTAGCCCCCAAGGGCCGGGTCATTATGCAATAATGAGCATGGACTTCTACAGATCTGATTATATATTCTTGATGAGCAATGTGTTGCCCCCAAGGGCCGGCTCAGTAAGACAATATTGGGCTGGGACTTAGAAAATGATGAAAGGCTGGCTCATCTCCTTGAGATAACCGGGTTTGTTGACAATATGATGATTTGAAAAGCAACTTGCATTAACCCCCAAGTGCCATGGTGCATGCTTGCAGTGACATGGGACTTGCATACTTGATATAATCATGATTTGAATAATGTAGCCCCGAAGTGCCGGGTCATGTGCCTGCATCGACTCGGGACTATTCCTTCCATTGTAGAATAACATTATATCCACTGTCTAGATATTGTTGCTGAATGCCTTGTATATCAATGTTGAACCATGCTCCTTGTTGTAAGCTGGTATTTTTGGATGAAGGAATAATAGCCATTACTCTGAAGGGGCTTTGAAAACCTCAATCATCCAATACTGGTTATGATAACCATAATGAAAATCCAGCCATGTCTGGCTATTAAAGATTTGAATAACTTTTTTTGAAAACCGGTGCCTGCAACATAAACCAGTATATCCATGCATATATGATGCATGGTATGATGATGCAATGTATGATGCATGATGCAATGCATGATGATGTACGTGTATGATAATAAAGTATAATAATGTCGGCTTTGAAGGCACGACCAAAGAGACCAGATATGATCTGTTTTTTGAAAAACTCAAGTTTTGCTTCAAAGAAGCTTGGCATGAAAGCCGTTCATCCCGTAAGCTGGCTCTCACGTGACATAAATCCGTCGTTTAAACCTTAACTAGTTCAGGGTCTTATTGAAAAGATTGACTGTTAAGAGTACGAACGGGCCACATAGCGGAGAGACTACAGCAGACAGGTGAGTTTATCCTAGCTCTTTGTAAGCCGGCTCTCACGTGACATAAGCCGCGGTTTTAACCTTGACAAGTTCAGGGTCTTATTTAAAAGATTGACTATCAAGAGTACGGCGGGTCACCTGGTGGAGTAGCAAGTTGCAAATAGGCAGGTTTAACTCAGATATGGCATGGAAGCCGGTCAAGTGGGTATGAAAGCCATACTCATTGAGTAGGAAGCCCCCAAGCGACCTCTGGCATGGAAGCTGATCAAGAGGGTAAGAATAGCTATGCTCATTGAGCAGGAAGCCCCCAAGTGACCTATAATATGGCATGAAAGCCGATCAAGAGGGTAAGAATAGCTATGCTCATTGAGCAGGAAGCCCCCAAGTGACCCATAATATGGCATGAAAGCCGATCAAGAGGGTAAGATAGCTATACTCATTGAGTAGGAAGCCCCCAAGTGACCCATAATATGATAAGCCAATAAGGCAGGATACCCATGTTTGAACCACGCATCATGGCAGCAAGTTCTCTTTGGCAACCCTTAATTTTTCTGAAAACTCGAACTTGCGAGAGATGGATTCTTCTTGAACCGGACGTATGAGCCGGATACTGAGAGCTTAAAATTTTGTGAGAGACAGATTCTCCTTGAGCCGGATTTTGAACCAGAATCTTTTCTGATAGCCTGCAATCTTTCCTTTGAACCGGAACTTTCTGATTGCCGGCACTCTTTAAGTCGGAAATTTTCTGACGACTTTTAAATTTTCACCAATGTGGCAGTAGTCCCCAGGACCGAGTTGTCTTCCCTTTAATAATCGGGGCTCTTGAATTTGTTGAAACTGGCTGAATTTGCCGAGTCATGTCTGTGTATCCCCCGAGTCTTAAGATGACTCAATGAGTTGGCTTGAGATTCTCCATACTTGACCGTGATATAAACCGGCATATAGTTGAACAGCGGAACGCTGAAATGTGCTGAAGCTGGAGGCGAAGTGGTGAGTTGATGATCTTCGCAACACTCATTGTATATACTTAGCATTGATAACGCGATATGAATCCACAGAAGGCTGAGGTCGACTGTGGCGGGTTATAAATGATCCCATATGAATTGTGTAAGTAACCCGGTCAAAGGTCATCCCAGCTGGTTGTTGAAGTTGACCAAACCGCAGTAGCGCCGACTTGTGCGCCTGTCCATGGAGCCATCCGGTCCAAGCGGAGGATGATAACATATTATGATTTGCTCCAGAGTTGTTGGAATATACCGGACCGCAAGAGCGGCGACTTGTGCGTGTTCACTAAGCAGCTTTACATGGATGGGTGCGACTCTGGTGTGTTGATATATACCAGACCGCGGAGGCGGACGGTAGAGACGATCACGACATTGAAAGTGGCATGGACATGGGCGAGTCGGCCGCGGGCGCGGACAGATGACTCAGCCGCGGGGTTGTAAGCTTGCACGGTTGGGTGAGTCGACCGCGGGCGCGGTCCCGGCGAATTAATATAAACCGAGCCGCAGGGGCGGCGATTTACGCACGTCCGTAGAGCAGCGAACAGGCGCGGTCCTGGTGAGTCAATGTAGTCCGGGCCGCGGGGGCTGCGACTTGCGCACATCCGTTCACCAGGCAGTGTGGCACAGACGAACGCCGGCGCAGAATATTGTCAGCGCGTGCTCCATACCCATGGTATAAGCCACCTTTGTCGTGAATAATTGTCCTGCATATATAAATATACGGACAAAAGTAATTGTTCTTTAATGCAAACAATATGTGCTAACAAAATAAATTTAGATGGATATCACCTGATGTCTTCGAATGACTGATGATCTGCTGTAGAATCCTTAGATGCAGTAATGGTAGTGCTCTGTTCTGTCTTTGGACTGATGCAGTACTTGCAGCAGCACTTTGAAATTACTAATTGATGTGATCCCCTTACGTAGGCTTGATGCGCAACCACCGTTGTTATTGCCTTCTAATCTTTGTACAAAGGTAATTTACTGAAGAGCGCATCCCCGGGCAACACATTCCCTTGTAATTATGGTCCTCCGAGGTTCTTTCTGTTGTCAAGCTAATTTGGGCATCCAGCCTTATCTGTTTCTACTCTGAAAAATGACTGCAGCAAGAGCGCGCGAGGCCGGACAACTTGATAATGGACGGCAGAGACGACACATGGCAGAAGGAGGTGATCCGGTGAGAGCTCAAGCCAGCGAAGAACGCAGCAACGGCTTGCCGTGTGGTGAGCTGGCGGAGCACGCGGGGGACCCGTAGTTGCGCCGCGGACGAGAGCCGCAGAGGGCTACCGAGGCAGGTCGTCAGGGCAGAGACCATGATGGTGGATTGTAGGCGGCCTGCAGAGGCGAGTTAGAACAGCCGACAGAGGACGCGGTTGCAGCCGTAACAATGGAGGTAGGGCGGCTCACAGGCGCAACGGAGGCGAGGCGGCTTGGCGCCGGCCGCCGGCGGCGGCTCGAGATGGAGGCGTTCCACTGCGGGCGGCTCGGAAGCGACAGAGTAGGCGGGTCGTAGAGGCGGTTGGCACGCCGGCGAGGGTAACTCCATGTACAGATGACTCAGCAAGGTGCGACAGCGGCTGCTGTAGCCACGGGTGGAGGCGATGCTTAGCGGGAAGAGGCACGGTGGCGGCTTAGGCTAGCGGCAGCTCAAGACAGGCGGATGCTGCAGAGGTCGGCACTCGAGCAGCGGTTCGGCCAGCATTTTCACTGG
The DNA here is from genome assembly GCA_011799875.1 of Thinopyrum elongatum. Classification (NCBI taxonomy): domain Eukaryota; kingdom Viridiplantae; phylum Streptophyta; class Magnoliopsida; order Poales; family Poaceae; genus Thinopyrum; species Thinopyrum elongatum. The sequence goes on from CM022298.1 coordinate 192,865,406, forward strand.
CGGAAGCTGGTCAAACGCGGCGGCTCGTGCTGGATGCGTCGCGTTGAGGTCGCGTGGCTGGGTCGAGCGCCGCGGCGGAGAGGCTTGTCGAGGGGGCCCGGCGAAGTCGTAGAGCGGTTTGGAAGTGGCCCCAAGTCAGGACCACGGCAACAGCGGAGGCCCGTGGCGGCTTTCATCATGGCGCAGGCGGCGGCAGCTTGGCGAGCCATGGTGAAGGCGAGGCCCTCAACGATGGTAGGTGGCGGAGACGGCCGTGGCTGAAGAGGCCCCTAGCAAGGTGGAGTCCGGTGGGTCGCAGCTGCGGCGGCTCAGCATGTGGCGGCGGCGGCCTGCAGCGAGGCGGACGGCAGCGACTCTGCAAGGCGTGGGAGGTAGCCGAGTGGGGCCGAGCCGGTGTGAAGCAAGGCGACGGCGGCCGAACGGCTCACAGGGGGAGGCGGCGGCTCGCGGCCGAGGCGCCGCAAGGTGGAGGCGGGCGGAGGTGAGTCAACGACAGCGGCTCACGGGAAGCTTGAAGCAGCGGCGGCTTGCCAGCAACGGCCGGGTGGCTTGCGGCGGCAGAGGCTCAGGGCAGCTTGCATCGATGGAGGTCGCTCGACGCGGAGCAGACGCAGGCATCGATCCGGCGAGTGCACATGCGGGGGCCGGAGCCAGCCTTGGCTAGCGGGCACGCGGACGGTCGTGGCAAGGTGGAGTTGCGGCGGCCTCAAAGGCGGACCGCAGGCGGGCCTCGACAAAGGTGAAGCGGCTCTTCGGCTGGCGAGACGAGGCTAGCGAGACACCAGCAAGGGGTACCCAAACCCAGAACGCAGCAAGACCGGCAATCTCTAGCCAACGCTGCCACTCTAAAGGTTGTTGAAACCATGAAGACCGGCAAGTGTTGTAGGTCCGGGTTATGGTCGAAGCTTTTGCAGCAGATGTGGTTGAACTTCTGCCCGGCGATGCCGAGGCCGGCGACTTGCGGCAAGGGTGGCTGACTCTGATGAGGCAGAGGCTACGCAGTGTGGTTTAACGCAGCTGGGTCGCGTGGAGAATTGAGAAGGGCGACTCGGAGCAGATTCTAGCGGGTCGAAGCTGGCCCGCGGCGGCGGCTTGGATGACCCGACCTGAGGCCGTGGAGATGGCCCGAAGCGAATGGTGTATGTAGCGTCTGAAGGGCCACAGTGACTCGGAGCAGAGGGCAGCTTCGGGCATGGCGACTCGTCAGAGGCAGAGCCCGATTTGAAGGCGGCCGTGGGGAAGGTAGTGGTGAGCCGGCGGTGGAACCAGCGCGGGCGGGTCTCGCGCAGGGCAAAGCAGCAGCGGTAAGGTCCCGACACAGGTGACTTGGAGCACTCAGCAGCAGAGGTGGAGACTGCAGAGGGTCATGGCGACTCTGCGGAGGCGAGTAGTAGCAGCTCCGGCCAGCGGCGGCTTGCGGCGTATGAGGCGAGGGCGGCTCGGACGGCGGCGGCTTGGAGCAGGCAACGGCGACTCAACGTGCAGCAAGAGTCGTCCGTGTCCGTGTTCACGCCTGGGTCCTTCTCCAAGTCATGACCGGCTTGACCAATCCATCCCAGTCATGGTTGATTTCCGATTTTGCGTTTGACTGCGTGCGTGTGGATCCAAACGGCAGCGTGGCTTCCTGAGGAATAGCAGTACAAAAGTAGTACTACAAAATTGATCTTGACGGGAGTAGTTGGCCTGTCTTTGATCTTCACCTGGAGTAAACAGTAGCAGTAGCTTCGATTGATGGCCTCTGGACTTGCAGGGTTTCCAATTGGTCTCGGTGATGTTTAGTTTACACAGAAGAAAATTGATCTGGTTTCAGGTTGACTGCTCCTGTTGACTTGGCGACTTGCGGCAGCAAACAGATCGTAATCTCAATTTTCATGAACCTTAAATCTCACAGACTAAGAATCTGGACCGATGAACTCGAAGCTGACATAGATCCTCTCCAACCAGCTCTTCCTCATCTGAAAAATTGCGAACTTCTCAACCCCTGGGAAAGATCCCTCCAAGAACTCAACACCATCGTGCGCGAACCCCACGGTGGGCGCCAACTGTCGTGGTTTTGTCACGGCAGATGTCCTAGTGTGAGGACTTAGTCGTGAGGCCAACACATCTAACTGGTAGCTTGAACGGGGTTGAGCGGGACGAGAGACGCGAGATTTTACCTAGGTTCGACCCCTCACGGTGGAGGTAAAAGCCTACATCCTGCTTGATTGATATTGATGATGATGACGATCTCGGTTACAAGGGCGATGTTTCGCTACCTCTATCTCGAGAGCATCTACTTTGATCTTGTCTAAGACTTGTCTGTCTAAGACCGGCCTATTTTAACCTGTCAAAACCTGACCCTCTTGGGGTGACCTGCCCCTACTTATATAAGTTGAAGGGGCGGCTTACATGTAGAGTCCAAGTCGGATTAAGACTTAACCTGTTCTGACTTCTCACTGTGGGCTTCTTAACGCCTTGGGCTTCTCTCCGTGGGCTTCTTAATTCCAGGTGACTCATCTCTGAGACTCATCTCCATGACTCCATGCATCTGCCGAGTCACAATATGTCTGCCGGGTTACAATCTGCAGGGTCACAATCTGCCGGCTCACAATCTGTCTGCCGGGTTAGAAACTGTCTGTCGGGTTAGAAACTGTCTGCCGGCTTACAACTGTCTGCCGGGTTAGAAACTGTCTGCCGGCTTACAACTGTCTACCGGGTTAGAAACTATCTGCTGGCTTACAACTGTCTGCCGGCTTAGAAACTGTCTGTCGGCTTACAACCATCTGCCGGGTTGGAATCTGCTTAAGTCGAGTGAGGGCTTAACATGGCTGCTTAAGTCCAAAGAGGACTTAACATCAGGGCGACTTAAGCACAGAGATGACTTTAACATTAGGGCGACTTAAACCCAGAGATGACTTAAGCCTCAGGACGGCTTACCCTTATGAGCCGGGTCTTGGTCGTGGGGAATATCCCCAACGGGGAGTAAACCTTTACTTTTATCGCTTGGGAACCGCCACTAATGTGTTTAGCATGGAAGATATTGATAACTTTTGGTCGTGATGTGAATAGGAAGGGTGCATTTCCCAAAATTTCATTTATCTCTGTTTTAAAGCTTCGAGCTCTGGCACCGCTGCAAATCCCTGCTTCCCTATGCGAAGGGACTATCTATTTACTTTTATGTTGAGTCATCACCTTTCTCAAATAAGCGCCAGATCTGAGAGCACTATTGTCATCCGCATGCATTGTGTATAGTTAATGTTGATTGCATCATGATTGGATCTTTTCTACCATGAATTACAATGTTTAGTGGCTGCTTGAACTTTGGAGGTGCTCTACATTTATGTTTTACGATCTCAGAAAGGGCTAGCGAGATACCACTGTTGTCATATTATATCATGGTTGTTTTGGCAAGGTGTTGTCATTTGAGATATCTTATTATTGCTCGCTAGTTGCTTATGCCATTGATATGAGTTAATATAATTTTTAAGAGTTATTGTCGACATGGTTAGTCATAATCTTTGCTGAAAACCTGGGTGCTACTTAAGCTTATTTATGTAAACAAGAACAAAAGAGTTTGTAAAAGGTTTTCTTTTTCACTTTTAGTTTATCAACTGAGTTGCTTGAGGACAAGCAAAGGTTAAGCTTGGGGGAGTTGATACGTCTCCGTCGTATCTACTTTTCCTAACGCTTTTCCTCTTATTTTGGACTCTAATTTGCATGATTTGAATGAAACTAACTAGGACTGACGCTTTTTTCAGCAGAACTACCATGGTGTTGTTTTTGTGTAGAAATAAAAGTTCTCGGAATGGAATGAAACTTTTTGGAGAATTTTTATACAATAAAAGAAAAATACTGGAGCCAAGAACCACCGGAGGGGGGGGGGCTGGGTGAGCACAACCCACCAGGGCGTGCCCCCCTCCTAGCGCGCCCAGGTGGGTTGTGCCCACTTGGTGGCCCCGCAGACCCTGATTCCAACTCTATAAAATCCTATTTTTGGAGAAAAAATCAGGGAGAACGAATTATCGTGTTTCACAAGACGGAGCCGCCGCCGCCTCCTGTTCTTCATTGGGAGGCCAGATCTGGAGTCCGTTTGGAGCTCCGGAGAGGGGAATCTTCGATCTTCGTCATCACCAACCCTTCTCCATCACCAATTCCATGATGCTCCCCACCGTGCCGTGGTTTTGTCACGACAGATGTCCTAGTGTGAGGATTTAGTCGTGAGGCCAGCGCATCTACGTGGTAGCTTGAGAGGGGTTGAGTGGGACAAGAGACGCGAGGTTTTACCCAGGTTCAGCCCCTCATGGTGGAGGTAAAAGCCTACATCCTTCTTCGTTGATATTCATCATGATACTCACGATTACAAGGGTGCTCTTTCGCTACCTCTCCCTCGAGAGCTATTGACTTGTCTGTCTTATCTAGACTTGTATGTCTAAAACTTGTCCCTCTTGGGGTGCCCTGCCCCTCCTTATATAAGTTGGAGGGGCGGGTTACATATGGAGTCCTAGTAGGATTAGGACTATTCTATTACAAGTGGAATCACTACAAAAAAATACACTTCCGTGATGATACGTGTTTGTCACAATAGGTCACGTTTTCTGTCATGCATGTGCATCCATGACGATTTTATGACAGAATCAAGATAGTCATACCTGTGCTGTCGTAGAAGTGTTCCATGACATTACCAAAATTATCATCACGGAAGTGTCCACTTCCATGACGATAAATCACACGTCATAGAAGTGCTTTCGTCAAGGGTAACCGACACATGGCATCCACCGTAATGGGTCGCCGTTAAGCTATCGGGTTCCGGTTTGAATCCGATAACCCGTTAATAGCCCCGACCAATGGGGATTTTCCACGTGTAAAATTCTCATTCGCCGGATAATCCACGTGTCAGCTAATCGTTGGGACAGATGTAATCCCTACAATGGACGGAAGACGCCTATGATATGTCGACACGTGGCACAGCCCAACAGTGGCCCATTTAAGGTAAAAAGGCCGGCCCAGCTAAAGGCCCACCATATTTTTCAGACACTAGTGGGCTGGCCCGTTAACAGCCTGCCACGTTTTGGGTCAAATTGAGGCCCATATCAGATCAGGTCCGTTCATAGGCTGTCGTGTTTTGGGCTAAATTATGGCCCATATCAGATCAGGCCCGTTAACAGGCCACTGTTCTTTTGGGCGCATTCTAAGCCGGGTTTGTATTTCAGTCTGTTAAATGCCCGTTTACCAGTTCGGCCCGATAATAGTTTCGGCCTGTTAGCGGCCCGTGGTGCATCTGGGCCGTTGTCGGCCCAGTTTCACTTTCGGCCATTTAACGGCCCATGCCAAAACTGGGCTATTTCTTGTCCGAAGTAACTTTAGGCCTCTTAACGGCCCGTAGTCTTCGTGGATAAATTTTAGCCCAACTGGCCTATCGGCCTGTTAATGGCCCGTGTAACAGTTGGGCCTAATTACATCCCGTGTTGAATCCGGCCTGCTTACAGCCCATCTGTTAATGGCCCGTGACACTGTTGGGCCTACGGCCCACGTTGATACCGGCCTGCTTAAAGCCCATAATTTTATTGGGCCAAACAGGGCCCGAGATATATTTTGGCCTGTTAACGGCTCGTTCTATTTGGGCCAAACATGGGCCTTAGGCAGTTTCGGCCTCTATTGGCCCGTGAATTTTTCGGCTCAACGCTAGCCCAATCTAGTTTTTAGCCTATTAAAAGCCCATGGTATTCTCTGGCCCAACTGGCCAGAACTTTACTCGGCCTATTAAAGGCGGAAAACTACTATACGTTTAGACCTGGTAATGGCCCAAGATGATTATAGGCCCACATTTTGGCCCATATATGGCGAGTTATGGGCCGGCCTGAAGACCGACAACATTGAGATCCATTGAAGCTTCCAGCCTAAATTACAACATACCGACCAAGAATAAACCTAGACTATACAATGAAGAAATTACAGCATATTACATCCACTGGGCTTCGCAACCGGTGATAATAAAGCGCAACGTGATCGCGGATTACATACACTGGGCATCAAAGGTCGCCACTAGTGCATATAAACGCGCCGACAAAAGAATATACAAAACTGAGAGCACTTCAGAAGGCATTAGTCCTGGCCTGGACGTGCACCGTAAGCAGCCGAACAAGCTGATGAGACCTCAGTTATGTCAACGATAGATGCTCTATCCCTAGCTGTATAGCACCAAAGCTCGCAAGGCAGTCCTCTGAGATCTTCTTTGCATCATTGACATCAAGTCAGAGCTGAGCTGAAGCAAGCCCTTTCTGCTTTAAGTTGAGACTGAAGAAGTCGAACTAATTAAGGCAGCAACTGCACAGAGGTTGTCTCACAGCTGCTGGTGAGTAGCTTCAACTCACTGTCTTCATCAAGACATGACCTTAGGGTCATCTCACTCTCTTCAAGATGGTTTGGCTCACTATCTTCCCTAAAGTTCTGCCTGGCATAAGAGATACGACTCTGAAAGAGAAACAAGGAGACACGTAACAGGTTTCACAATTATATAAGCAAATAAATGGATCTGTTCTGCATAAGGAACATGTTTTTACAACTACAATTTAAAACTGGTAGTTGTTGCAAACATCCAATCAAATGTAAACACCAAAGTAAACAGCAGTGGAGGAAATGATGCCTATACAAATCTATACTAGAACAAAGTTTGAAGGCTCGAGATGGATGAACTTACATTACATGTTAACACGGGCTGGACAAAGCCCTTCTCCATGTCGATGGATGGATAATTCAATAAATTCCCCAAAGAAACTTCTTTATAAGCATTGCCATTATTCTACATTTTGTAAAGAGTAAATATAGATCAAATAATATTGGAAGAAATAGAGGATAATAAAGCTCAGGTGCAGAGTGATGATACACAATCAAATAGCAATTAATTAAGTACAGCGTTACAAGGCAAAAGGTACTGACAAGAGGAATGCAGACATCAACGTGTGCAGTGGCATTGGCTTTATTCAACATTTTGGTAAGAGTAAATGTAGATATGATAATTTGGAGAAAGTGGAGGGCAGGGCAGATAAGATGCAGAGTAATGCTAGACAATCTACAGTAATACTACCACCGTCCGTTATTACTTGTCGTTCAAATGGATGTACTCCCTCCGTTTCTTTTTAGTCCGCATATAAGGTTTGGTCAATGTCAAGCTTTGTAGAGTTTGACTAACTTTATATTAAAAAAATATAAACATTCACAATATGAAATCAATATTATCAGATGCACCATGAAATGTATTTTCATACTATATAGTTTTAGTATTGTAGATGTTCAAAATTTTTTATATAAATTTGGTCCAACTTTGTGTAGTTTGACTTTGACCAAATCTTGTATGCGGAGTAAAAAGAAATGGAGGGAGTATCTAGCACTATTAAGTTCTAAATACATCCAATTGAGCAACAATTAATTCGATACAGAGGGAGTACATGACAACAGGTACTTACATGAGCAATCCAAAACTTCATAACCATTGTGTTAATTCTACATTTATCTAAGAGTAAATATAGATCTTATAATTTCGAGCAAAGGGAGGATAAAGAAGCGAACATTTACAGTGATGCTACGTAATCAAACATCAATGAGTGTAAGTATGCTGACAAAGGGCAAGAGGTACTGACAAGAGCAATGCAGTGCCCAGTATTGTTGTGAGATCCTATGATCCTTTGAGCAAGGAGATTCATCTGAAATTAGTTTTCATACAAGAGAGAAGGTAAGGCACATGCAAAAATTTAGGAGTTCAAATTTTGAATTGATATCATAGACAGTACCTGACGCTGGGCTCTCTGCAGTTCTAATAGGGGTTTGGCCAGTGGAGTAGGGGTAAAGTGTGGTACAGTTGGGCCTATGTTTTGTGTGGCTGCTGATCCATCTGATTTAACAGGTATCACTACCTTTTCCAAATACCTAGTTTGTACTCCTTGAGGATCTGCACTCACCCTCTTCCTTTTGGACATCTATTACGAAAGAACAACATTTGACTGGAAAAACATAGTATGATGACACATGGAATAGGTACAGAAAATGGATAGGTATGGCATATACTCATATATGATGCTTAAACTAAGCAGATGGTGGTGTAACAAAGTAGAAGTAATGCAAGAGGTCATATGCAAAATATGTGCGACCAATACAACCTTGCCAAGTTAGAGCAAGCAGCTTGATGGGTGAATAAGATAGGCCATCCTCCACCATGCCAAGTTTGTTAGCCAGTGGATTGTTCCGCAATATTCCTCTCGTGCACCCATTCTCATATTCATTTTGATCATGTTCAATACCTGACATGCATGAAAACATAAAAACAAGTGAGATTATCTTTGTAATGCAGAAGTGATTCTAATCCAATGCTGCCTCCCTGTAAACCCCTTTGTGCTATCTCTGCAATTCTTCTGAGAGATGCCATGCATGCTGTAATTTGGTTTGTGCATTAATATAATGTGGCCTACTACTCAAAATATGAGAGCTCCAGAAGTGCTGCTACTTCGCAGATGACAGCTTCAACATATAGTAAAGAAGAACAAGTTGACCTGACCTGACAGATTCAAAATATACTAAGGGAGAACAACTCGACCTGACCAGTTGACCACAAATGTCTCTGCTACTCTTCCCAACAAGGAACATACTTATTAAAGAAGAGAAGAGGATCATGTTAAAGAAGAGCAGAAGAGCAAGCAGATCAAAGATATTACAAGTCTTTCTATACAATGTCTGTTGCCCACCCATGATGAACCAGAGCGCACAGAGAAATACTATTCCTTCCGGTCTCTCCATATGTGGCTCACATGCATTTCGAAACTAAAGTAGGAACATTTAGCTGACCAATTAAACATGTCTCAGTTTTACTAATATCAGCATAATATCATATTCGAATTTGTACAACTAAGCTTGTTTAGCTCGATGGGTGGAGCAGTGCTATTATGACATGAACCACGTAGGCTGATCGTGGTCATCATAAAATGGGTAAACCGTAAGCATGATGAGTATAGTGTTGACCGTGGCAGTGGGATGGCAGATCTGAAGCTGCAAACCGCACAAAGGGTAGTTAGCAACCGATATTTGCTTTGAAATAATAACTAAGATTTGGTATGGACAAGAAAGTACAGTCAACAAGTGACAAAGAAATGCAATTTTGTTATCTCTCTATATGTCGCGACATGCATTTGGAAACTCAAGTTGGACCTTTAGCTAACCAATTAAATGTGTCTGTTAACTAATATCAGTATCATAGCACAATCAACTTTGAACAACTAAGCTTTGGAATTATGAGTGCTGTGTTGTTTAGCTTGAAGGGTGGAGTACTGCTAGTACGACAGAAAGCACCTACGCAGATCATAGTAGGGTAGATAAAAGGGGGAAAACCCTAAGCATCAAGAGTAAAATCAGGAAAGTGGAACTAGCTGGACCATATGGGCTTGTATTGCCGGTACGGCAAGAAAGGGTTCGGAAAGGCTTCGGCCCCAAAAGGGGCAGCTCTATTAAACTGAAGGCACAATACTGTTACTATCAGTCTAGACTATCAAAGACGACATAGCTCCCAGCATTTCCTAGATATTATGGCAGACCATCTAGAATCGTTGAAAGCATCCATCTGAAGCGACCCAATAGACCTGTCGACTGCAAATGTCCCTGCTCCACTTCCCGACAAGGAACATACTGTACTACTCCCTCCGTTCTTAAATATAAATCTCTTAGAGATTCGAATGCGGAGTACATATGGAGCAAAATGAGTGAATGTACACTCTAAAATATGTCTATATACATCCGTATGTAGTTCTTATTGGAATATCTAAAAAGACTTATGTTTTACCAAAAAGGCTTTCGCCCCGCTTTATAAATAAAGCAACGATGAACAACACCCGGTACAAATGCACGCCACCACAACACACGCACGCACCCAAGGAAGTTTAGGAACGGAGGAAGTAATATACTTATTAAGAAGAACAGAAGAGGAACATGATAACAAAGAGCAAGCAGATTTCTCTACTTTTTTCTCTACTCTTATCTCTATCTATACTCTTATAAAAAAATAGAGTTGGTGATGATGGTGTGCCTGCCATCCTGCAATATAGGCCATCCGATTTATATCTGATGTATAGGAAGGAAACTATGGCAATTTTGCAAAAAGATACCCAGACCCCTCTCCACATTTGCAAATAAGGCCTTCCCACATTCATCCTTTTCTCCCACAAGATAAACTACTCATACAAATGCATCTTGATGTTCCGTGCAACGCACGGGCATCTTGCTAGTTAGATAATAGAATGTGTGTTGCCCACCCATGATGAACCAGAGCGCTCAGAGAAATGCAAATCCCTGCTGTCTCTCTATATGTGGCACACATGCTTTTCGAAATGAATATAGGAACATTAGCTGACCAATTAAACGTTCTCTGTTTTAGTAATATGAGCATCATATCAGATTCGTATTTCAACAACTAAGCTTTGGAATTATGAGTGGCATGTTGTTTCACTTGATGGGTTGAGGTCTTGAGGAGCAGTGCTAGCACGACACGAAGCACCTACGATGATGGTAGTGAATATAAAGGGGGAAAACCATAAGCTTTATGAGTATAGTGACCGTGCCATGGCGGATCTGAAGGTGCAAACCGGACAAAGGCTACTTTGCAACCAATGTTTGCTTTCAACTAGCCACTACGATTTGGTTCGAACAAGAAAAGTACAGTAAACAAGTTACGATCTATTTTTCGGGTGAGATCAATAACTTAAGCAGATATGAAAGAGTACCACATCTCTTGTGACGCCGTGTAGGCCCCTGCTGATACATTGAGGGTGCTGCAGGTGCGATGGCTGTCGACGGCGCGGAAGAGGACTTTAGACGGCAGACGCCCGAGTCGGGGGATAAGTCCTGTTGTCATGGACGAGGCGGTCGTAGGAGCGGCAAAGGCAAGGTGGACGACGGAGCCGATGAAGCGAGAGGACGGGATGAAAGGATCCTGGTCCGGCGCCGTGGATGAGAGACGCCCATCTCTTGCAGTGGAAGATGGGGTAGGGGTAGCGGTTCCGGCAAGGTGGAGGATGGGGTGGCGGACGGAGGAGGCTGGCCGGAGTGGGGAGGTTGTTGTGGCGCCGACGATGTATGAATGGGGAAATGGAGGGGGAGGGGGATCTCAAACTTTGGAACACGCTTGTCTGAAATGTGGGAAAGTTATGAACTTATCCCCCGTTTAAAATTTCGGACATCTCGTCGGTTGGGGACAGGACGGTAATCTTGCATCTCCCCAATATTTGCCGGTAGCGATTTCGGGTGAGGAGAGGGTGTTTTGCCGCCCACGGTTGGCGCCCACGGTGTATGAACGGGGCTGACAGGTAGGGCGGTTGTGTCACGTCTGAGGGAAGTTACACATCTGCCCCTATTTAAAATATTTGCCTACATCGACCTCGGACGAGGAGAGTTTGTTTTGCCACTCACCGTGTATGAATGGGGAAATGGAGGGAGAGACACAGGTCTTTCGGACAAGCTTGAATCAAATGTTTTTTACCGCCCACATTTGGCGCCCACCGTGTCTGAATGGGCTCAGAGGCGGTCGTGTCACGTCTGATTGAAGTTACTAGTCTACCCCTATCGATAGCAGTGGGAATCGGGTCGATTAGGATGTGAAGTGTCAGGGGTAGACAGTAATTTCCATCTCGCAAACACTTGCTTCGGGCAGCCGACAAATGATAGTGGGTGTTTTGCCGCTTCATTCAAAATTTGGGAGAATTAGCATTCACGTTTACCCTGGGCCCTAGCAACTAAATTCAAATCGAATTTGTATTCGATTACGTATATCCATACATCATTCTACGTTTTGTTATTTATTTCTTCAAAACCACGATAAAGATTTATTCCACCTTTATATATGAATATGATTTAGAAATGCCGTGATCTTCGAATTCAGTAGGTTGGATACACTTTGAGTCAAACAGTTATTTCATCCAATACAATATGCTCACATGAAAAACAGTTCATCTTATGTCAATCATACAAGTACTGAGGATTACCAAGCCTAAAAAATTCAGATCATTACAACACATGGACAACATAGGGGGTATTACAACTTAATCCATTCAGAGACATGACACAACATGCAAGTATACTAATCTAATGACAATTTCAACTGATATCTAAAGAAGAACTGGGATTACCCTGGGCTTCAGATAGCAGAAGCAGCAGGACCTCCTCCGTCTTCAAATGCAACATTCTTACTTCCTCCAATTCTTGGGTTGCTTGCATAATGCGTGGAGCTAATTGCATAATTTCCAGCCTCAAGATCAAGATTACCTCATTCATGGCAGCCACACTGTCGGTGTACTAAGTATTGGGCCACTAGTACCCCGTACTTGTGCACGGGAAGTTGTAGCCATCCTCGCGGCAAGGCTTGCCGGGAATAGCTCGAGGTCGATTCAAGCCACCAAGGAAATCATCAAGTCAGAGATCTGAAGATCAGCAAATAAGCAAAGCTGGAATCCAGAGGCCAGCTTCCCCGGCAAGATCCTTGCTGGGATGGCCTGTGGAGCCCGGCAAGGCTTGGTGCCCGGCAAGATTCGGCGCCTGGCGAGATTCTACCACTGTGCCACCGCTTCGGCACAGTAACAAGTCTGACATTCTGGGTCCTTCTCTGGATGCATGGCAACGCGCCAGTGGAGGAGAGCTTAAGCGGTGCTAATGGGATGGCCCCTTTTTCCATCCCCAAGAAAGTGAGGACACCTAAACGGACACCTAACGGTGCATTAAATGCGTTCGTCCTAGTCCGTCAGGGGTTAGGTATGATTACCCTGTAGCTACTTTACACCTCAATGTATGTACATTTTGCCACTGTGGTGACCCCTTTGAGCGTATAAAAGGAGGCACATGGCAACTGCTACAGGGGAGGAGAACTTCTGGCCCATTCTGCATGCGTAGCTGCTCCTTGAACGTACTGTTCACAGCGAGCGCTCCTGAAGGCTGGGCTCAACAACACTAATAAGAACACAAAGCAGGAGTAGGGTTTTACCCTGATCAGCGGCCCAAACCTGGGTAAAATCTTCCCGCGTCGATCGTTGGTTCTGCTCTTTGCGTATACCTCTCCCCCCGCCGAATCATAAAGGGATCTCTCGGGATCCCATAGGTGTCGTACCCGGACATCTTTGGCGCGCCAGGTAGGGGGATTGAAGGTTGCGTGAATCTGATCTAGTGATCGGCGCCTCAGTTTCTTCATCATCATGCCACCCAAGAAGAAGAGCGCTGCGACGGCGCAACTGTGCACGTCTGTTTTGCCTACACCTTTGCGTACGGGCGACGGCGTGGGTGCAGAAGGAAGAGGATTAGAACCCCCACGGCGTTCTGGGGATCCGAGCCAGGCGAGCGGCATCGTTCGCAGTGGCAGTGGTAACCTGCACGTCGCTGGATCTAGAGATGGCGCTGTGTTGCCTACGGGTGGCACAACGAACTCGAGAGATCAAAGGCCGCCTGCTGGAGCTCCCGCGCCGGCGCAAGCCTCACGACCTACCCAGGTCGTGCATGATGAGCGACGTCATGGCGCTGGTGGTTCAGGTTGTTCCCATGAAAAGGTCTCTGCGCATAGATCCCAAGATGCACGGGACCAGCATGCACACCGAGCTGCCGGCGGAGGTGGCGCACAGTCGCGTGACCGTGGTGGTGCTCCTTCTAACATGGTTAGGAGTCAAAGCACCTCACGTACCTCGCACTTGTCGCCGCCACCTACGCCAGCAGAAGCCTTGGCATGTGCGCAGCTGCTCCTCGATTTTCCTCCTACCCCGGAGAAGTTGGAGGAGTGGCAGGCTACTATCCAGAGCCTTATCGGCTTCGCCAACAAGGATGGACCGCAAGAGGCAGGGCCCTCGCAGCGGACGCCCATCGATCCGGCGTGAGCCGATGTAGAGAAAACCGGAGGTGGTGCAACCACAGTGCACTCCCCTCCGCGGCACCAGCGGCGGCCGACAACTCAGCAAGTCAACCGCCATGAAGAAGTTTCCACGGCATCGTCCGATCCACGGATGCGCCGCGATCAGCGTCAAGTTCTCCAGGAACGAGGCAAGGAGGACGCTCGAACTACCATCGAGTGGCGACGGGAAGCGCGCTATCAGTCTGATAAGCGTGCGGGGCCGGCTGTTGACGAGCCTGCGCCAGGGGACGTAGGAGACTTGCCTTATGAGGTAGGGACTCCGGCGTTTACCCGTGAGCTGCGGCAAGTCCGGTGGCCCAATTCCCGAACCTTCAAGCCGGAGGTCCCGGAGAAATATGATGGTAAGACCCATCCCTCGGAGTTCCTGAGCATCTACACCATTGCGGTGCAGGCTGCCGGGGGCTAAGATGGCAAGATACTTGCCAACTACTTCCCGTTGGTGCTCAAACCCAACGTCAGGTCGTGGTTGATGCATCTGCCGGAGAATTCTATTTCTTCCTGGTCAGATTTGTGCCATCAGTTTGTTGGCGCCTTCGTTGGAAGCCACCAAGCTCCTGGCCAAGAGAGCGATTTACATATCATCCCTCAGAAGGAGGGCGAGTCCCTGCGCAAATTTATCCAAAGATTTAGCCGCGTGCAGTACAATATTCCTGACGTTCACCCTGCCGCTGTCGTTAGCGCGTTCCACCAGAACGTGCGTAACCGCAAAATGTGGGAAGAGCTGGCAATGAACAAAGTCAGGAGTATTGCCGAGCTTTACGCTCTGGCCGACAAGTGCGCTCGAGCTGAAGAGGGGAGGAAACTCCCTGGCGAGGTTGTTGGCGCGGCGGGCGAGTCCGAAGATGAAGACGCCGCGGCCCCGTCAAGGAAAGGCCGGCGGCGAAACAGGAAGCGCGGAGGCAAGGCCGTGCTTGCTGTCGAGGAATCCGACAACCCCGGTGCCGCCAAGAAGGCCAAGGTTGGTGACCCCGGCAAGGATCTTGCCGGGTGCCCTTCCTGTCAGGCCTTGGCGGCTGCCGACAAGTCGGAGAACTCCGGCAAGCAGTATTACAAGATCCATCGCACCAAGGGCCACGATCTCCAGAACTGCCGGCAAGTTGAGCAGCTTGCCGAGAAGCAGAAAGCCGAATACGAGAGGCGAGATAAGGAGAAGGCCCAAGATGGGGCTGATGGGTCCGGCAAGAAACGCGGAGGCCGAGGGGGTCGCCGCGGCAAGGCCAAGCAGCAAAAGGATCGGCCCGCTCGGGGCCGAGACAAAGAAGGAGATGATGATGAGGAAGATGATGAATCCAGTGAGCAAGAATTCCAGAAGGCTACGGAGGCCATGTGTATCGATGGGGGTGCCTCGCTGCATTCTTCCCACCGCCAACTCAAACAGTGGGTGCGGGAGGTTAATGCGGCAGAGCCATCCCCAGATGCATGTAGGCCCCTGAAGTGGTCCAGCACGCCTATCATTTTCGACGCCGAGGATCACCCTGATCGCACAACTGCGGTCGGGTGCTTGCCATTGTTGGTCTCGCCAACGATTCGCAACCTCAAGGTGACAAAAATGTTAGTTGACGGCGGGGCCGGCCTAAACTTAATCTCACCGGATGTACTTAGAAAACTCCAGATTCCCGACGAGGACCTCGAAGAAACAGGTACGTTTCAAGGGGCCAATCCGGGAAGAACCCAGCCTAAGGGCAAGATTACGCTGCCAGTAACATTTGGCAGCGAGCTCAACTTCAGGACCGAGAAGGTGGTGTTTGATGTCGCCAAGATCCCCATGTCATACAATGGGATCCTTGGTCGGCCAGCGCTGGCTAAGTTCATGGCGGCATCACACTACGCGTACAACGTCTTGAAGATGCCTGGGCCGTTGGGCGTCATCACTATCCATTCCGATAAGAAGGATGCGCTCATCTGTGCCGACCAACTTTACCGGGAAGCAGTTGTAGCACCTGCCATCAAGGCACCTACTCCTGCCGCTGGAACTCCCGGGGGGAAGAAGAAGACCGGTAAGAACCTTGGCGCGAACTCCGGCAAGCGCACCTCCTCGGAGTGCTGCGCTTCCGTCGCGGACGTACCAGAGAGTTCCACCGGCAAGAACAAGAAGTCCAAGGCTGCTCCGCCGGAGACCAAGAAGGTGCCTGTCAGAGAGGACAGAACGGGGGGAACTTTCACCATAAGTTCCACCCTAGATGACAAATAGGAAAGCGCGCTCGTTGCTTTCCTGCGGGCGAATGTCGATGTGTTTGCATGGCAACCGTCTGACATCCCCGGTGTTCCCAGGAAAGTAATTGAGCACCACCTTGCTGTCTGTCCTCATGCGCGGCCCGTCAAGCAAAGGGTCAGGAAGCAAGCCTTGGAGCGGCAAGAATTCATTGCCGAAGAAATCAAAAAGCTGGAGGCGGCAGGACTGGTCAAAGGAGTGCTTCATCCAACCTGGTTGGCCAATCCGGTTGTAGTGCGGAAAGCGAATGGGAAATGGAGGCTTTGTATCGATTATACAGATATCAATAAAGCTTGTCCAAAAGATCCTTTTCCCTTGCCACGCATCGACCAGATTGTGGATGCCACCGCTGGTTGTGATCTCCTGTCCTTCCTAGATGCCTATTCAGGGTATCATCAGATTTTTATGGCAAAAGAAGATGAAGAGAAGACCACCTTTATCACCCCATGTGGTACGTATTGTTTTATACGAATGCCTTTCGGGTTGAAAAGTGCTGGTTCAACATTTGCCAGAGCAATCCAGATTGGTTTTGAGCCAGCTCTTCTATTACGGTACGAAAAAATCAAACCTATCACTCTCAAAGAATGGGTAAAAAGAATTCAAGCTAGGGGAGCCTACACTCTCTAACTACCTATACTACGCCCCCATTGATTGGAAACCCTCGGGGAAAATGATCCCATAAACAAAGGAATTATACAGTACAAAATAGCAAAAAAACAGACTAATTCAATTCTAAAAAATCGATAATAGATATTTTATTCTACTTAAATTGTCCCGACAAGGAGAGATATTGGCCAAGAGGGCCCACTTGGAGACTTGGGATCTCAGCAGGAAATGTGAAGGTTGTTTAAAGCCGGCCGATAGGCGAAAGAGAATCCAAAAGTTTTGTTCTGATCTGAGTAGGCTCAACATAGAGAATACCCTAACCCTGGGAACCGGGGCATATAAATCCGCTTATGGCATTCACCCAAGCATACAGAGACAGATGGAATGAAAGAAAGAAAAAGTAGCTCCGCAGCTCGCCCAGAAGAAGAAAGACCCGCCGCTAATGATTTGGAAATCCCTGGTGGGCTGGGCCTGAAAGACAAGTGTGTGTGGATTTCCACATCCTCGTCTTTATCCATAGAAATATGGAGGCGTATATGGATGATATAGTGGTCAAAACCAAAGACAAAGCAACGCTCATTCAAGATTTAGAAGAAACATTTGCAAATCTGCGCAAGATCAACTTGAAGCTCAATCCTGAGAAGTGCGTGTTCGGTGTTCCTTCCGGCAAGCTCCTCGGATTTTTTGTATCTTGCCGGGGAATCGAAGCGAACCCCGACAAGATCAAAGCTATTGAGCAAATTAAAGCGCCGAGACGCATCAAGGATGTGCGTCGTCTTGCCGGCTGTGTTGCTGTTCTAAGCAGGTTTATTTCCAAATCTGCTGAGCGCGCCCTGCCCTTCTTCAAAATTTTGAAGAAGGCAGGTCCAATGAAATGGACTCCGGAGGCGGAGGCTGCGCTGCAAGATTTGAAGAAATACCTTTCCTCTCCGCCGACACTAGTCGCACCTAAACCACATGAGCCATTGCTGCTATATCTGGCAGCAACAAATCAAGTGGTTAGTGCTGCGCTAGTGGCGCAGAGAGGAGCTGATGAGGAAGCAACACCAGCGGCAGGACCGCCAGATGACGCGGCAAGATCTTCCCCGGCAAGGGTTGATCCCGGCAAGACAGGATCTGCGCAAACAGAAGAACCCGTGCAGAAGAAGAAGGTGGTGCAGCGCCTAGTTTATTTTGTTAGCTCTCTTTTACAAGGAGCTAGGTCAAGATATTCTGGTGTGCAGAAGTTGCTTTTCGGCCTCCTTATGGCTTCGAGGAAGCTGCAAGCACATGAAATCACCGTCGTCACTCGCTTTCCGCTGCAACGGATTTTGCAAAATCCAGAAGCAACCGGCAGGATCGTGGAGTGGGCGTTGGAGTTGTCCAGCTTTGGCCTCAAGTTTGAAAGCACTTCGACGATTCAAAGCAGGGCCTTGGCAGAATTCATTGCAGAATGGACCCCAACGCCAGACGAAGAAGTTCAAGAAACAACTCTTCCCGGCAAGGAAATCGATCAGCAATGGGTTATGTACTTTGACGGGGCTTTCTCGCTGCAAGGCGCCAGTGCTGGCGTGCTGCTTGTCGCACCCACCGGAGAGCACCTCAAGTACGTAGTCCAAATGCGCTTTCCCCGGGATAGTTCAACCAACAACACTGCAGAATACGAAGGTTTGCTTGCCGGTCTCAGGATCGCGGCGGACCTTGGTATCAAAAAGCTCGTCATCAAAGGCGATTCACAACTTGTCGTTAGGCAAGTTAACAAGAGTTATCAAAGTCCATTGATGCAAGCCTACGTAGATGAAGTGAGGAAATTGGAAGAACGCTTTGACGGTCTGCAAATGGAGCACGTTCCTCGTGCCGAGAACAGTATTGCTGACGACCTGTCAAAGCGTGCCGCCCTCAAGTTGCCTGTGGAACCAGGAACTTTTGTGCTCCAATTGACTCAACCATCCGTGGCGCCATCGATGCGGCAAGAAAAGAGAAGAAAGTTGAACTCTGGCCAGTACTTCCTGGCGGAGCTCCCCGGAGCCGCCGGCAAGGAAGTTGCCGGGATCGACATGCCTGCCGAGGAACAACAGGCTCCGACAGGGCCTCAGGCCTTTGCTGTCGAGACAAACATTCTCCTGGCAGAGGAGATGCCTTTAGTCCTAGCTGTCGAGCCTCAGGCTCCAGCATGGGCGCAACACATTGTCCATTTCCTTCAGACAGGAGAACTTCCCGAGGAACAGGAAGAAGCAGAAAGAGTAGCCCGTCGGTCTGTTATGTACAAGTTCGTCGATGACGTCTTGTACAGAAAGAGACCAAACGGTGTGAAATTGAAGTGCATTCCTCGGGAGGATGGACTAGAGTTGCTGGCAGAGATACATGGAGGCGTATGTGGCTCTCACATAGGGTCAAGAGCGCTTGCCGGGAAAGCATTCCGGCAAGGTTTCTTTTGGCCCACCGCTCTCCAGGATGCAACTGCACTAGTAACCAAGTGTGAAGCGTGCCAGTTTCATTCGAAGAAATCGCATCAGCCAGCTCAAGCTCTTCAGACAATCCCTCTCTCCTGGCCATTTTCGGTCTGGGGGCTCGACATACTGGGCCCTTTCCCCCGTGCTACCGAGGGCTTTGAGTACTTGTACGTTGCTATCGACAAGTTCACAAAGTGGCCGGAGGTGGAAGCAGTGAGGAAGGTGACAGCACAATCGGCCGTCAAGTTCTTCAAGGGAATTGTTTGTCGTTTCGGTGTGCCCAACAGGATCATCACCAACAACGGCACGTAGTTCACAAGTCGCACCTTCATGCAGTACGTCCAAGACCCGGCAAGATTTGTTTTGCCTCTGTTGCTCACCCGAGAAGCAACGGCCAAGTGGAGAGGGCCAATGCTGAAGTGCTGCGCGGTCTCAGGACCAGAACCTTTGATAGGCTGAGAAAGTGCGGAAGACGCTGGATTGATGAGTTGCCGGCGGTTCTTTGGTCAATCAGAACAACACCAAATCGAGCCACCGGCCAGACGCCCTTCGCTCTGGTCTACGGAGCAGAAGCAGTTCTCCCCACGGAACTCATATACGGATCTCCTCGAGTGCTCGCTTATGATGAGCTTGAGCAAGAGCAACTGTGGCAAGATGACGCTGTGCTCCTTGAGGAGAATCGTCTTCAGGCTGCTGTGCGAGCTGCATGCTACCAGCAAGCTTTGCTTCGCTATCATAGCCGCAAAGTTCGTGCCCGAAGCCTTGAGGAAGGCGACCTTGTTCTTCGGCGGATTCAGTCCGCCAAGAATTCAAACAAGTTGACGCCAAAGTGGGAAGGCCCTTATCGGGTAGTACGAGTCACCAGGCCTGGCGTTGTCCGCCTGGAGACCGAAGATGGCATTCCAGTGAGCAATTCCTGGAATATCGAACATCTTCGCAAGTTCTACCCATAAGGCACGGTTGCCGGGGGCTCTCGGCAACCACCCTTTTGTACAAGTCTTGCCGGCAAGGCATGTGATCCTTTGTACAAAGCCAGGCGCAGACCCTGAGCACAGATGAATAAATTTAAGTGTTGTACATTCCCTTATTGATTCCCATGTTCATATTTATATATATGCATGTTTGTCTAAGGTGTTGTATGATACCTACTCCCGGTAAGTTCTAACGAACCGCCAAGGTTTCATGTCTTTATTTTCTCTTCTTTCTTTTTCTCAAAAGACAGAAGGATTCCTCGCGTGCACATTTGCCGGGGGGGAAGGGAGATATGAATACCAGTTGGCGATGTTCGGAATCGACGCTTGCCGGAGGAAGGACAGTGATAGAAAGCTAAGTCCTAAAAACTCAGAGCAAGTTTCTCTTTTAATACAAGGTTATTTCCTTGGACGATTCCGACTCTTGTATGGAAAATCTGCACGCGAAGGAACCCTTGTTGTAATCGGTCGCGCCCTTATTTTGTTTCGAGCCCGCTCAGCAATTTAAGTGGCTGCATTGGGAACACCAAGGAGTCTTGCCGGCCGCTGCGCCTCCAGCAGGCTGCTGAAGTCCCGCACCCAGCGCTCGCGGCAGGTTGCGCGCCGGCAAGTTTTTTAGTAAGCGTAGGGTGAACTCCATACATAAGGGAATCAGACAAGGAAAATAGCAAGCATGAACCTAAACATAGGCGAATTATATTACATTCATGAGTTGCCGCAACTCTAACTTGAGACTTAATTGTCTTTTACATGGAATGATGACGGCAAGAAAAGGTGGAGCACTTAATCCCTGCGCTGGCCTTCGATCCTTTTGATGGAGTCCACCTTCTCAAGGATAGGCGCGATAAGTTCTTCAAGTGCCTCGACATTTGCGTCCCTTGGCAGATGGCCGAGCGCGTTGGAGAGGTCGATGCCGGGATTGCTGTGCACCACCTTGATGAGCACCTTGCGGAGGACGGCCCGGCAAAGCCGGCGAGTCTCGTTGGCCAATTGAGTCGCCCGGCTAGACTGGCGCACTCTCAAGGCATTGATGATGCTTTCAAAGAACATTGTCAACCTGACGCTTGGAGATATTCTTTCCTCGGAAGAATACTTGAAGTTCGACAGGCCCATGGTTGACAGTTCTGCGGTAAGCTTCTCCGTGGTGGCGATGAGACGTCCAGTCCAGATCTCCACTCCCTTCTCGTACTCGGTTTGGGCGGCAGCGACGCTCTTGAGCAGGTTCCTCTCTCCTTGGAGATCCTTGAGTAGAGCCTTCTCACGGGCCCTGCCGGCCTCGAGAGACTTCTGCAGCGTGGTCAGCTTCAGCTCCAGAACCGCAATGCTATCAGCCGCAGAGGAGAGCTGCTTGGTTTTGTCGGACAGGGCAACTTGCATCTCCGCCAAGGAGTGGAGAGTTTTTTCCCTGCCACCCTTGAGCGTCGAGAGCTCCTTGCCGTGCTCTTCGAGATCTGTTTCCAGCCTCTTCACCTTGTCGCTCAGCTCGTTCTTGGCGGCCTCTGCAGCTTCGGCAGCATCGACGGCCTCCTTGAGCTTGCCGGCGTGACTTGCAGTCAGAGCTTCGAGCGCCTCCTTATGTTTTTGCTCCAGCTCCTGGGTCCGCCGCGCGACAAGATTCTCGATATCTTCATCTTTGCTGCGAAGCTTGGCGGCGAGCGCCTGCTCACGTGCGGTGAGATCTTCCTCATGAGCATCAAGAGCAACACGGCGCCCCGTCAGGAGGGCATCTTCGGCAGCAATCCTTTGAGTAGCTTCATCATGCGCCTTCTCCATATCGGATTGCTTCAGGAGGATCTCGGTCCACTGCTGGCTCACTTGTTCCCGGCCGGCAACCAACTCTTGGAGGGCCTCGGCGTGCCAGATCTGCATTTGTGCGACGCGCCTTTGAAAATCTGCTTCGGCCGCCTCGACAACTGCCATTCTGGAGTCTGCTTTGTCTTTCCGGGCGCGATGGAGAGCCTGGAGCTTGCGGAAATTCTCGCCCATGGCCTGAAGGAGCTGATCCTCTTCAGATTTGCCGCTGCTGGTGCTGGGATCGTCAACAACTTCGAGCCCGGCAGCAGCGATGATTTCTTCAAAAACATCTCCTTCGGCTGGTGCCCCAGTGCTTGCCGTCCCCGGCAAGTTGACGAACAGGTTCTCGCCAACCTTGAGGTATTTGCTGGATGAGGGGCCTTCAGATGTTGATGGCTGGTCTTCAGTGGCCGCCTCACCAGTGGCAGGGGGCTCTGTGGCTGGTGCAGCGCCTGGCGCTCCTGCGGCAGGAATGCCGTCAGTGCAGTCCTCAGCCTCCCTGTCGCCCCCTTCAGTAGGTTCTTCGGCGGGTTCCTCTTGTGCAGTCTTGGCGGCCTCCCCGTCAAGAGCACCACCAGCCTCGACAGTGTCATCCTTGGTGGCCTCACTGGCAGCGATCCTGTCTGCTTCGGCAGTGGCATCCCTGGCGGTCTCCTCGATGACAACGTCGACGTCCATGTGTTCCATCACAGGGAACTCTGAAGGACGAAGGAGGAAAACAGAATAAGATCGAGGTTGAAGTTTGAAGTGACTAAAGACAGAAAGATAAGGGAAAAAGAGTAACAAGCACTCTGAGGCAATCGAGTACCTGCGTCGAGCTGTTGGGAGGTGGCTTCGCCCCTCCCGGCAACTCCGGTTGCCGGGGGTGGGTTGTCGGAGTCCGCGCCTGCCGGCTCCTCCTCAATTAGGATGGGCTCGACGGAGAGATCTCTTGCCGGGGACGTGCTTGTGGGCGGAGCGGTCGATGGAGGTGGCACGACGGGAATGTCTTCCGACATCTCTCCTCGTTACCGTTCTTCTCCTGCGAGCCCAAAGATATCAGCGGCAAGAATGGAAGCCTCGGCACCCGCCAGCGGAAAAAGAATAGTGAACTTACGCTGGGGGCTGCGCTGGGGGCTGCGTTGAGGACTGGACTCCGGGCTGACAACAACGGTTTCTGGCACGCTCGTGGAGCGTGCCGGGGGCTCGTCACCCGTAGAAGTCCTTGACCTCTTCGCCATCCTCTCCAGCAATGTTTGTGTGTCACTGCAGAGACAATACGAGCAACATAGTAAGATCGATCCAAGATTGGGATATAGAAGCTGTGGCAAAGTGCTCACTCTTCTTCCTCTCACTCCGGACTAAAGCCGGAGATGTCGAAGTGGACCTCCGCTGCGATGTCTGAGTGGGGAGGCGGAGGAGGAGTCCTAGGCCGCTTGGCTATGGCAGGAGCCGGGGCAGCTTCCGATGCGGTAGTACGAGACCCTCCTGCCGCCCCAGCAGTGGCCGCTGGTGTGGGTCTCGCGCGCCACGCAGGCTGTTGACGAGCCCCCTGCCGCGGTCCAGTCTTACCGGCCACTTTCTTGCCGGGAGCTTCGCCGCTCGAAGAAGGCTGGCTTGCCGGGATGCCAGATGCAGCCTTCCGAAGAACACGCTTCGTCTTCTTCGGGGGTGGGGGCTCTTCTCGCGTTTCTTCTTCAGCCGTGGCCTCGCCGGACGAGCTCTCAGCGGCTGCGTTGCTCTCTTCCCCGGCAACCTTGTCCTCCCCGGCAGGTTTTACCTCCACTACCACCTCTGCGTAGCTGGCTTCCCACTCTGTGAAGCCGACGCTGCCGGCCTCCGCGGCAAGATTTGCCTCCTCCACTCTAGTAGCAATGTAAGCTACTTCTTGGTCGGTGGTGGCTCGGATGAAATCTGACTCTTGCTGGACAGGCCTCTCCATCAAGTTGTCAAAAAACTTCTGCGCTTCCTCCTTGGATGGCTCGACCCAGGTCGGGTCAAGACCGTGGGCGTTGAACATCGGCAGGAGGGCAATGATTGATCCCAAGGCAGAATTGTTGCACAAGGGAACAATCCTTGTCGGCAGCCGGTGCTTGTCTTCGCGCTGGAATAATTTTTGACGGAGAGCGCCAAGCTGCATAGCGGTCAGATTGTTGTTCAGCCCGGGGCGCAATCTCATGACATCTGCCGCGTTCTTGTATTCCCAAGCTGGCCTTCCCCTATTCTGCAGAGGGGCGATGCAGCGGCGGAGAAAGTCGAAGCCGATCATCTCCATCGTCAGCCCGGCAGCCTTCAGGCAAAGGATCCTGGTGGTGGCGATTGTGAGCCTCTCGTCCTCCGCAGCGGGATCGCTCCAATCCTTGCCGCGGACCACCTTCTGTTGCCGGGGATGACAAAACGGATGGGGATCTGCTTCCTGGATCCAGCACCATTCAGCCCGCCACTCGTCCCACTTTTCGCGATAAACTCCCTCTGGGTATATTTCCTTATTCCAAGCCCTTGGAATCCAGGCGATAGAACCAGAGAGGGCCTCTCCTTTTTGGATGCGAGGGAAGAAGTAATGGCGGAAAAGAGCAGAATTGGGAATCACGCCGACAAAGTTTTCACAGAGATGGGCAAAGATGGACATGCAAAGTACTGCATTCGGCGTGAAATCGAGAAGACGAAAGCCATATGTGTACATGATATCATTGAAGAAGTCGGAAAAAGGAGGACAGAGCCCGCAATAGAAATATGCAGTGAAGAAAGGGTATCTATCCGATCCACCTTTGGAACAAGCACCTGGGATTACACGTGTGGCGGGGTGAGCTTGCGTCCCTTTCGCCCACATGCATTGGTATCGCCCCTCCAGAGCTTCAGCATCGAGCGATGGAGGGAAGGCGACAAGCCTCTTCCACATCTTCGCTAGTTCGCTCTCCGGGACGTCGGCTTTCGCCTCCTTGCCCTTGCCTTTGCTGGCCTTGGGCGGCATGGCGGCCGTGAGGACGGAAGCTGGGGGTGGAGCGAGCGTGGAAGTAGCGGGCAGAAGAGGAAAAAGCTTCGCTCTGAGCTCGAGAGGAGGAAGGCGATGGCGATGGCCAGATTGAGAAGAAGAGGGGGGTAAAAAGGTTTGTGCCTCTGCGACTTCTCCTTTTTATGGGGAAGGAGCGGGGCCGCCTCTTTTATTCCCCAATGTGCATGCGCCTCTATAGGCGCGAGGCAGTTGCAGCCTTTTTGGCACGCTTCCCATGTCGCGTGCTCGGTGCGTGTAGTGGGGGGCACAGTAAAACGAGATATTTACGAGCAGTTAATTCCCTGCCACGCGTGCCCGTGCACTGTTTGGGCCTAGCCCAACAACGCCTCGCACTCGTGTATGGCCTAGGCCCGGGGGCTCCTGTCGGTGTACTAAGTATTGGGCCACTAGTACCCCGTACTTGTGCATGGGTAGTTGTAGCCATCCTCGCGGCAAGGCTTGCCGGGAACAGCTCGAGGTCGATTCAAGCCACCAAGGAAATCATCAAGTCAGAGATCTGAGGATCAGCAGATAAGCAAAGCTGGAATCCGGAGGCCAGCTTCCCCAGCAAGATCCTTGCCGGGATGGCCTGTGGAGCCCGGCAAGGCTTGGTGCCCGGCAAGATTCGGCGCCTGGAGAGATTCTACCACTGTGCCACCGCTTCGGCACAGTAACAAGTCTGACATTCTGGGTCCTTCTCTGGATGCGTGGCAACGCGCCAGTGGAGGAGAGCTTAAGCGGTGCTGATGGGATGGCCCCTTTTTCCATCCCCAAGAAAGTGAGGACACCTAAACGGACACCTCACGGTGCATTAAATGCGTTCATCCTAGTCCGTCAGGGGTTAGGTATGATTACCCTGTAGCTACTTTACACCTTAATGTATGTACATTTTGCCACTGTGGTGACCCCTTTGAGCGTATAAAAGGAGGCCCAAGGCAACTGCTACAGGGGAGGAGAACTTCTGGCCCATTCTGCATGCGTAGCTGCTCTTTGAACGTACTGTTCACAGCGAGCGCTCCTGAAGGCTGGGCTCAAGAACACTAATAAGAACACAAAGCAGGAGTAGGGTTTTACGCTGATCAGCGGCCCGAACCTGGGTAAAATCTTCCCGCGTCGATCGTTGGTTCTGCTCTTTGCGTATACCTCTCCCCCCGCCGAATCGTAAAGGGATCTCTCGGGATCCCATAGGTGTCGTACCCCGACACACACAATCTCTTTCTGCCTCTAGTAGAGCATCAAGAACTATAATATCTGTGCTCAAACTGCTCTCCGGCGGTGTTGCCTCTGAACTGCTACAATCTGGTAACATGGATGGCGCACTGCTTCCACAAATAGATTCTGGGGTTGCACATTGTGTCCTAGTGTGAACGGCATCCTGAAAGGTTTCCGCTGGACATAAGTAAGAGATAGTTATCGCATGATCTAGGCAGTAAGCTTACATGGTAAACGACATACGAATTATTGCCGAGCATGGCAAGCTATATTTAAATGGTTCGAAGCAGCATCAACCGAAAAGAAATTAAAATGGTAAGATGAAACTAGGGATGTAAGTGGCAAATAAACGGCATCCGCCAGTCCCATCTAGTTAGTTTTTGCTAGCTCGCTAGTTCATTTTCCTCAAAAAACAAAAACTCTTTTGAACTATCATACCACTAGTGGACTTTAATCGGGATTAAATGGGACCCAATTGACATCCCTAGTTGAAAGGGAGTGTACCACCGCTATATTTAAGTTGCCAAGGCATCTAAGCAGTTGAAATAATCTGAGAAAGCACTTAATAGTGTGGCCTCATATAAACTACGAAGACAATCTTGTGATGAAGTTCATAGGAAAAGTTAAGGAGTCAAATGAACTAGGCATGCATTTCTTTACGATAGTACAGCAGGCACTGCTGACATATTGGCCAACTCAGGTATAGCCTAACAAGTAACAAACAAGCATTCGAATCAAGCAATACAGCAAAGCAGACAACTGAACTATTTGTAATTCTGTAGGATTACAGGTTGAGGGCACAAGCCAAGAAAGCAGCCCACACGCATTACATTTCACATGTACTAAAACACACTGGCTTACCATATGTTGTTGTGAAGCCTCGCTGTTGTTGCAATGTTCTTTGAAGATATCGTCAGCATCTCGTGGTTGCAAATCTAGTTGTTGTAGTTTATTCTGCACCCTCTATTTAGGTAAAATTAATTTTAATCGCTTGCACTGGTTCAAATTGATCATCAATGGTTCATCTAAACTAATGAAAGAAGGGTGTGTGCTTACACGACAATATATGTGCTTCACTCTATTTTTATGCTTGTTCGAGGTGCCAGCCCCAAAAGAACAAATATTTTGCTTGATGGGGTTGGCAGCTCCATAATTAATAGAAGCATCAAATTAGTCATGCAACTTGGGAAGATCAAGAACGCATAAAAAAAGTAATGAACAGAGGCTCAGAGCAGGGATGTAATAGCTAGCATCAGAAAATGTAGGGTAAAACGAACAAAAAGCAGCGGAACCACATGCTAGTTTGCTGATGTGTAATTAACCATAGAGAACATGAAGCAGTCTGATGGAACCAACAGGTGGCATCAGAACAACACCATTATCATAAATATAGCATGCAAGAATTAAAATAGTAGGCAGTGATATCTAAGAAGTACAATAATACTTAGGACAAAACAAAAGCATTCTAACTATATGTGCACTGGTTTGTAATTTAGCACATGTAACATGTTCACTGCCAGAAGTATGGCCCTACAGGTGCAAGTAGAATAACACATCTCATGAAAAATTGAATGATGCCCTGAAGAAATTCAAAGGTGCGGTGCTTATGCTAAGAAAGTGAACATAGGCACCGACCGTTGGATAATAGTACCTGATTCTCGGTGATTTATGGGTATCGTTGTCATACTTGATAGCTAAGGATCGTCGATGGTGCTCGTGTTGCGGTTGAGTTTGGGCTGGCTGTCGCCGTTGCTGAAGCGGCTCCGGTGCTTCGGTTGCGGCGCCTGTCGACATACAACAAAGCTCATCTGTGGTAAGTGAACAGTTCCACGATAAAGAAGAGAAAAACCGAAGGAGTACAAATCGAAATAACCTGATGAGTCTGCGGCGTTAGTAAAGCAGGGCCGGTGGAGTTGAATATGGTGTCCGTGGAGCGGGTCCGGTGCAGTGGACGAAGGCGTCGGCGAAGCACATCTGGCGCGGTGTACAGTGCTTTCGGTGAGGCGGATCTGTTGCGGCGGACGAGGGCTTGTTTGAAGGGCCAGTGATGGGGCGGACGAGGGAGTCGGTGAAGGGCCTACACTGTGGTGGATGAGGGCACCGGTGAAGCAGATCCGATGCGGTGGACCATGATGGCGGTCAAGGAGATCTGGAGCGGTGGACAAGCCAGTCGCTGAAGCGGCTCCGGTGAAGTGGTGAGTTGGCAGTTAGGGGTTCCAAGGTGCGGAAGGTAGATCCGGTGGGGTGTGAGGTCCATCGCTGCAGCGGAGGACTAGATTCGGCGGCTTGGCGTGGTTGGGGGGGCGGGGAGGGGAAGGGGAGGGGCTCTGGGGAAGAATGTTGGGGGCAAAGAGGGGAAAACAATGGAGTTACCAAAGCAGCCCTTTTCCGTTCATGTGGCAGGGGTAAAATAGGAATATCGCAGGGCTAAACTTTCGGGCGTGAGATATTTCCATGTGAACGGGAAGTTTGAAAGCTTTTGGCGCCTGAAATTAAGTGTTCTGCTCTTGTACGGCCGACTATGATATCATGGCTGAGAATTTATTTGTTTTGCACGCAAAAAAAGGTGCAAGTTTCGAAAATCAATGTCTCCAACTCGAAACTTAGATTGTCCATTCAATTAAAATATGGATCATTGAGCTATTGGAAGCAAATACCATCATATGGTCCAATTCAAATGAAATTCCAAATGTGTTTATCCTAAATATGATGACAAAAACAAAAATGTGTATGTGTATGAATAAAGTGGATGATTATAAAGTTTGAACATGCCCGTATGTGTATATCTCTAGGTTTGATATATGAATTTGAAATCACGAAATCTCGGCTTAAAAAATGTACCTCCGTTTAAATGAATTACAAAAGCTAATGATGGAGTCGAATTCCAAAATTCCAATCTTAGGTTTGTAATTCTGGTACTTCAAAGTATATCACGCATGTTCAAAAGTATCGTTATCTCATAGTCCAAACTGCGAAACAAATTGATCAACCATGAGTGCACACACTATTGACCATATATATCTCAATTACGCTAAAGTCTCTCAAATATAGACACCTCACTCTTTATCTGAAGCCACCCACCCCGTCCCCCCCCCCACAAGTCGTTCTCTCCGCCGGACACGAACACAGGAGCACATTAACATCCCCCTCTCTTCTAAAGTCCGGACCCCAATATAGGTCTCTATCACTTTGTCTCTCGGGCATGCACACATCTCTTCCCCCACTCTCTAGGTCTCCCGGCATCTCTCTTTCCCAAGCACACGCACTGTATAGAGTGTATCTTTCCCATACACACAAAACATCACCCCAAACGTCTATCTCCCTAGTTATGTGGTTCTCGCACACTCACCACCCCCACTGCAAACAAGCACCCTTTGTCTCCTTGTGCACCACTCTCCTCTTTCTATCTCTCCCACATGCGGACCCGCCCCAGCTCCTTCCCTATATACATATATGTCGTGACTCTTTCCATAGCTCCCTAACATATCATCATTCTCAATCTCGCACGTTGTTCTCTACACCATCTATTCTAGATCTCTCATGAAGTCTCTATCACACACACGATGACTCGCTTCCCTTGCATCTCCGTACATAGGCCACTTTCGAACAACATCAACCTTGTCTCCCTATCTATACACCACTTCCGCACACAAACGTCCCCTCTCTCTCCCCCTCTCTTCCTCTCTCTCTCCCTCGCTAGCTCTCTCTCGCTCTCACACCCCTCTCCCACACACGGTCGATGTCTCTTCCAAATAGTCTGCTCCCCGCCCGCACCCATGCTATCCCGCTACTACACATGCCTTTGTCTCTCTTTGACACACATGTCACACCATTCCCCCTTCCCTACTTGGTTTACATCATTAGTGGTCTCTCTTCTCCACATACACACACTCCCTCTCACAAACACACGCGTGCACAAACACACACAGACACGCACAAACACCCATCTATCTGGATCCTTCTTTTAAGACATACACCCTTGCATATTCTCTCCAGTCTAGGTATGTATATATCCCCCCCTCTCTCTAGCTCACATGCACACCAAAATTCTCCATCTATCTAACTCACGCATCTCTCCCCATGTCCGCATGTGTATCTCACACACTCACTCTCTGATTATGTCTATGTGTCTCCACGTTACACAACACAAAGCCCCATGCACATGTCTCTCTCTATCCTCCACATAAAGAGACACAAAGAATCTCTTATCATTGCCTCAGTCTCTACACATATCACACACGCACGCTATCTCTCTGTCGCACACACGCTCAACAAAGGTTTTCCCGTGAATAACTTACCGTCTATTCATCAACAGTCATGGCCGTACGGCGAACATGAGACGTGAAAAAGAATAAATCTACACGTGCGTAGACCACCTAGTATGACTTCTAGGACTAGAGCAAGCCGAAATCGCGCCGCCGTCACCCCCTCCTTATCGGCGATGGGAAAACCTTTGTTTTACACAGTCAAGAAGTCATCGTGCTAAGGCCCCACATGCTCAGCCATTGAATAGAATGTAGATCCAAGTTTATGGAAACAAGTATCGATAATACGTTTGTATCTCCATACTTATATCTCTTCTCTTATAAAAAAAACCGAGTTGGTGATGATGGTATGCCTGCCATCTTGCAATATAGACCGTCCGATCTATATCTGACAGATAGAAATTAAACTAAAAGATACCCGCACCTCTCTCCACATTTGCAGACAAGGCCTTCCCTCGTTCATCCTTATCTCCCACAACCTCATTGTTGAACAATTAAAAAAGGAAGCCTCTGGAACAAACTGGCATGGTGGTCACTACCGGCGTCGTCCATCCCCATGCCTCCGCTCAGTCCGACCACCAATCACCACCACGCCCCACTCCTCCTCACCTTATCTCTCCTCTTTCTCAAGATATCATTAGTTTTTACACATGGGATTACTCCCGCATGGGTCAATCGCAATAGGTGTTTTATAATAAAATGCATCTTGATGTTCCGTGCAATGCACGGGCATCTTGCTAGTATGCCTACAGAAGACTTAGTTGGTGATGATGGTGTGTCTGCCATCCGTCATTTCTGACCATTAGATCTGCATCTAACGATTGTGAGGTAAGTTGTTGCCTTTTCTCAACAACAACCCACTTATCTACCAATTTGCAGAAAAACCCTTAATTAGTATCTTAAAACCAACCACATCCCTCCCTCAACTCACCAAAACAGCCCAAGGAATATATTCTGATTGAAACATAATATATTTCTAGTGATATATGTATATCAAAATTAGAGTGTTTTCTATCAAGTTTGTGAATAAGTATTATTCTAATTATGATCCGTTGCAACGCACGTGAACATTGCTAGTATTTCCAACCATGCAAAAAAAATGCTAGTATTTCCATAGTTTCGAGTTTTCCATCAAGATATTAGTCACTCATGGTTGATATTTAGTTTCAATTACGTACACATAGGCACTATGTAACTAGCCGTGCTTATTGGCTTCCAAAGCTTAACTTTCACTCCTACTTATAGTATGTAGAGTATTTAACAAAAAACTACCACTTTCAACCAGCCCTAGGAAGAAACTATTGTACAAAAAATAGCAAAAACATACCCAAAATTTCTTAGGACGCGCCAAAAAACTACTACCTAGTGCCGATTAGGCTCGTTTAAACCCGTTTATGACAGGGTTGGCCCACACGTCCGTGCTGACGAGGCAGCTTAAAAAAACACATTTTGTTCGACCGTTGACACGAGGGATCCACATCTGACCTTCTATCCTGTTCTTCCTCCTCCAATCATTATTTTTCCTGGACATTACTTCAAACAATTCTTATGCGTGTTCGTCGGTGGCGCCGGTGATGAGCGAGCTGGCCGCTGCTCCCCTGGACGGGCCGGACACCGCGCTGGCCTCCGCACGGGTTGACTGGCTGGCTCGAGCGTGGCTCACGCGCGAGCAAGCCGCCGCGCTGGCCTTCGCTCGAGCCAGATGGCTGGCCTTAGCGCGGCGTGCGCGAGCAAGCCGCCGCACCGCCGTGCCAACCTAGCTAGCAAACCTTGCAGACAAGCAACTGGTTGCATCCAGTAGGGTGTGTGCTATCTTGGCTAGCTAGTGGCCGCGAGCGCCGGACGGAGCTGGCATCCGGGCTGCCGCAAGATGGGCTCCGCACCGCCGGCACTTTTGACCTCGCCTTCTACCGGCGGCGGTAGCTGCGTCCCATGGCCGAGGATGACTAGGTGGACGGGCCGGAGGTAGGAGGTCACTCTGGGATTTTTGTCCATACTGACATGTAGGTCCCACAAGTCATAACGCCTAACTTGCCGATCGAATAGAAGGCGTTGACTTAAGGGGCGACATGGGTTGAAACGTGCCTATAATGGCACTTTGTAGAGTAGTCATTTCTTGGTAGGGCTGGTTCGTAAGTGGTAGTAGTTTCTTGGTATTACTAGTGGTTTCTTGTAAGGAACAATGTACTAGCGAGAAAAGGCGATTCTAGGTTGCGTTGTACTCCAGCAAGTACTACTAGTGGTCGCGGGAGTGTATAGCTCGTTTTGTGGGTTCGATCCCGGCCGAACGCACGGCGGCCTTTTTTAAATAGTAACCTCGCTGCGAGCCAATATTGTACACTGGTAGTTTGACTTTTGAAGTCGAACAGACATGTCGCACCACAATCTGGGTGCACTGGATAGCCCAGCCACGTGAACGGGTTTTCCCTCCCATCATCTCGTGGCTCGCATACTAGAGTAGTACTCCTATATATCAATTCACACCACGCAAAGTTTCTTGCCTGCGTGCTCGCCCTAGCTGCACCTCGCTTGCAGCTTCCTCATCAGCTACCATATTTAAACTAGCGCCTCCCAATTAAGCCCGAGGAGCCGGAAAAGCCTGGCGCGGCATTGGGAACTGTGCAATATGGCTCTGTACATAAAGTGCTACTCTACTACTCTGTAGCTTGTGGCGTTGCACGCATGGACTTCGCTCCATTATCTGCTCTATAAAAGAAATTCCTCTTGACATGATTTTTTTTGTTTTGAAACGGAGGCAAAGGCTTTGCCTCATCTCATTCATAAATAAGGAACTAACAAAGTTCGACGAGATCCATTACACCTCCACAAATGGAAGCGAAAAGCCTAGTCTCAGTGTATCAAAGAACTCAAATGTTCTGCCCCCACAGTAATCGTCGCTGATAAACAGGCTGCTAGTGTGTGCGTGAGAGGAGTGGTTGAATAGGCCAGCTACGCGCTTGATAGAGCACAGAGAGTATGCACTACGTAGGTGTACTTTCCCTGCATTGATAGTACAGCGATGGTTCTAGAGAACAGTAGTACCCTCCACTTGCAACTGTAGCTCCTTGGCCTTGAGATTGAAGAGTTCAAAACTGGTGCACTATAGAAGTACAGTACATCGCACTACTAGTTGAGAAAGTAGTACTACTACTGCTACAGTATGAGTACGTAGTAAATAATAGCCTCACCATCGCGGGGCACTAGGCACTGCCACTATGCGTACCCGCATAACTTCCTTATCTCCTCCTCGTCAGTTCCCCTCCCCCCGAAGAGACCAAGGCAGTTCGTCGCTGCTCCCATGGATTCGCCAGGCGGTTCTCCTCCTCATCGGGGCTGGGAGACCTTGGACGACGATCCTCTGGAAGAAATCGCATGCCGCTCCGACGTCCTCACCACCACAAGACACGGTGCTTCCTGCACCAACTATTTTAAGACGGTTCTTAAACAGGCTTGGGAAAAGGCCATGCTTGTTGGTCTTCCATGTGTCCTCGAGGAGAAGGTTATTCTATGGGACAATCCATCGAACAGTCCACCGCTCCCTGGCCATGGTTGCACGTTGACTCCGCCAGAGTTGTCGACGTTGAGAGGTAGTCGGATTTTGTCCGATGAGCAGGTCAGTCATGGAGTTTGATCAAGTAGTGTATATTCTAAATATAGTACTTAGTTATTCCATCCCGTAATTTCTCCGCTGCCCACCATCTTATATATAGGTCTGGGTTGGTGCCAATGAAGATTGGCTTGCATACCTCCGGCCGGATACCACCATCATTTTGCACAACATCCACAGCAGTGCAGCCGTTCCCGTAGACCCCTTCTCCACCATTAGGCTCGGCCTTCCGGACTGGCTGGGCTTGAATACGTATGATGATGCCTACTTGAGATTGAAGAAGATAGCAATTGCGGACCAGCCGACAAAGTGACGCGGCTACGATGATTACTATCTCATCGCGGTGTTCGACATAAGGATTGCCATCAATACAAGAGGCAGTAACGGCAGAGGCTGGCACATGTTGGTCGCGGCAGATTTGTACCCCTACACGTTCAAAGATGCCATGTGCCATGTAGGCCGCATCTTCGCGGTGACAAGCCATGTGACTTGTTTCATCTGGTTGCCATCCTACGGTACGGGAGATTACAAACGGAATGCACAAACCATCATT
This sequence comes from Thinopyrum elongatum, assembly GCA_011799875.1. Taxonomy (NCBI): domain Eukaryota; kingdom Viridiplantae; phylum Streptophyta; class Magnoliopsida; order Poales; family Poaceae; genus Thinopyrum; species Thinopyrum elongatum. The sequence goes on from CM022298.1 coordinate 192,899,929, forward strand.
TGCATCCCTAACACGGTACTCCATTATTTTGCAGGGACCAGTCATCCCCCGATCAAAATAAGATCGCCGATCCTAGATGTGCATTTGCATTCGTGATTCGGTCTAACCTGGAACCTTGTAGCTGACTTTGGCATATTGGGATCAACAATCTTAGCAGTCGTTACCCATGGTACCACTGATGTGCAACATGGTCACACAATCTACCATGATCGAACCGTCACCATCTACCCAGGTATTCCATTTTCTCATTGCTGTGTGTTAGAGTAGTAGTACTTGTTAGTTATTTTCTTTTCTTGACTGGGACATGTTTACTGTACTAGTACTACAATTTAGTATTATATTTTTTTAACCCTCTCGCCTTCTCTTTCATTGTAGTACTACTTACTAGTACTAGTACTTTTTACTTTGGAGGACACGTATAGCTAGCTAGGCCCTTGAAGACTTGAACCCACTAGCTCCCACCATTTTTGTTTTTCCACGTCTTACTATCTCATCCATGTAGCCAAGAGTGGCTATATATAATAAGCCGGTTATTTTACTTCCTCTATACCGGAGTAGTACTATTTGTTGCACAATATTACTGACCGCCATATTTGAGCACAACATTATTATGCATGGACCTTGACCATGTACGTCACCATGTGTCCAGATCTGAGATGCCGTGTGTACCAGATGAACGGCGCCGAGTTCGACCCCCGTGATGCTATGTGGGTGCCAAGGAACACTCTTGGAGAGTACTCGCTTTTCATTGGGGACAACTACCCCATTGTGAAGCGGATGCCACCTTCCGTGCACGACACCGAAGGCCTACCGTTCATGAAGCATGGTTGTGTCTTTAGTGCGCACCGCCGAATGAACGACATGCTGGGACACGCTATCCCTAATTTATGCAGCTTCAGCTTGGATGAGTCTCCATCGTGTGGAACTAGACTAGAAAGCTGCGACAATGATTCTCGTTGCCCACCACTATGGATCGTGCCATCTATGAAGAACACCTGGAACTGGAACCTGGAGGAGGACATGGAGCCCATCTATAACGTGTAAGTGGAGTATGGTAAATTGTGAATGGTAGCGCTGTGAATATATGTAGACTAGTCGTGCACAAATTTATCACATGAAGTGGAGATGAACTTGTGTGGCATACTGGCATTTGTCCTTTAGAATTTGTTACTAGTAAATGTGTTATGTGTATGTGCAACTTGTGTGGCTGTTGCATGGGCTCCAACACACTCTGTGAGAAAAAAGGTGGCACATCTTTGGATATAGGTGACATGGCAGCATCATATAGTAGCATCGTTCGCTATAGTTGTAGTACTCCTACTAGGATGACAACTCCTATAAAACCTTGCGCTTGGCTCTTTGCCTCTTCGGGAGGTTCAACAGTTCGTACTCCTATGAACCTTGCACTTGGCTCTTCGCCTCTTCTGAAGGTCCAACAATGATGATACTACAGTACAATATGCTTCTGGCAATCTAACACCGAATGAACTGCTGCACGTCCACCGCGAGGGCGAGGGCGAGGGAGAGGGAGAGGGCGCTGTAGTCAAAACCCTCTCCTCGTCCTGCGAGCCACCGCGCGCGTGGGCGAGGGAGAGTGCGTAGGCGTACGTAGTAAGCAAGCTTCTCCTCGTCCTGTGAGCCACCGCGCGTGCGTGAGGGAGAGGGCGTAGTAAGCAAGCTTCTCCTCGTTTGGCGAGTTGACGGAACACATCAAAGTAGTAGTACTAGTCCATATTGCGTCCTTTCCGGTTAATATGGCTTAATTTGAAACGAGAAAAATACACTGGCGGTCAACGTATGTAACAATACGCTCATTACGGTCACTATATAGTTTTGCGGTGATTATACGGTCACTAGCTCATCGTAGAGCACCGTATTGCACCCTACTGACCGGCCAAATAGTCGACGTGGCACTTTGTTGATTGGTTAAATTGACACCTGGTTTCTGGGTCCCACCTGTTAGTTGGTAGAGCAAAGAAGTCAGTTAAACAAAACTTTACGCAGGCGCGACAGGAGTCCAACCCTTGCACGCGAACCACCCTGGCTGTGTATGTGAGTGCATGCACGTGTACTCCCTCGGTCCGTGAAAAACTGTACTCCATCTAGCATTAGAAAATTTTCCAACAAAGAGTGTACATCTACACTTCCAATGCACTTAGCCTTTAATCTAATCAATATGGATTGACTAATGCACCAACTTGTGCTCTAGCTATAGGCTACATGTCTATCCTTAATTACAGCATGCAACAACCTTCATTTAATCTTCTTCTCTCAATGGTCGCATGCACACATAAGTCTGCTACTTTTGGGCGTTAATTATGCCATGAAGTTCCAGTTCCTCTTGGTCAATGTGTAAATCTCTACATGTACAGTCTTTCATGGACGGAGGGAGTAGGTTGAGCACTTGAGTGTGAGCGTGTGTGTTGCGTCGTGTGCTGTGTGCCGCATGGATGCGTGAGTGTTGCGTGCGTGCATGTGTACGTGTGAGTGTTGCATGTTGCATGCATGCATGAGGCTTTTACTCCCTCCCATTGACATGTTCATATTTCAAGCTTCATTAAAACATTGCATGCAAGAATTAAGAGAAAACTCATCAATGCGTGTAAAAGTTCTGGTCATTTGTTCCTCACGCATGCATTCCAATTAGTAATACGTTCGTAAACACAATTTTCTTGAGGAAAACGAGCCCATTATTGAGTACTTTCGGAAAAAAATTCTTCGGGCACTCATCATTTACTACTACCTTGATTGATGATTTTTTTATTGACCTGTATATAAACCTCCGTCCTGGTTTAATGGTTCCCTTCGTACTTAGTGTAAAATTCTGACCGTAAATTTAACTAACAAAGTGTCAATGCATGTCATAAAAAACTATACCGTTAAAAACTATGTTCAAATACGAATCCAGTGATGTGATTTTTGGTGACATGCATTAACATTTTATTAGTTAAATAGATTGTCAAAGTTTGACACAAAATACTACTAGTACTCCTACATTATTGGCGCCGGGTGCCTTGGCCAATGTTTCATCTTGTTGGACAGGATGAGAGTAGAGGCATAGGGATACTGTAGATAGGAAGTCTTGGCGATCCATTATTCCCCATCTCGGTCAGAGAGAACTATTCAACTAGTCTTCACAGTGAAGTGACAATACACGCTGCAACAGATGGGACACTTAATTAATAAGCTGAACCAGCATGTTGGTGTTACTAAATCAGCCTTACCCAGTACTCCCATCATGTTTGCCAGTGGAGCACGCTTCCGCAAATACGCCTATGCACCTCTCTCTTCCATTAACTGACATATGGGCCCTATTGAGGTAGACCCACGTGTCATCGGCTTAACTATTTACACTCCGAAGGACGGTATATCCTGGTAGTAGTACTAGTAGGATTGAGATTTAATGCACTTTCTTCCCCGTCTTTCCCTCTTCTTCCTCCTCTCTTCTTCTTCCTCCTCTCTTCCCCATCGTCGGCCGCACACCATTTCCCCCCGCTCACTGCTCGCCCGCCCGCGCCATCTTCCTTGGTAGCTCGCGTGTACCATATCCTCCCCGCTCACTGCTCGGCCACACACGCCATCTTCTTCACTTGCCCGCCCGAATCCACTTCCCCGCTCGCTCGTAGGCACCGAAAACCCCAATCACTCAGCACCCTAAAAAAACCTATGGCAGAACCGACTGACACGCGGAGCGGTGATTGGAATTCCCTCCCCGATGTTGTCTTGGAGCAGATCTGTAATCGTATGGACCTGCTCAGCACCGTGTGTCTGGCCGCATGCTCAGTGTCTTTGTACCGCCTACTCATCTGCAACCGGCTGGCCCTTTTCAAGACACCCTGCTTGCTGATGCCCGATCCTCGCAGGTGGCCTAGACACCGACTTGACGATCCTACGGAGGTTGTCGTGGTGCCCCTCGACATGCTACCACTACCCGTCCACATGTCCTTCATGCGCAGCCACTACTGGGCGGGCATGAAGGCCAACTGGATCGTCCTCATCCACCAATCCGGTAGTCCGTGGCGTCTTGTGGATATCTACACCCAGCGAGAGATCACCCTTCCATCGTTGGATACCGCCGCCATTGAGCCTCGCGGCCCGCTGGACACTCCTGCCTACTACGCACAAGATGCGTCGAGCTTTTGGTGCGACCTCCGTTTGCTGAAGGTTGTAATCTGCGAAGTGCCCACATCATCAGAAGACTACATGGATTACAAGCTCATTGCCTTGTTCGACATGGGATTAGTCTATCTGGAATCTGGTCGCCATACATGGTTATGGCTCATCATCAATCCTGTTGAACTTCCATTTCTGTCTAATGCTATAGTGCATGATGGCATCGTTTACGCGGTCGACGCATAGATTGGCTGCCTATACTGGTGGAATCTATCGTCGTGTAATTGTTCTATCTCATCTCATCTTTACCTTATGAATACGACTGCCTGTTGATTGTTAGAAATTTAGAATAGATAGTATGTATATAACCACATCATTGCTATATGTTCCTCTCATTTCCTAGATTTTTATGACCACACATGTTATTGTTAGAGTTGATATGAGAACAATTGGCATCTAATGATTGTTAGAATAGATATTATGAGTATAACCTCATGATTGCTATATGTTACTCTCATTTCCAAGATTTTTATAACCACGCATGTTATTGTTAGAGTTGATATGAGAACAGTAGTAACTGCTATGGTAGAATATGAGTAGGCCATGTCATAGCTGTTTTTCTCTCATTTTTACATGATGTTTGAACCATGACATATTGCTAGAATATGAAAGCCATTGGCTTAATTTTTTTTAACTTGGCGTATGATTTTGACCACGGCATTGCAATTATCTGTCTATAATATGTGTCACTGTTATAATAATCTTAATTCCACACATACTCTGAACATGATTGTATATTTTTGTCCTTTTGGTCTCCAATTTGATTTGTTGCAGCAGACGCAAATGCGCTGGCCTTCATGATTCCAGGACCTGGAAATATACAAGTCAATGGGTGGTGGTTTATCGCTCGTTCAACTGACGGCGGTCATTTGATGCTCATTCGCACGTACCAAATTGACCAAACCATTTCATCAAACCACATGCAGTACAATGCCTGGGGCGTTCGTGACTGTGACGGCTATGGCTGCTTCGTGTTCAAGAAAGATCCCAGCTCCGTTGGGCCAGGCGTATTCAACTGGAGGCGGGTTTACAGCCTCGGCGACCACTCCATGTTCCTCGGGCTCAATTATCCGATCATCCAACCAATCATCGATCATATCACCGGCGATGATTACCATGCTATGCAACTTCCATTCGCCAGGGGGAACTGTGTTTACACATCGTACCATGGGTTTCATGAATCTCCATATCCAGAGATTCGTCGACACAGCTTGTTGCCAGATAATCTTCAGTGTGTGAAAGGCATCAAGCTTCCATGCGATGAATGGCTTTTGCAAACCCGACATGCGGCGATGTGGTTCATGCCAACAGCAAATATGCACAACTTGATTCGTAGTGATATCTAGACTGAGCCATGTATCCTGCTGTTGTAGCATGACCCTCTTTTGTTGGATATTATGTACTGTAGTTAGTTTGAAGGATAGATACCTTTCTGGGATCAAGTGCATCCTAACTCACCTGCATAGGATGTACTGATAATGATGATGGAGATGCTGTGCAGAAGCCATATATATATCAATTAGGCTTCAAGTGCGTACTTGTTGGTGAAAGTGCTGTCCAATGGGAATTATATTTTGTATTACTCATGCAGCCTACAAAGTCTGTCGCACAGCCTTGTAACTTCGTACTCCATTTCTAAATTTGTACTAGTCCTCTATACCGTATATTGCGCTACTCGTACTACTACCTCCCTCCTGGTTTATTGGTCCCCTTCGTAATTTGTGTCAAATTTTGCCCATAAATTTAACAAACTAAATGTTAAAGCATGTCACAAAAAATTATATCGTTGGATTCGTATTTGAACATAGTTTCCAATGGTATAATTTTCGGTGACATGCATTGACATTTTGTTAGTTAAACCTATGGTTAAAATGTGACACTAAATAAGACTAGTAAGTAGTACAGTAGTAGTACTAGTATACGTCGGTCAAATTATTCATCATGTCCCCACATTGAATTGACGTGACAACATGCTGCACGTGAGGTGACACAAGAGTCCCGGTGGCATCTTCGGTTCACCAAGGTGACACAAGAGTCCCCTCTCGTACTACAACAGCACTCGCATTCTCTACAAAATCACTCTCCCATTCTCTCCCGGTCTCCCTGCCTTGTTCCGATCCATTTGGTACGATGAGCGATAAGCTACTAGAGTTGCTATACTTCATTGCAAGTAGTCAAAAGTAAGACGCTAAAAAAATTGATCTCAACAAGGATGCTCCTCAAGCTAGCCAGATGAAGGAATGAACCAGCGAGGCCGCTCCTATGAGTATTCGTCCCGTCGCCCTGTCTTATGATTTCAATCTTTATGGGGGGTTTCAAGTCTTTAGAGTCTACATGTAGTAATGAAGCCGAGACCCCAGTTTGTTCGGGTATTGTGGACTTCAGATTTGGAGTACCACTTATCTGTCGAAATCTTTCATCATTTACTTAAAATAGTTGATTGATCATACATTGAGTACCATTTAACTGGAATTAACCGATGCAAGTCCAAGAAGGATTGGCCGATGCAGCCGGCTGGCATCAAGTTCGATCCCACGGATCAGGAGCTGATCGAGCACCTTAAGGCCAAAGTGAGTGCTGACAGCACAAGATCTCACCCTCTCATCGATTTGTTTATACCAACCATCGACAGCGAGCACGACATATGCTACACCCATCCTGAGGAACTTCCAGGTGAGACACCGATCGGCCGTCTACTTGCACAAACATATTCCTTTGTTTATAGCTCTATTTTTATTTTTAGACGCAGACCTAGTGAAGCAATTACAATTTGACAGTTAATAAAAAGTGAAACAAGTGACTGCAACATGCCAAAGATGTTATGAAAATGCCAACTACGTACACTAAAACTTGTATTGGACAATACTGCAGGTATCACACTGAGTGGCCTAAGCAAGCATTTCTTCCAGCGCAACTCCAGGGCGTTAAAAAGGGGCACACAGACGTGTCGCAAGATACAGTCGGAGTGCGGCATGCACGCGATGTGGCACAAGACCGGCAATACCTTGCCGGTGATGGTCAACGGCTGGCAGACGGGCAGCAAAAAGGTTTTGGTGCTGCACACCAACAAGAACTTCGACCAGCTGAGGACCAACTGGGTGATGCACCAGTACCACCTCTGGGACCTGGAGCAAGAGAAGGAGCGGGAGCTGGTCCTCTGCAAGATTTTCTACCAGACGAACACTAGGACCAGGACTAAAAAGATTATAAGTTAGTTTGGTATTGGTACTTGTACTACCTGGTCGTCTGCAAGTTGGTATTGTTGTTAAGGATCTTTCGGTATGAACTTGGCATTTGCTTCCAACCATCATGTCGACGGTCGACGTGGATATAAAGCTGAATCATTTGTTTCGAAATGAATTTTCAGGAACCTGATTTTTATTTGATGGGTAGCATAAGCACCTGCCATTCGAATTCCCAGTTCTCCAAATTTTTTACATCTTCGAAGTACGCAGGGGATCCATCCGGTTTCACAGGCTGATAGTTGGACGTAGCACATCAGAACTGGGTTGTGGCATTCCAAGCCCAGCTGCAAATTGTTAAAAGAGAGGAGCGATGGATTTGGGCCTTCTAGAACAGTTAAGTGTCGCGACCTCGATCACGAAGCGCCTCCCATGGACTAAAAAACGGCCTAGTCCGTTATTATTAGTTGAAATATGTAAAATATTCCATAATGAAAAGAAATATGTAAAATGCAATGAATTTAGTCCCCTTTCACTGAAAACCATCCGATTTGCATGAAATTCATCCATGGAACCACAAGACAGCTGTCCATACAGAGCCTAACCATACGGAACCAGCATGTCCATGGCCGTACGCAAGCAAGTGCATGCACTTATTATCACGATGGAAAAATAATGCTGACGTCTGAGACGGTGAAACCCATGAAGTTTTCAACGTAGTCAATAAACGAGAGAATTCTGCAAGTACAGACTGATAAGTGGGATCCAGCAGGTATATTGTTTTTTCAGGACGAGCAAGTTTCAACTGGGCTGTAGACTGCCCAGGCTTGGTTTTGTTTTTAACAGGCCCAGCCCATGACGACAACGGGGCACAAAGATCCAGCAGGTATCAACTAGCCTCTGGCCTGCCAGCCTTAGTTATAATTTCTCATAGAACATCCGCATATAGTTTTTTTACTGAATCAAACACACAACCCAATTCTATTTTCCTCTTGAAACGCCATGTCCTACTTCCGTTTTCTAATCTCTACCTATAGTTTTACTAGTTCATATACACGTATTATTATATTGAAAATACATAAAGTTCCCTTTTCGTCTTTACATCCTTATTTTTTTCCCTCCCAGCGCTGATTTTTTTACCACTGGTTTTCCCTAAAACCAACTCAATTGTCCCACGTCTTATTAGCTTACAAAAACAAAATGATATTTTATTTGGCAAATCAATAAGTTCTTAAAAAATAAATGTTTATCATTTATGGATTAAAATAGTTCGAACTCCACCGAAATATGCAAAATAAGGTTGAACTTTTTGACCATGGTCCTGGGCAGAAAATGGGCTGTAATAAATTCCTTAAGAATTAGCAAATGGGCTGCAAATTATTAAAAAAATAGCAAATGGGCTCTATGTTGTCTGCCACAGATTTGGAGGCTGACTTGTGGGCCTACTAAGTTCATGCGTACACAAGGTTTCTAAAAAAAAGAAACTTAGTCAACAATCGACTCTACCAGCGTCAGACCGTTAGATGTAAATCTAACGGCAATCATGATTCTTCAGTCTCTGATCTTTCTGTTCCAGCCACCCAAACCAGCGCCGGCGGAACCGCCTGCTCCCGCCTCCCATGGCCGGCTGTGCTGCCGGGTAGGCCTCACGGCCCCACCATACTCGCATCCATGGCCTGGCTATTCCTCTACTCACCCACAACTCCTGTTATTCTCCAGCGATGGCAGCCTCACACTGCGGCCGAACAAGTAAACCCTCGTACACACTCCGCGTGGGAAACAACTGCCGAGTCTTCCTCGGCTCCGGGTCATTCCCTTACTTGGCCTCGCTGTCGTCCACCGCCTTGGTGCTCTCGGCACGGCGTGGTCAACGAACGACATCCATCAGAAGAGGACTGTACATGGAGAGGCTGACAGCTGGGTCCACGGCCTCACGCAAAGAAGTGCCTCCTTTTTTTTGCGAGTAGGAAGTGCCTCCTTATTACGCACAAAATAATTATTCCTCCTCCTGACAGCTGGGACCGACCGGTAGGGCCTCTGTATTTCACGAAAAAAACATTCCCCCCGCTGACAGCTCGGATCCACCAGCTATTACGCACAAAAATAATGAATACCCCCGCTGCTAGGTCGGTCCCACCATATTTGGAGGCTGACTTGTGGGCCTACTAAGTTGACGCGGATGCAGGGCTGTGTCAACTTGGTCAATATAAATGATTCTAGCTACGGTGACCGTACGATGTCCATCCAACGGTCGTTGTGCTTCTTCAACCTCTGGTCTTCTTGCTCCAGCCGCCCAAACCAGCATCGGCCGTGCCGCCTGCTCCTGCCTCCCGTGGCCGGCTGTGCTGCCACGCAGGCCTCACCGCCCCACCCTACTCCCACCGCTGTCCAGGCCTTCCCTCTACTCACCCACACCCCCTGTTATTCTCCGGCGACGGCAGCCTCAAACTGCAGCCGAAGCAGTCAACCCTTGTACTCCCCTCCGCGTGGGCATCCACTGTTGCGTATTCCCCGGCTCCGGGTCATTCCCTTCCTAGGTCGCGCCGTCGTCCACCACCTTGGTGCTCTCGGGCCGTACAGCGTTGTCAACGCGGTCAACGAACAACAGCCATCAGAAGAGGACTGTAAGTGGAGAGGCTGACAACTGGGTCCATGGCCGCACGCAAGGAAGTGCCTCCTTATAACGCTCAAAATAATGACTCCTCCACCTGACACCTCGAACCTACCGGAAGGGCCTCTGTATTTCGCGAAAAAAATGTTCCCCCATGACAGCTGGGACCCATCAGCTTTATATTCGCACGGAAGGAACTGCCTTCTTACCCCCTGACAGCTGGGACCCACCAGGTTGAATCGAAGGTAGCGTTATCTGTCCGGCCGCGAACGTGTACGTCATAGTGGTCGATCGGTCTCTCTGCAGTGACTTACCATGGCCGAGTAAGGAGCGGCACGTGTTGAAGTAGAGACACCGACGTAGCATGTCACGCAGTCCCGTCTATATCGTGTACATGTATGTACGGCCACGCTACAAGATAGTAAATATGGCTACATATGTACATATGGGCGGGGTCTCTAACGCGTACAGCGACGTCGTCCTGTTCATCGGTAGCCAACCGGCTGGGTCGTAACAGAGTAAATAGCGTCGCGTGTTCATCGAGAGCCAACCGTCTTGGACAGAACAGCCAAAACGAGGTCTGGCATACTGCAGAACAGAGGAAACGGCCTTCTGTTCGACCGCGTATGGTCGATACGGGGTCCTGTTCATCGGGAAGAGTCTGGCGTACCGCAGAACGGAGGAAACGGACTTTTGTTCGAGTGCCTACGGTCGAAACGGGGTCCTGTTGATCAGGAGGGGTGTGGCGTACCGCAAAACGGAGGAAACGGACTTGTGTTGGAGCGCTATGGTCGAAACAGGGGTCCTGTTCATCGGGAGGGGTGTGGCGTACCGCGAAACGGGACTCCACGGGCTACTGTTCATCCACCGTCGACTTCCTCTTGCCTCCACCAACTACTGTTCATCCACGGGGTCCTGTTCATCAAGCCTCCACCGGCTACTGTTCAACCAGCCCTCCACGGGGTCCTGTTCAACCAGCCCTCCACTGGCTACTGGTCAACCAGCCCTCCACGGGGTCCTGTTCAACCAGCCCTCAACGGGGTCCTGTTCAACCAGCCCTCCACCGTGTTCCTCAATCGGATACTGTTCATCCACCCCACCTCCTCGATCGGGGTCCTGTTCATCCAGCGGCAACGACCTCTACTACCACGGGATCCTGTTCATACAACCCCCACCTGGAACTGTTCATCCAACCCCCACCGGGGACTGTTCATCAAGAGGCAGCTTCGATCGGCTTCAGTTAGCAGCAGTAGCGAAGGAATCACTCGGGTTCAGTTAACAGCAAGGGATCGATCGTGGTTCAGTAACGTAGCTAGTGCAATCACTCGAGTTCAGTTAGAGCCCAACGCCTCGCTCGGGTTCAATTAGAGCGCAACGCCTCGCACAAAAGCGCGTACGTGTACGAGAGAAACGCGCAAACCTCCGTGCATCGCTCAGCCCCGACCACCCACCATAACCGGGAACTCCCCGAAATTTTCCTCGCCCTCGCTTCTACCACGATTTTTTCCGTCATGGACGGCCCAAAGAATGTCATGCAGGTGCGTCTTCGGCCCGCCTAGGACGAAAAGCCCATTTTCTGTCATGATATTTTGTCATAGAAGTAGGAGCCCACCACATCTATGATGATACCGGGTTTTGTCACAATTATCATCATAGAAGTGTCATAAGCATGGCAGAAAAAAATTTCGTTCGGCTCAAAATGTCACGGATGTGTCTTTTTTTGTGGTGAATCCTAGTCTTGCTTCTTGCTTCCCTTGTAAGAGAAATATTCCTTATGCCTTTCCTCTTAAGCTGGCCCACCATAACATGAGTCGGCCTTCCCATGAGCCACCTTCTGGGTCGTTGGGTCTTGTCATTTGTCTGACCCGCCCGCCGGGTCACTAAGAAATTGCAAAGCTCGGGCGGGTCATCCATGAGTCGCCAAGTCCGGGCGGGTCACCAGTGAGTCGCCAAGCTCAGCCGGGTCATACATCAGGCTGGGTTACACCGTGGGATATATCCCCGACATTAGCCCCCAGTTTAATTTGGATTTATCCATGTTAAACTAATCTTGCAAAATAACCACAATAACAAATTTGACAGGTTGTGCGCCGGGTCAAACATTCTTCTAAGCTGGCTTCTGTTCATCCTTAAGTCCTTGTCATTTCCTTCTCCTGGAAAGTCTGGGTCAATAGGCCAGCTTCATAGTCAATTTGCTTGTAAAAAAATATTGTGAAAATGAATCCATTTGAGTCGGCCTCCAATGCTCTAACTTGAAAAAATATTGGTCTTGAAATATTCATCTGATGTTCAATCAGTTTGAAGATGTAGAGCTTGCCGAGTTATGATTTCCAAAATTGCCGGGTTATAAAAACTGATGATTCTGGGTCATGATTGTTATAAACGCCAGGTCATGATTACAACTGACGCCAAGTGTCGTGGGAAAACACGGCCACCTATGGGGCCATCGGCCCCTTGTGGTTCGGCAGGGGGAAGGACGCATTGCACAACGAGCGGAGGGTGCAGAGCAGCACGACAACAATCAAACAGGCATTTTTTACCCAGGTTCGGACCGCCGTGAGGCGTAAAACCCTACTCCTGCTTTGGTGGATTGATGAGAGGACCGTGGTGGAGACGCAACGCTCTAGCCCGGCAAGGTTGCCTCAGGGCGAGGGCAGCTACGCGCGTATGAGTGTACAAGGGTCTGAATCCTTTCTAAGGTTGCCGTGGCCCTCCTTTTATAGATCAAGGGGTCACCACAATGGAAAATCAGTCATTGTGTACTGATTAGATAGCAAACAGTGCTATCATACCTAACTCTGCAGACAGGACAGGGCGCATTAAATGCACCGCTTAGTGTCACATCGTAGCGCAGCCCGGCAAGCCTTGCCGGGCCATTCGGCCACCTTCTCGCCTGCCTGCATGACACATCTCTGGACGGGTGTCATTTGGAGGCGATTTCCTTCGGAAGTTGCTGCCACGTGCCAAATAACAGCCACTTAGTCACTTGGGGGCTAGACACCGCACCGATCAATGACTTGCGTTGCTGTGAGGTGGAGCGATGGAGCCTTGGCAGGGTAGTCCACCCTCAGCGTCCCTGGCAAGCTTACCGGGGTAGTCTTGAGACTTGTCTTTGGGACAACCTCGACCTCGCCAGGCTCGCCTGCCCGGCAAGGGAGGTTTTTCCTTAGTGGTATCTTGCTCCCTTGGTTGGTCTTAGTCTTCTTGATCCGCCCTTTAATCTCTCAAAGAGCTCATCTCTTCTGGTTGGTCTGGTCTTGAATGCTGTAACCTTGTTCTTGAGCCTGTGTATAGTTTGGGCAACATACCTGGGGTTTGTTGCACCGATAGGAGCCCCCGGGCCTGGCCTGAACGCGCTGCCGAGCATCGTCAGGGTAGGCCCTGTTCAGTACACAGGCAGGGAGGCTGTGGTAGCTCACCCTTTGAGATCTTCTTTGCTTCTTCATTAATCTGAGCTTGAGTCAGTTTCCAGTTTTCCCACGCGTCGCGTAACGCCAATTGTGGTGGGGCCATCCCTGTAATGCCCCGTGAATGACTTCGACGCACGGGCGAGTAACTGCTAATTCACTCTTCCCACCGCGTTCTTATCCCTTGCCACGTATGCTGCATGCATTGAGTGGGGTAGGTAATGGAGGCGCGTGATGCGGGAGAGAGCGTCATGGCAGGGGCCCGGTCTTCTTAGGTTGGTGGAGAGGGACGGCGGTTACTTGTCGAGGGATCAGCCCCCAGCCCTAGCTCGCCTATAAAGGGGGGGCGAGGAGGAGCGGAAGTGCTCATCCACGCACCTCTTCTCCCCATCCCCTGCCTTCTGGCATTGTGTCTTCGCCATGGCGAGGGGAGAGGAAGAAGGTCGCAGCCGCGTCTTTGTCGAGATAGGGTCCCCTCCCCGTTTCTGCACAAAGTGTCCGGCTTGGAGTGGCGGCCCGATGCCTAGTGTGGGTGAAGAAGGCTTTAGGTGGGCGTGCAGGCGGCGTGGCAGCAGCGCCGGGGGTAGCGACTCCGGCGTGTTCGCCACCAGGCCGTCCACGGTCCAAAACTTAGTAAGGGGCACGTGGGCGACACCATGCCGATGTCCACAATAGGCACAAAGCATGGTAGTCGACCGTGGCCTATCCTCCCTTCGCCCGTGATGTTGAAGGGAGACCGCGGAAGCGGTTCGCCATTGGTTATGGCAGATCTCCCCTTTTTAGGTGCTGCTTATCTTGCGTACGGGCGGGTTCCTTGTGCCCGTGCATGCTTCCTTAGGGGACGGCATCTTTCTAGCTTTGGGTCGATGGAGACGACCATGCCCTCTGTGGGATCCCTCGGGGCGTTTGGCACCTGCCCCAGTCGCCGTGGCGGGGGCTCGAGCGACGGTGGGCGTGCCTCTTCAAGTGACATCGACGAGGAGGGTGGCGGCAACCCACGACGCATCAAGAGCGAGGACGACCGCTCCGACGTGGCGTGATTGCCGGCAGCACCACCATCACCGGCTGGGCCTCGGCAGCACCACCATCTGCACCTGCCCTCCAGTTTCTTCCTCCCAGCCCGGGAGTGGCGCCCTCCTGATCCTGGGGAGGCGCCTAATCCCAGCCAGGCCTTCCCTCCGTCTTCTTCGTCTTCCCCTGTGATTTCGAGGAAGAGATGGGCGGAGCAAAGGCATCACGGGGCACTTATCTTTTTTCAGTTTAAAATGTGTAGGCGTCGGCCAAACTTTATTCTAAATAATGTAAACTTCTTTATCCATGTTTGTGTTCTGTAAGATCTGTACTTGCTTCTCAGCATATTAGTGGAAAAGACAAGCTTTGCCGGGTACTTGTGCATGTATCATATCCATGCAGAGGTGAAATGCCTGTATACATTTAAGTAAACAAGTTTCCCCGGCAGGCTATCCTGCCAGTGCCCTTAGTTTGTTGCCGCGGAGCTAGGCCTGCCGGGCACTAAACCACAAAAAGGGACCAGCCCCCCGCCGAACCTTTTCCATCAAAGGCCACTGCGACCACCCTGACCGAAGCAGCGTTCGAGTCAAAGGGTAGGAGCACCCATGTTTCGAAGGTGGCGGGGTTTTCATATGCACAAGTTTTCAAATTACAGAACATGTATGGATAAGAAGGAACTTATCTGTTTGGCTTGCCGGGGATCATCTTGTAGGCTCATCTTCATTTCTTCTCTTCGGGACCAAGTCCACGGCAAGAACCGTGCAACTTAGTGCAGACGAAAACAATGCCACATGCGACCTCATCTACATGATCATGTTATGCTCATGATATGCTTATGCATGCATGCAAGTTTTGGGGGCCCCCAGTGCTTCGTTTATTTCTCTGTTGCTCATGGTCTGCGCCTGGCTTTGTACAAAGAGTTGCATGCAACTTCGGCAAAGCTTGTACAAAAGGGTGGCTGCCGGGCAGGGCCCGACAGCCGCGCCTTACGGGTAGAACTTACGGAGATGCTCAATATTCCATGAGTTCTGCAATTGAATGCCATCTCCGGTCTCCAGATGGGCTGTGCCAGGTCTGGTGACTCGTACTACCCGGTAAGGGCCTTCCCACTTTGGCGTAAACTTGTTTGCACCCTTGGTGGACTGAACACGCCTAAGGACAAGGTCGCCTTCCTCAAAACTCCGGGCATGAACCCTGCGGCTGTGATAGCGACGCAGGGCTTGCTAGTAGCGTGTAGCATGCGTAGCAGCCCGAAGACGGTTCTCCTCAAGTAGCACAACGTCGTCACACCGGTGTTGTTCTTGCGCTACTTCATCGTAGGCAAGCAGTCGAGGAGACCCGAATATGAGTTCCGTGGGGATAACTGCTTCTACCCCATAGACTAGGGAGAAGGGAGTCTGCCCGGTAGCTCGATTTGGTGTCATACGGAGGGACCAAAGAACCACCGGCAGCTCCTCGATCCATCGCCTGCCGCATTTCTGCAGCCTATCAAAAGTTCTTGTCTTGAGACCTCGTAGCACTTCAGCGTTCGCCCTCTCACCTTGCCCGTTGCTTCTGGGATGGGCCACGGAGGCAAACGAGACCTTGCTTCCAAGGGCATGAACGTATTGCATGAAGGCGCGGCTTGTGAATTGGGTGCCATTGTCGGTGATGATTCGGGCAGGTACCCCGAAGCGGCACACCAATCCTTTCAAGAACTTGATAGCTGACTGCGCGGTCACCTTTCCCACGGGCTCTACTTCCGACCACTTTGTAAACTTGTCGATTGCGACGAACAAGAATTCAAAGCCCCCGGTAGCATGGGGGAAGGGGCCCAAGATGTTGAGCCCCGAGACCGAATATGGCCACGACAAAGGGATTTTTTGGAGAGCTTGAGCAGGCTGATGGATATTCTTGGAGGGGAACTGGCAGGCTTCACACTTGGTGACTAGCTCAATTGCATCTTGGAGGGCTGTCGGCCAGTAGAAACCTTGCCGGAAAGCTTTCCCGACCAAGGCCCTTGATCTGATGTGGGAGCCACACATACCCTTGTGTATTTCTGCCAGCAGTTCATTTCCTTCTTCCCAGTAAATGCACTTCAATTTCATACCGTTGGGCCTTCTTCTGTATAGTGTGTCATCAAAAAACTGATACATACTGGCCCTCCGGGCTACTCTTTCAGCTTCTTCTTGTTCATCGGGAAGTTCTCCTGTTTGGAGGAAATGAACAATGTGCCGCGCTCAAGTTGGAGCCTGGGGCTCGGCAACAAGGACTAGCAGCACATCCTCGTCAATGGGAGTGCATGCCTCGACCGCAAATACTGGTAGTTTGACGGGAGGGTGCAGCTCACTGATCGAAGGGGAGTTGTTCCCGCCAAGCTCTCTGTCGGGGGCTTCGGGAAGCTCTGCCGGGAGAGGCTTGCCGGAGTTCAATTTCCTCCTCTTGCTGGCCATTGTTTCTAGGGATACGGAGGGTTGAGTCAGATGGAGAACAAAGGTCCCTGGCTCCACAGGGAGTTTTTGCGCAGCGCACTTCGATAGATGATCAGCAATGCTGTTTTCCGCACGTGGTACATGCTCTGTTTGTAATCCGTCAAAGCGATCCTCCAACTTTCTCACTTTCTCGACATATGCCTCCATCAATGGGCTTTGATAATCCTTGTTGACTTGTCTCACCACAAGTTGCGAGTCTCCACCGATGATCATTTTCTTGATTCCTAGTTCTATTGCAATCCTAAGCCCGACAAGGAGCCCTTCATACTCTGCAGTATTGTTGGTAGCCTTCTCCCGGGGGAAATGCATTTGAATGACGTACTTAAGGTGCTCCCCAGTGGGAGCAACGAGAAGCACGCCAGCCCCTGCACCTTGTAGGGAGAAGGCACCATCAAAATACATAATCCATTCTTGGGGCGCTTCCTTGCCGGGGATGACACTCTCCAGTACCTCTTCATCAGGGGTTGGCGTCCACTCCGCAATGAACTCTGCCAGTGCTCTGCTCTGAATAGTTGCATGCTTTCAAACTTCAAACCAAAGCTGGAAAACTCCAAAGCCCATTCCACGATTCTGCCAGTAGCCTCGGGGTTTTGGAGTATGCGTTGCAAGGGGAAGCGGGTGATAACCGTGATCTCGTGGGCTTGGAAGTAGTGGCGCAGTTTTCTTGAGGCCATGATGAGACCAAAAATCAACTTTTGCACGCCAGAGTACCTCGACCTAGCCCCCTGTAGTAGGGAGCTGACGAAGTACACTGGGCGCTGCACCACCTTCTTCCTTGCCGTGATCTTGGAACTATCTCCGTTGCCTTGCTCTTCCTTGTCTTGAACTGCATCTGACCTTGCTGGGACAGGTTCACTTTCCTTTCCAAAGGGGACGGCGGTGGCGGCTGCCGCTTCATCTACCTCCTGCTGTGCCACCAGTGCTGCGCTAACCACTTGATTGGTCGCTGCTAAATATAGAAGCAACAACTCTTGTGGTTTAGGAGCGACTAAGGTGGGAACAGAGGAGAGGTAGGTCTTCAAATCTGGTAGCGCAGCGTCTGCCTCCGGGGTCCACTCCATGGGCCCTGCCTTCTTCAAGATTTTGAAGAACGGCAAGGCGGGTTCGGCGGACTTGGAAATGAACCTGCTCAGCGCGGCAACACATCCAGTCAAACGCCTCATGTCTTTAACTATCTTGGGTGCCTGAATCTGCTCGATAGCCTTGATCTTGTCGGGGTTGGCCTCTATCCCCCGGTGGGATACAAAGAAGCAAAGTAGCTTGCAGGAAGGAACGCCAAACACACACTTCTTCGGGTTCAGCTTCAAGTTGATCTTGCGCAGATTTGCAAAGGTCTCTTCCAAATCCTGAATGAGAGTCATTCTGTCCTTGGTTTTGACCACTATATCATCCATATAAGCTTCAATATTTCTATGCAGCTGGGACTCAAAGCCAATCTGTACTGCTCTTTCAAAAGTGGATCCGGCGCTCTTCAACCCGAAGGGCATCCGTACAAAATAGTACGTGCCACACGGGGTTATGAATGCGGTCTTCTGTTCGTCTTCCTTGGACATGAAGATCTAGTGGTATCCAGAGTAGGCATCCTGGAAGGAAAGCAGGTCACACCCGGAGGTGGAATCCACAATCTGGTCAATGTGTGGCAAGGGGAATGGGTCCTTCGGGCATGCTTTGTTCAGATCTGTGAAATCTATGCAAAGCCTCCATTTTCCCATTCGCCTTGCGCACCACCATTGGGTTTGCTAACCATGTTGGATGCAACACTCCTCTGACCAAACCAGCTGCCTCGAGTTTCTTGATCTCCTCAGCAATAAACTATTGCCGCTCCAAAGCTTGCTTTTGGACCTTCTGCTTGACGGGCCGGGCATGTGGTCAGACAGCAAGGTGGTGCTCAATTACCTCCCTGGGAACACCGGGGATGTCAGATGGTTGCCAAGCAAACACATCGACATTCGCCCGCAGGAAGGCAACAAGCATGCTTTCCTATTTGTTGTCGAGGGTGGCACTGATGGTAAACGTACCATCAGTGCCAGCCAGCCCTGCCGGGACCTTCTTCACAGCAGGCGCATCAGCTTTGGATCTCTTGCTATTGGAACTCTCCGGCAAGTCATCAACTGGCGCAATGCACTCCGAAGAGATACGCTTCCCGGATTCCTTGCTGGCATCCCTTCTAGCTTTCTCCTTTTTCTTGCTTTCCTTGGCGGGAGCAGCGGCTTCCGTGGCCTCTACACCGACTGCTTCCCGGTACATCTTGTCCACGCATATGATTGCGTCTTTCTTGTCTGATGGAACGGAAATGACGCCCATTAGCCCTGGCATCTTCAAAGTGTTGTAGGCATAGTGGGATGCCGCCATGAATTTGGCCAGGGCTGGGCGACCAAGGATTCTATTGTATGGTAGGGGAAGGTCAACCACATCAAATACGATCTTCTCAGTCCGGTAGTTCAACTCCCCCCCCCCCGAATGTTACCGGCAGTGTGATCTTCCCCTTAGGATGACTCCTGCCAGGGTTGATCCCTTGGAACGTACCAGTAACCTTGAGCTCTTCATCTGCTATCTGGAGTTTGCTGATGACCTTCGGAGAAATCAGATTCAACCCGGCCCCACCGTCAACCAACATCTTTGTGACCTTGAGGTTGTGGATTGTTGGTGAATCCAACAACGGCAGACACCCTACTGCGGTAGTGCGGTCAGGGTGATCCTCCTCATCAAAGATGATGGGCGTGCGGGATCACTTGAGCGGCTTCCGAGAATCTGCCGCTGGCTCCACGACATTGACTTCACTCGCCCATTTTTAAGTTGGCGGTGAGAGGAGTGCAGAGATGCACCCCCATCAATGCATAGGGCGTCAGTGGCTTTCTGGAACTCCTGCTAGCTGGTTTCCTCTTCATCTCCATCATCACTTTCGTCCTCGCAATCCTTCTTCTCACAACCCTTGGCGGGTTTCCCTTGATACTGAGGAGCCTTGCTGGGGTGACCTGTTCTGCTGCCTCGGCCCTTCCCGCTAGTGCCATCTTGGCCTTTCTCCTTATCTCATTTTTCGTACTCAGCCCTCTGCTTCTTGTCGAGTTGCTCAACCTGATGACACTCCTGAAGATCGTGGCCCTTGGTCTGATGGATCTTGCAGTATGGCCCATCACCCTTCCCAGCCTTCTCGGCAGCCGTGGCTTCCCGGCAATCAGTGCACGTGGCAACTTCCTTGCCGGGAACCTCAGTCTTGGCCTTCTTGCCGGTACTAGGTGCACTTGACCCTTCAACGGCCATCACCACTTTATCCTTGCGCTTCTTGTTCTTCTTCTTCTGGTTGGTGGCGTCGTCATCGTGCTCGAAGATCGGACGAAGCCATCGATACGTCGTCGGGTACTTGGTCGCGTGGCTCTGGCTGCGGCCCCTGCGCTGGCTGTCGCGGAGGGGATTGCACTGTGGGGGTGGCCCCTTCGGTACGGCCAGCGGCTCAGGCCGTCGTCGTCGCCTGCGGAGGCCATGATGGGCCCGCTTGCTGTGATCCTCCCACCTCGGTGAAACCAATTAGGCTCTGAATGGTGGCTCTCCACTCATCCATCTGATCGGCCGCTAGTGGAAATCTCAACAGGAGTTGGGCCCGCGCCATGGCCTCCAAAGCAGTGCTCGGCATGGATGATGATGTAGACCGTAACATTGCCTGGCTTCTGACGGTGCCGGTAGTGGCAGCGCCGTGCTCTCGTCGCCGTGAGCCAGTCGCCAGGGTGGCGTGGTGACAAGGTGGATGTGCTTGGGGATCGGTGGATCCGTTCGGCGCATCGGCTTGGCCAGCTCGTCCCGAGGGTGACGCGTGCCCCGCTACCGCACCCGCAGCGGGGGCGGCCGGAGGGTTATGGTTCGCCCTAGGGCGAGTGCCACCGCTATGGCTGCGTCCTTCGGTGGGATGGAGAGGCGCGGATGGGACGATATCTCCTCCTGCACCTTGTGGAGCGTGGCTACTGGGATGTTGTTGGCGATGTCCTTCTCCGGTGCCTCCTGCTCCCGTTTCGGCCATGGGGGAGGTGGTGACGATGCCGCCTGCGTCGGCCACGTCCCCCACATCGTCCATGTCTCCATGCGCCCCCGTGGCCCTTGTGGTGTCGGCGACCATGTGAGAAGGGGCCTTCGAGGTGGACGGGTGAGCTGCGGCACCGGGTTTCTTCTTGGGCGCCATGGATGATGAAGCCATCGATGAAGAGAACGATGATGAAGATGACGCACTGCGTACGCTCTCGGGTTCGCGCAAGTGCTTCCCCCTACCTGGCGCGCCAAAGATGTAGTGGGAAAACATGGCCACCTATGGGGCCATCGGCCCCTTGTGGTTCGGCAGGGGGGAAGGACGCATTGCACAAAGAGCAGAGGGCACGGAGCAGCGCGGCAGCGATCACACGGGCAGTTTTTACCCAGGTTCGGGCCGCTGGAAGGCGTAAAACCCTACTCCTGCTTTGGTGGACTGATGAGAGGACCGTGGTGGAGACGCAACTCTCTATCCCGGCAAGGTTGCCTCGGGGCAAGGGCAGCTACGCGCGTATGAGTGTACAAGGGTCCAAATCCTTTCTAAGGTTGCCATGGCCCTCCTTTTATAGATTAAGGGGTCACCACAATGGCAAATCAGTCATTGCGTACTAATTAGATAGCAAACAGTGCTATCATACCTAACTCTGCAGACAGGACAGAGTGCATTAAATGCACCGCTTAGTGTCACATCGTAGCGCAGCCCGGCAAGCCTTGCCGGGCCGTTCGACCACCTTATCGCCTGCCTGCATGACACGTCTCTAGACGAGTGTCATTTGGAGGCGGTTTCCTTCGGAAGTGGCTGCCACGTGCCAAATAACAGCCACTTAGTCACTTGGGGGATCGACACCGCACCGATCGATGACTTGCGTTGTTGTGAGGTGGAGTGGTGGAGCCTTGGCGGGGTAGTCCGCCCTCAGCATCCCCAGCAAGCTTGCCGGGGCAGTCTTGAGACTTGTCTTCGGGACAACCTCGACCTCGCCAGGCTCGCCTGCCCGGCAAGGGAGGTTTTTCCTTAGTGGTATCTTGCTCCCTTGGTTGGTCTTGGTCTTCTTGATCTGCTCTTTGATCTCTCAAAGAGCTCATCTCTTCTGGTTGGTCTGGTCTTGAATGCTGCAACCTTGTTCTCGAGCCTGTGTACAGTCTGGGCAACATACCTGGGGTTTGTTGCACCGACACCAAGCTTGAAAGTGAACCTCCCTTATATGCATATCACCTGTAGCCCCCAAGTCTTAAGAAGGGAGCGTAGTAACAACTTAAAACTTGCTTCAATATAAATGCTGCATCTGTGGAGAAATCGGATTGTTCATCTGAGTCACCAGTCATAAGTTGAATGTTCCACATATGTAGCCCCCAAGTATCGGGTTGTCTTGCCTGCAGCAACCTGGGACTTGTAAATCCCTTATGCTCATAAAACTTCAGCCAGTGTAGCCCCCCAGGGCCGGGTCATTATTCAATAACGAGCAGGGACTTTTGTAGATCTGATCATATAGACTTGAGAAGCAATATGTAACCCCCAAGGGCCAGCTCAGTAAGACAATACTGGGCTGGGACTTAGAAAAAGGTAGAAGGCCGGCTCATCTTCCTGAGATAACCGAATCTGTTGACAATGTGATGGTTTAAAAAGCAACTTGCATTAGCCCCCAAGTGCCATGGTGCATGCTTGCAGCAACATTGGACTTGCATACTTGATGTAATCTTGATTTGAATAATGTAGCCCCCAAGTGCCGGGTCGTATGACTGCAGCGACTTGGGACTATTCCTTCCATTGTAAAATAAAACCATATCCATTGTCCGGATGATGTTGCTGAAAGCCTTGCATATCAATATTGAACCATGCTCTCTACTGTGAGCTGGTATTTTTGGATGAAGGAATAATAGCCATTATTCTGAAGGGGCCTTGAAAACCTCAATCATCCAATACTAGTTATGATAACCATAATGAAATTCCAGCCATGTTCGGCTATTAAGGATTTGAATAATATAACTCAGTATGGAAACCTCAATCATTGAATATTGGTTATGACAACCATAATGAAAATCCAGCCAAGGTGGCTATTAAAGATTGTAATGTATAACCCAGTGTAAAAACCGGTGCTTGATATGCAACTGTAATGAATATTTGTCCTTTGAACAATTGCACTTATCATCAACCCGTCGTAGTTGTGAAAAGACTCAGCAATTGGTTCGTTAGCGACTTATAAACACAAAACCTTGTCTGTTGACAAGTAAATCCGGAGTTAAATCCCCGGTGGATCTTGGCCAATGGCTACTTAATGCGCATCCAATGTACTCCGGGATGCAACCCGGCGGCTTATAGCCTTTGTAAAAATCAAGAACTAATAAACCCTGCAAAAAAATGCAAAATTGTACAATAATATAGTTCATAAGTCGGCTTTTAAGGCTCGATAGAAAGACCAGCTTTTAAAGCTCGAATCCAGGGCGGGTTACAACCCAGAGACTTATGGTCATAAACAATCATTGAAATATTATAATGACGGTTTATAGCCAAAATTATACTGGCGACTTAAAGTCAAAAGCCAGGACAGGTGATAACCCAAAGACTCAAATATGAACAAGATAACCCAGAGCCAGTATGACCCGGGGATTCATAATTTGTGTAAAAGCAAAAAATTGAAAGCATAAAAAGTCTGAGAAAACCAAAACAGAGAACATGCAAATCTCAAATATTTGTTAAGCCGGCTTTTAAGGCATGACTGAAAAAAGTTGGCTCACAGGCCTTATGTTTGCTTTCAAGGCCGCATAGCCGTTGGCTCACAGGCCTCATGTTTGCTTTCAAGGCCGCACAGCCATTGGCTCACAGGCCTCATGTTTGCTTTCAAGGCCGCACATCCGTTGGCTCACAGGCCTCATGTTTGCTTTCAAGGCCGCACAGCCGTTGGCTCACAGGCCTCATGTTTGCTTTCAAGGCCGCACAGCTGTTGAGTTTATTCTAGCTCACTGTAAGCCAGCTCTCACATGACACAAGCCGCCGTTTTAACCGTAATGAGTTCAGGGTCTTAAAAATGATTGACTGTTAAGAGTTCATCCGGGTCACCTGCGGAGTAGCAAGTTGCAAACGGTAGGTGTAACTCATAATGTGGCAACTCAGGCCGGCCAAGAGGGTATGAAAGCTAAACCCGGTGGGTTGGAAGCCCCCAAGTGACCTTATGATCAATTAACAAAGACTCATATGCATAGAGATGAAATGACAGAGGCTCAGAATTTTGGGATGCCGGCTTTGTTAAGTTGATCATAATATGATGCAATAAAGCAGGAACCCATGTTTGAACCGCGCATCATGGCAGCAAGTTCTCTTTGGCAACCTTTAATTTTCCGGAGAACTCGAACTTGCGAGAGATGGATTCTGCTTGAACCGGACGTTAAGCCGGATATTGAGAGCTAAAAGCTTTGTGGGAGAAAAATTTCCCTTGAACCTGATTTTGAACCGGAATCTTTTGCAATAACCTGGAACTCTTCTATTGAGCCGGAACTTTTTGATTGCCAGACACTTTTTAAGCCGGAAATTTTCTGACGGCCTTTAAATTTTCACCAATGTGGCAGTAGCCTCCGGGACCGGGTTATTTTCCCTCCAATGACCTGGAGTTCTTGAATTCACTGAAACCGGAAAAACTTGCTAAGTCATGTCTGTGTAGCCCCCGAGTCTTAAGACGACTCAAGGAGTTTGCTTGAGATTCTTCATTCTTGGCCATAGCATAAGATGTATATCCTTGGCATTGATAATGCGATGTGAATCCACAGAAGGTTGAGGTCGACTGCGGTAGGTTATAAATGATCCCGTATGAGCTGTGTCAGTAACTCGGCCAATGGCTCATCCCAGCTAGCTGTTGCAGTTAACCAAACTATAGTGGCGACAACTTGTGCGCCTGCCCACTGAGCCATCCGGTGCAGACGGAGGCTGATAATAGATTATGCCTCTCTTCAGAGTTGTTGAAATAGACCGGGCAGCAGGAGCGGCAACTTGCGTACGCTCGTTAAGCAGCTTGTGCACACAGGTGCGGCCTGGTGTGTTGATGTAGACCAGACCGCGAGAGACAGACGGTAAAAACGATCGCGGCATCAGAGGCAGCACATACGTGGGAGAGTCGGCCGCGGGCACGGACAGATGAATCGGCCGCGACATTGTAAGCTAGGGCAGACAGGCGAGTCAATCGCAGGCGCAGTAAGCCGCGCGGATGGGCGAGTTAGCCACGTCATGTTGATGTAGACTGGACCGCAGAGGCCGTGGCTTGCACATACATTCGTTGAGCATTATGGCACGGTCAAATGCTGGCGCATGATAATGGTGGCGCGAGCTATATATCCATGACACGACCATCACTCTTGCAGTGAACAATTGTCCTGCATCAAAAAATATCGCAAGCCAGAGTATTTGTTCTTTAAAGAATAAAAACATATCAATAAAAATTGAGTGGATAGAATTCACCTGATTTGTCCGGATGATAGATGATCTATTATGTGAACAATTTCCAGTACTTGCGATGGCAATTTAGCCACTCTCCCCCGCCCTTGCAAAAGGGCATCAACCACAGCAAGTGGAAACACGGTGGCTCAGAACGAGGCCGATCAGGGCGGCTCAACACGAGGTCACAGTGATGATGGCGGAAGCGGCGTCTTGAAGCACGACCGTGGCGGAGCCTGGAACCGGGCGGCTCAGCACAGGCCCTCCGGGTCATTTTTTTAACACCAAAATTAGGCATCCAGCCTTATTTTTTTCTGCTCTAAAAAATGACTGCACCAAAATTAGGAGTGAGTAATTCCTTCGTAGGCTCGCTGGTTGATGAGGGAGTTGGATGAGATTCATCATGTAATCGAGTTAGTTTTGTTAGGGCTTGATCCCTAGTATCCATTATGTTCTGAGATTGATGTTGTTATGACTATGCCATGCTTAATGCTTGTCACTTAGGGCCCGGGTGCCATGATTTTAGATCTGAAGTGTTTATGATTTCACCATTATATATATGTTCTAGATCCGATCTTGCAAGTTATATGCACCTGCTATGTGTTATGATCCGTAAACCCCGGAGTGACAGTATTAGGGATACTTTCCGGTGATGACCGTAGTTTGAGGAGTTCATGTATTCACTATGTGTTAATGCTTTGTTCCGGTTCTCTATTAAAAGGAGGCCTTAATATCCCTTAGTTTCCTTATGGACCCCGCTGCCACGGGAGGGTAGGACAAAAGATGTCATGCAAGTTCTTTTCATAAGCACGTATGACTATTTACGGAATACATGCCTACATTATATTTATGAACTGGAGTTAGTTTTGTATCGCCCTAGGTTATGACTGTTATATGATGGATATCATCCAACGAATTCACCGATCCAATGCCTATGAGTTTTTCACATATTGTTCTTCCTAAGTTACTATTGCTACTGCTACTGTCACAACTGCTACAAAATCATTGCTATCACTGTTACCGTTACTATTACTGTTACCACTGCTATCAAAACTACCATATTACTGTGCTACTAATCATATTGTTGCAGATAATTTATCTCCAGGTGTGGTTGAATTGACAACTCAGCTGCTAATACTTGCAAATATTCTTTGGATCCCCTTGTGCCGAATCTATAAATTTGGGTTGAATACTCTACCTCGAAAACTGTTGCGATCCCCTATACTTGTGGGTTATCAGTTGCTACCATCATCTTTCAACTTAGCTTTCTCTAGGAACGCATTAAAATTCAGGGGAACGGTAGCACGGGCCATTGATCTACAACATAGATATGCAAAACTATCAAGACTAAGTTCATGAT